>OU342735.1:429870644-430459129 GCA_910589765.1 Avena atlantica | reverse complement strand
TCGCTACTGGTGAGAAAGTCTCATCGTAGTCAACTCCTTGAATTGTTTCGAAACCCTTTTGCGACAAGTCGAGCTTTATAGACAGTAACATACCATCAGCATCTGTTTTCTTCTTGAAAATCCATTTGTTCTCGACAGCCTTTCGGCATCCGGTAAGTCCACCAAAGTCCATACTTGGTTTTCGTACATGGATCCAATCTCGGATTTCAGGCTTCTTGCCATTTATTGAAATCTGGGCTCATCATCGCTTCCTCATATGTTCTCGGGGTCTCGGTGTTGTCCCCCAACATGATATTATAACGGGATCATACCAATCTGGAGTGGTACGTTTCGTCTCGTTGATCTCCGAGGCTCTGTAGCAACTTCAACAAAGTTTCATGATCATCATCATTAACTCCCTCTCTTATTGGTGCAGGCACCACAGGAACTTCTTCCGGTGCTGCGCTACTCGCAATTTCGAGAGAAGGTTCAACACCTCGTCGAGTTCTACTTCCTTCCAGTCACTTCTTTCGAGAGAAATTCCTTCTCTAGAAAGGATCCATTCTTGGCACGAAGATTTTGCCTTCGGATCTATGATAGAAGGTATACCCAATAGTTCCTTCGGTTATCCTATGAAGGCATTTTTCCGCTTTGGGTTCAAGCTTGTCCGGTTGTAACTTCTTTACATAGGCTTCGCATCCCCAAACTTTAAGGAACGACAATTTAGGTTTCTTCCCAAACCATTTCATACGGTGGTCGTTTCAACGGATTTAGATGGTGCCCTATTTAAAGTGAATGCGGCTATTTCTATGCATAACCCAAAATGATAGCGGGTAAATCTGTAAGTGACATCATAGAACGAACCATATCTAAGAGAGTTCGATTACGATGTTCGGACACCACCATTACGCTGTGGTGTTCCCGGCGGTGTCAATTGTGAAAAGTATTCCGGCATTTCTTCAATGCTCGCCAACTCGTAAACTTAGGATTCACCTCCATGATCAGAACGTAGAAATTTAATCTTCTTGTTACGTTGATTCTCTACCTCACTTTGAAAACTCCTTAAACTTCTCGAAAGTTTCGGACTTATGTTTCATGAAATAGATATACCCACATCTACTCAAATCATCCGTGAAGGTAGAACATAACGATAACCACCGCGCGATGCTACACTCATTGGACCCACACACATCGGTATGTATGATTTCCAATAAGTCCGTAGCTCGCTCCATCATACCAGAAAATGGAGTCTTAGTCATTTTCCCATCAGACATGCTTCGCATCTTTCAAGTGATTAAAATCAAGTGATTCAAGAAGTCCATCGGAATGGAGTTTCTTTCATACGTTTCACTGCAATGTGACAAGACGACAGTGCCACATATAGGTCGAGAATTATCGCTTGATTTTCAAACGTTAGCCTCAATGTTGTTGATATGTGTATTTCCACTATCGAGATTCAATAAGAATAGACCATCTATCAAAGGTGCATGTGCATAAAACATATTACTCATATAAATCGAACAACCATTATTCTCGGATTAAACAAGTAACCGTCTCGCAATAAACAAGATCCCGATATAATGTTCATGCTTAACGCAGGCACCAAAAACAATTATTTAAGTATAAAACTAATCCCGATGGTAGATGAAGGGTAGCGTGCCGACCGCGATCACATCAACCTTTGATCCGTTTCCCCGCGCATCGTCACCTCGTTCTTCGCTAGCTTCCGTTTATTCTGCAGCACCTGTTTCGAGTTACAAATATGAGCAACCGAATCAGTATCAAATACCAGGCACTACTACGAGTATACTAGTGAGATACACATCAATAACATGTATATCAGATATACCTTTCTTCTTGATGTTGCCGTTCTTCAAATCTGCCAAGTACTTTGGGCAATTCCGCTTCCAGTGACCTTCTCCCTTGCAGTAAAAGCACTCAGTATCAGGCTTGGGTCCAGCCTTGGTCTCTTCTTCGCCGGCGTAGTACCTTCTTACCACCCTTCTTGAAGTGTCCCTGGTTCTTAGACTTGCCTTTCTTGAATTTGGTGTCTTATTGACCAACAAACACTTGGTGCTCTTTCTTGATCTCCACTTCTGCAGATTTAACATGGCAAAGAGTTCTGGCAACGTCTTGTTCATGTTCTGCATGTTGTAGTTCATCACAAAGTTCTTGTAACTTGGTGGTAGTGATTGGAGGACACGGTAAATCCCCAAAGCATTAGGAATCACTATACCCAAGCTTTGAAGATTGTTTGCGTGCCTAGACATCTTAAGCACATGCTCACTGACGGAGCTGCCCTATTCCATCTTGCAGTTAGAGAACTTTTCAGAAGCCTCATAGCTTTCAATTGCCGCATGAGTCTCAAAAATCAATTTGAGATCCTCGACAATATCATATGGGTCTGAATCCTCAAACCTTTTCTGAAGCTCCGATTCCAAACCATACAAGATAGCACACTGAACTATGGAGTACTGATTCTTCCGAGCGAGGTAAACATTCTTTACTTCACCGGGAGCATCAGCTGCAGGTGGGTCACCCAGCGGTGCATCCAGCACATAGGTCAAATTACCAGCTGTGAGGACAATCCTCAAATTGCGGAACCAATCCGCGAAGTTGCTTCCATTGTTTTTCAACTTTTCTTTCTCTAGGAACGCATTAAATTGATGGTAGGGCTGCCATTGATCTACAACATATTTGCAATAGTTTAGACTAAGTTTATGACAAATTGAGTTCAAATTAATTAATGTAATTAAACTAGGTGAACTCCCACTCAAAACAATATCCCTCACATTGTTTTAGTGATCACACGAACCAAATCCACTACAACAACACCGATCATCACGAGAGTTGATATAGTTTCAATGGCAAACAATCATCATGTTCATCATATCTACTATATGATTCATGCTTTACCTTTTGGTGATCCGTGTTCCGAGACCATGTCTGTACATGCTAGGCTCGTCAAGATCAAACCTTAGTTTCCGCATGAGCAAATCTGGCTTGCTCACGTTGTATACACTTGCGGAATCTAACACACCCGATCATCACGTGGTGCTTCGAAACAACAAGCTTTAGCAACGGTGCTAACTAAGGGTGAACACTTTATGACTTGAAATTCATGTGCATGAGGGATCATCTTATAATGCTACCGTCGTATACTAAGCAATACAAGATGCATAAAGGATTAACATAACATGAAATTCAATATATATGTGATATGATATGGCCTTTCTTCTTTGTGCTTCCGATCTCCATCTTCAAGCACGAACATGATCTCCATCATCACCGGCATTGCATCAAGGTCAATGACGCTACTCCATGGTTGTCGTCCACCGGCTTCAACTATTACAACTACTTTGAATAGACACGCGGGTCTTAACATAAATTAAAGACAACCATATGGCTCCTGCCGGTTGCCGACTTACAATAAGGAACATTGCATACATCAAATATAATCACAATCATGGCCATATCACATCACTGCACACCCCTGCAAAACAAAGTTAGACGCCTCTACTTTCTTTGCATATTTTACGTGGTTTGGGGCTTTCAATAAGTGTCGTTCTAACTTACGAACAAGAACCACAACATTGATACTAGTATTGTTAATCACCCGTTGTGTAATTGGATCTTAACTATGCTAGGAGAAACAGGCACCCGCAAAGCCACTTATGCAATACAAGTTGCATGTCAAGCGTGGAGCAAGTCTCATGAACGATGTCATGTAAGGTTAGCCCGGGCCGCTTCATCCCAACATACCGCAAGATGCAAAGTACACAAGAAGCAATCGAGAATAAAAGCATCAGCGCCCACAATGACCATTGTGTTCTACTCGTGCAACAGATCTACATATAGACACGGCTCTGATACCACTGTAGGGGTTCGTAGCATGGAAAACAAAAATTTTCTATCGCATACAAACAAACAAGCCAAGATCTATCTACTAGATTGTAGCAACGAGTCGATGGAATAACTTACCCTCGAAGATTCCAAAGCGTTTAACGAGAGCGGATTCTCGTGGGTGATGTAGTCGTACTCTTCCCGATCTCAAGATCGTGTAGACGATCCTTCCGGCGCTGCGTTCCGGCAGCGCTCCCGCAGTCGGTCACACGTTCGGTACTCGACGAAGACCTTCCTCTCCCTTGTTCCAGCAGGCAGCGGAGGTTGTAGTACTCTCCTCGCGATTCCGGCAGCACAACGGCGTGGTACCAGGAGTAGAGGGGAGATCCCGCAGGGCTTCGCCTTAAGCCGGTGCGAGTATGGTGGAGTATGAGAGAGGTTATTAGTGGTCTAGTAATTAGACACACCAATTAGAAGGCTCTAAACCAATTAGAAGGCTCTAAACCAAAGGCTAAAGCAATTAGAAGCTCTAAACCCAAACGGCTCTAAACCGGAGGTAGAAGATAGGAACTTGTGTGTGCTAGGAGGGGAGCCCTGCCCCTCCTTATATAGATGGGAGGGGCCGGCGGCCAGGGGAGGGGAGTCCCTCCCCAAGTCGGCTTGGTGGTGCGCCGGCCAAGGGAGGAACCCTCCCCCAATTCGGCCTCCACCAATCCTCCTTCTCCTCTTTCCGAAAACTGGCAGTTTGACTTTTCAAACTAGCCGTTTGACTTTTCAAACTAGGATTTGAATTAACCCTTTATTTCGGACAGCGATGACACTTAGTACATGATGCAATCATACCAACTTTGATATAACACATTCATGTACCCTCCCCCCGGAGTGCCGGACATTCCGGAACCTTCTAGAACATTCCCGATGAAAACACCGGAATCATTCCGCAACTCCGAAACGGGACTTTCCTTATATGAATCTTATTCTCCGGACCATTCCGGATCACCTCGTGATATCCCGGATCCCATCCGAGACTCCGAACAACATTCGGTCTCTTTCTCATAATACCATAACTACTCAAACAACGTCGAATCCTTAAGTGTGTCTCCCTACGGTTCGTGAATTATGCGGACATGATCGAGACACTTCTCCGAACAATAACCAATAGAGGAATCTGGAAATTCATATGGCTCCCACATATTTCTACGATTACTTTGCGATCGAATGAACCACTTACATACGATACCAATTTCCCTTTGTCTCACGATATGTTACTTATCCGAGGTTATGATCGTCGGTATCTCTGCATACCTAGTTCAACCTCGTTACTGATAAGTACTCTTTTCTTGTTTCCGTGATATGTGATACCTTGTGACCAAGTCACATGCTTGCAAGCTAATTGGATGACATTCCACCGAGACGGCCCAGAGTATATCTATCCGTCATATGGATGGACAAATCCCACTCTTGATCCATGTGTCTCAACCAATACTTTCCGAACACTCAATGCCACCTTTATAACCACCCAGTTACGGTGTGGTGTTTGATGTCATCAAAGCATCCATCCGGTAAAGGTGATATGCATGATCTCATGGTCGAAGGAATTATGTTACTATGTATCAGAAAGCATATAGCAATTGAACTATTTAAATGACTTGATCTTTATGCTACGCTTATCTATAGGAGTATGTCCACCATATCATTCTCCTAACGATATGATCTTGTTGTCGATAACATCACAATGTTCATGATAGGGAAACCACAATCATCTATCAACCAACAAGCTAGTGAAGTATAGAGGCTATACTAGGGACTTCAAATTAAGTTTACAAATCACACAAGTATCAATGTTTCCTTGTTAATACTATTATAGCATGAATGTAAACAATTATCATAAACACAAAGATATAATAATAACTACATTTATTATTGCCTCTAGGGCATATCTCCAACATCAATTGTGAAAGTATTCCGCATTTCTTCAAATGCTCTCCAAACTCGTAACTTAGATATTCACCTCCACGATCAGAACGTAGAAATTTAATCTTCTTGTTACGTTGATTCTCTACCTCACTTTGAAATTCCTTAAACTTCTCGAAAGTTTCGGACTTATGTTTCATGAAATAGATATACCCATATCTACTCAAGTCATCCGTGAAGGTAAGAACATAATGATAACCACCGCGCGATGCTACACTCATTGGACCACGCACATCGGTATGTATGATTTCCAATAAGTCCGTAGCTCGCTCCATCATACCAAAAAATGGAGTCTTAGTCATTTTACCCATCAGACATGCTTCGCATCTATCAAGTGATTCAAGAAGTCCATCGGAATGGAGTTTCTTCATACGCTTCACTCCAATGTGACCAAGACGACAGTGCCACATATAGGTCGAGTTATCGCTCGATTTCAAACGTTTAGCCTCAATGTTATTAATATGTGTATTTCCACTATCGAGATTCAATAAGAATAGACCATCTATCAAAGGTGCATGTGCATAAAACATATTACTCATATAAATCGAACAACCATTATTCTCGGACTTAAACAAGTAACCGTCTCGCAATAAACAAGATCCCGATATAATGTTCATGCTTAACACAGGCACCAAATAACAATTATTTAAGTATAAAACTAATCCCGATGGTAGATGAAGGGGTAGCGTGCCGACCGCGATCACATCAACCTTTGAACCGTTTCCTACGTGCATCGTCACCTCGTTCTTCGCTAGCTTCCGTTTATTCTGCAGCACCTGCTTCGAGTTACAAATATGAGCAACCGAACCAGTATCAAATACCCAGGCACTACTACGAGTACTAGTGAGATACACATCAATAACATGTATATCGGATATACCTTTCTTCTTGATGTTGTCGTTCTTCAAATCCGCCAAGTACTTTGGGCAATTCCGCTTCCAGTGACCTTCTCCCTTGCAGTAAAAGCACTCAGTATCAGGCTTAGGTCCAGCCCTGGTCTTCTTCGTCGGCACGGTAACTTTCTTACCACCCTTCTTGAAGTGTCCCTTTTGCTTAGACTTGCCTTTCTTGAATTTGGTGGTCTTATTGACCATCAACACTTGGTTCTCTTTCTTGATCTCCACTTCTGCAGATTTTAACATAGCAAACAGTTCTGGCAACTGCTTGTTCATGTTTTGCATATTGTAGTTCATCACAAAGTTCTTGTAACTTAGTGGTAGTGATTGGAGGACATGGTAAATCCCCAAAGCATTAGGAATCACTATACCCAAGCTTTGAAGTTTGTTTGCGTTCCCAGACATCTTAAGCACATGCTCATTGATGGAGCTGCCCTCTTCCATCTTGCAGTTAAAGAACTTTTCAGAAGCCTCATAGCTCTCAATCGCCGCGTGAGTCTCAAAGATCAATTTGAGATCACGGACAATATCATGTGGGTCTGAATTCTCAAACCTTTTCTGAAGCTCCGATTCTAAACCATACAAGATAGCACACTGAACTGTGGAGTACTGAGTCTTCCGAGCGAGGTAAACATTCTTTACTTCGTCGGCAGCATCAGCTGCAGGCGGGTCACCCAGCAGTGCATCCAGCACATAGGTCAAATTACCAGCTGTGAGGACAATCCTCAAATTGCGGAACCAATCCGCGAAATTGCTTCCATTGTTTTTCAACTTTTCTTTCTCTAGGTACGCATTAAAATTGATGGTAGGAGCTGCCATTGATCTACAACATATTTGCAATAGTTTAGACTAAGTTTATGACAAATTGAGTTCTAATTAATAGTTAAATTAATCTAGGTGAACTCCCACTCAAAACAATATCCCTCACATTGTTTTAGTGATCACACGAACCAAATCCACCACATCAACACCGATCATCACGAGAGTTGATATAGTTTCAATGGCGAACAATCGACATGTTCATCATATCTACTATATGATTCATGCTTTACCTTTCGGTGATCCGTGTTCCGAGACCATGTCTGTACATGCTAGGCTCGTCAAGATCAAACCTTAGCTTCCGCATGAGAAAATCTGGCTTGCTCACATTGTATACACTTGCGGAATCTAACACACCCAATCATCACGTGGTGCTTCGAAACAACAAGCTTTAGCAACGGTGCTAACCAAGGGTGAACACTTTATGACTTGAAATTCATGTGCATGAGGGATCATTTTATAATTCTATCGTCGTCTACTAAGCAATAAAAGATGCATAAAGGATTAACATCACATGCAATTCATAATATGTGATATGATATGGCCTTTCTTCTTTGTGCTTCCGATCTCCATCTTCAAGCAAGAACATGATCTCCATCATCACCGGCATTGCATCAAGGTCAATGACGCTTCTCCATGGTTGTCTTCCACCAGCTTCAACTATTACAACTACTTTGAATAGACACGCGGGTCTTAACATAAATTAAAGACAACCATATGGCTCCTGCCGGTTGCCAACTTACAATAAGGATCATTGCATACATCAAATATAATCACAATCATGGCCATATCACATCACAGCACACCCCTGCAAAACAAAGTTAGACGCCTCTACTTTCTTTGCATGTTTTACGTGGTTTGGGGTTTTCAATAAGTGTCGTTCTAACTTACGAACATGAACCACAACATTGATACTAGTATTGTTAATCACCCGTTGTAAATTGGATCTTAACTATGCTAGGAGAAACAGGCACGCGCAAAGCCACTTATGCAATACAAGTTGCATGTCAAGCGTGGAGCAAGTCTCATGAACGATGTCATGTAAGGTTAGCCCGGGCCGCTTCATCCCAACATCCCGCAAGATGCAAAGTACACAAGAAGCAATCGACAATAAAAGCATCAACGCCCACAATGACCATTGTGTTCTACTCGTGCAACAGATCTACATATAGACACGGCTCTGGTACCACTGTAGGGTTTCGTAGCATGGAAAACAAAAAATTTCTATCGCATACAAACAAATAAGCCAAGATCTATCTACTAGATTGTAGCAACGAGACGATGGAATAACTCACCCTCGAAGATTCCAAAGTGTTTAACGAGAGCGGATTCTCGTGGGTGATGTAGTCGTACTCTTCCCGATCTCAAGATCGCGTAGATGATCCTTCCGGCGCTGCGTTCCGGCAGCGCTCCCGCAGTCGGTCACACGTTCGGTACTCGACGAAGACCTTCCTCTCCCTTGTTCCAGCAGGCATCGGAGGTTGTAGCACTCTCCTCGCGATTCCGGCAGCACAACGGCGTGGTACCGGAAGTAGAGGAGAGATCTCGCAGGGCTTCGCCTTAAGCCGGAGCGAGTATGGTGGACTATGAGAGAGCCCTCGGCGATCTAGGGTTTAGACACGCCGAGGAGGGGCTAGGCCGGCGGCTAGGGTTTGACCTAGGCGGCGGCGAGATGCCCTAGGCCAGCGACGGCTATGGAGGGCGGCGGCGGCTAGGGTTAGGGTTTAGAGGTAGGGAACTTTTGTGTTAGGAGGGGAGCCTTGCCCCTCCTCTTATAGGAGGGAGGCGCCAACCAAGGGGAGGGGAATCCGTCCCCAACTTGGATCCCAAGTGGGCCGGCGGTGGAGGAGGGACTCCTCCCCAACTCGGTTTCCACCTCCCTCTCCACTTCCCAAAAATAGCCGTTTGACTTTCAAATTGGCGTTTTACTTTTCAAACAAGGATTTGATTAAACCCTCTATTTTGTTCAGCGATGACACTTAGTACATGATGCAATCATACCAACTTGATATAACACATTCATGTACCCTTCCCCTTCGGAGTGCCGAACATTCCGGAACTTTCTAGAACATTCCCGATGAAAACACCGAAACCATTCCCCAACTCCGAAACAGGACTTTCCTTATATGAATCTTATTCTCCGGACCATTCTGGATCTCCTCGTGATATCCCGAATCCCATCCGAGACTCCGAACAACATTCGGTCTCTTTCTCATCATTCCATAACTACTCAAACAACGTCGAATCCTTAAGTGTGTCTCCCTACGGTTCATGAATTATGCGCACATGATCGAGACACTTCTCCGATCAATAACCAATAGAGGAATCTGGAAATTCATATGGCTCCCACATATTTCTACGATTACTTTGCAATCGAATGAACCACTTACATATGATACCAATTTCCCTTTGTCTCACGATAGTTTACTTATCCGAGGTTATGATCGTCGGTATCTCTGCATACCTAGTTCAACCTCGTTACCGATAAGTACTCTTTTCTCGTTCCCGTGATATGTGATCCCTTGTGAGCCAGTCACATGCTTGCAAGCTAATTGGATGACATTTCACCGAGAGGGCCTAGAGTATATCTATCCGTCATATGGATGGACAAATCCCACTCTTGATCCATGTGTCTCAACCAATACTTTCCGAACACTCAATGCCACCTTTATAACCACCCAGTTATGGTGTGGTGTTTGATGTCATCAAAGAATCCATCCGGTAAAGGTGATATGCATGATCTCATGGTCAAAGGAATTAGGTTACTATGTATCAGAAAGCATATAGCAATTGAACTATTAAATTGACTTGATCTTTATGCTATGATTATCTATAGGAGTATGTCCACCATATCATTCTCCTAACGATATGATCTTGTTGTTAATAACATCTCAATGTTCATGATAGGGAAACCACAATCATTTATTAACCAACAAGCTAGTGATGTATAGAGGCTTTACTAGGGACTTCAATTTAAGTTTACAAATCACACAAGTATTAATGTTACCTTGTTAATACTATTATAGCATGAATGTAAACATTTATCATAAACACAAAGATATAATAATAACTACATTTATTATTGCCTCTAGGGCATATCTCCAACAGTAACGTGACAGCTCCTGCGCCGTCACCTGCTCGAGGCGAAATTTTTCGCGCTCGGCTTTCTCCTTGCGGACTGCCTCCGCCAGCTTCAGGCGGAGTTCCTCGACCTCCGTTGCCGTGGCGTTAGGAGGGATCGGGGTGGAGAAGGGATCCTCCGGTGGATCGGTGCCAGTCGCCATGTATGTCACGGCGTGGCGACCGGTCCCGTCGCGGAGATCGGCGGAGTTTTCCGACCCGGAGTCGAAGTCGAAGATCCCAAGGATGGAGGGATCCTCGAAATCTCCCACGTTGGAGACCTGGGTGATGGAGCCCGCGGGCGAAGCCGCAGTGATGGATCTGGCGAGTGACGCCGGACTCGCCGAGTCGGCGTCGTCGTTGAGGGCCGCGTCTTCCGCGGCCGCGGTGGTTTCGGCCACGTCGCTATGGGCCGAGTTGTACTCGGAGGCGAGGCGGTGGATCGTGCGGACCTGGCTGTCGGAGAGCCGGTCGCGTGGCGGCGACTCGCGGATGCGAGCCGGGTCCTCCAAGACGATGACGTCGGTGAGGCCGACGAAGAGGCTGATCGTGCCGACTAGCAAGATCATGCTATGCGTGACGGGTCGCGCCGCCGGGACGTAGCTGCTCGGCAAGATCTGGAGGATCTCGCCGATCGCTATCATGCGGCCGGTGGCGACCGTCTCGTTCATGGGCAGACTGGATCTCGCCGCAGAACACCGGCCAGACTGGCCAGGCCCCACGGTGGGCGCCACTGTCGTGGGAATGACCAAGGCAGACGCTGCAATCGGCAGCGAGTAGTAGAACGAAGGGCAAGGGCGGCCAGCCACCTGCGGTGCGAGATGACGGCGGAGACATAGGATTTTACCTAGGTTCGGCCCCCCGGAGGGTAAATACCTACTCCTGCTATATTGTATTATGATGGAAGTACAAAGGGGCAAGCTCAACGGCTAGGAGGCGACTCGCTTGGGTGGAAGATGGAACGTATCCTCTACACGCCCTGTAGGGAGGTTTATATAGACTCACCCCCTAGGGCTTACATATCTCAACCGAATCAGTTAAGGCTTCGACACTCGTTTAACCTAATACGACTGGGCCTATCTATTCTCCCGGGCCTTCAGCTTCCAGTCGCTTGGATCCACGCCAGGCCTTGATCCAGTCGCCGTCCTGCAAGCCCACTCGCCAGTTCCTGGGCCAGTCGGAAACGTCCTGCTGGGTATACCCCGGTAGGCATATCCCCATCAATTCCACAACATGAATATAAGCCACCCTTGTTTTCTACTAGCTAAGCTAAGCATGATAGTAGTAGGAATCTTAACTTAGGAAAATGCTACTAAGGTTTCATATACTAGGATTTCCCATGGCATAGTTTATACTTAGCAAAATTCCATGCAAGTCCTACTTAGAAATATCACTAATGCATAGTGAAAATAATGGGACAAAAGTATGAAGCATCACTTGCCTTTTTGGTAGAGAATATAAGTTCACTCCTTGATCTTTGCAATACTCACACTCTTCAAATCACTACAATTCCATCAAGCAAGCAATATTTCAATCTACCATTCAAGCAACATCACATAAAATAATAGAAACAAAACATTGCATGCAAGCATGTCAAACTTTGTTTTATTTACAAAAGTGGTTTATAATAGGTTATAAACATTCTAAAACACTTATTGGTCATTTTATAAAGTGGCAAAACTATTTGCAAACGATTTTACCTATAAACCATTTTCAAACCAAATCATTATTTTATGTGGTTGAAAATGCCTTTATGAAAGTAGCAATCTTTATAGGGTTTACCAAATACATTTTTAAATCATAAAACTTGGTGCTTAGGGTCAGAGAGTTTAAATCAAAACATTTCCCAAAGGTTTTCTCCAAAAAGCATTTTTAACAATTAAACAATATTTTTATTTGACTAGAAATGGTTTAAATCAAAGGTTTATTCTTTTGCTTCACCAAACATATTTTTGAAACCACAAATTGATTTCTTTGGTCAGTAGGTTCAAAACAAACTATTTGCCAAAGATTTTATCTCAAAATTCATTTTAGAACAAATTTTATATCCTAAATATGCCTACACAAGTTTCTGCAAAAACATTCAATTTAACAGAAACATTTTACTACACAAAGTGAATGGTCAGAAAGTACTTGTCTTGCTGAATCCATTGATATAAAATTTGCAAAATTTGGACGTGTGGTTTGAAAGTTATGAATTTTACAAAATTGAACAACAAATAGATCAAATCTGTTTTTATTAAAATAGACAGAGCCACGTGGAGCAATTTCATTGGGCGGTACCGCTTCGGTTGGATCGACCTTTCTGGGCCGTCAGATCTAAATGACTACGCACGGTACAGATCAAAGGATACCCCTTTGATTAAGTTTCTATCCCGTGCGTTGGATCTAAATCCTACGGCGCACAACCACTGACCATTTACTAGCGGTGCTGGCGGCGGCGACTGGCAGCGGAGCGGCCTGGCGATGGCGTTGCTGGCGATGCAGGAAGCGAGAGAGGGTGGGGAGAAGCTCACCAGGTTCGCAGGGTTGCGCTGATTCTCGACGTGGTCGCCACAGGGTCAGGGGCGCACGGGGGTGACAGTGATTGCTCGCCGGAGAGATGCCTGGCGACGGGCTCGTACTGTCGCGGTCAGAGACGAGGTTGTAGATCGCGCGCGGTTGATTGGAGAGCACCTGGAGATGCATAAGACACAGGCAAACAAAACGGCATGATCCACTAGTCGAGGCGCGCACGGAGTCGAGTTCTAGGGCTCACCAGAGTTGCGGGGGTCGTCGGTGGCGCACTGGTGAAGACGCTGCCGACGTTCTGGACCGATCACGGTTGAGCTAGGAGTACTGGGAGATGCGCCAGAGTCTGTGGGTCAAGCTCGTGTGGTCGAGGGGGCGAGGGGCGATGGGGACTGGCCGGAATTGCTGCCGGAGAGAGTCGGAGGCAGTGGGGTTCGGGTGAGAAATTTGTGTAGCCTGGTGGCGAGGAGGGCGTGGCGACGGAGGGGAAAGAGAGAGGATATCGAGGCGCTTAAGATGGCATGGTCGCGGGGTGGTTTTACTGCGGCGTTAACGTGAATTAACTCGAGCCTTAATCGACTGCAATGACCGGCGAGGTGAGGGGCAGGGTCAGCGGGGTGAGGAAGACGATGACGCGGCCGAGTGGGGTCTTGTTGACAGTGATACAGAGAGGGGTGAGTGGGTCCAGGCAGTCAGTGGGTTCACGGGTTCCATCCGCGGTGAGAAAATGTTTCGGGGAAGAGAGGGAGAGGTGGGCTGCGAGTGGGCTTAGTGGGTTGGGCTGGTTAGATTCATTTTTTTTATCTGAATGCTTTCCCTCTTTCTTTTTCTATTACTCTGTTTTGATTTTGTTTAATCAATTCAAACATCTATTTAAATTCAAACTTCTCTCAAACTTTGTGTGCAATCAGAAACTGATTAGTAATACATTTTAAAGTCAAAATTAGAATAATTCTTTTATTCTTTTAGGTCTTTTAATGATTAAAAATAGGCCCATGCATTTAAATTCAATTAATATCAAATATATTTTTAAACCATTATTTAATTTCAATTCTCACAAAACCTTTTCAGTAGGTTTATTT
The DNA here is from genome assembly GCA_910589765.1 of Avena atlantica. Lineage (NCBI taxonomy): Eukaryota > Viridiplantae > Streptophyta > Magnoliopsida > Poales > Poaceae > Avena > Avena atlantica. The sequence continues at coordinate 430,444,905 of OU342735.1, read as the reverse complement.
GTTTATTAGGGTATACAATTATTCACCTTGACTTATTTGGAAAATATTTAATATGATTTATAAATCATTTGAATTGGGTATTTGTTTTAATTCCAATGGAATTAACTATAGTTTTAATTCCCTAACGTTTATTTGGAAGATTTATTTAATCTTATTTAAGTTAAATTAAACAACTTTTATTCCACTTGGGTAAATTCCAAAATACTATTTTCCCATGATTTAATCAATTATTTCTAATAGGTATTTTTATCTTTATTCCAATAGAATAGGATTGGGTCAAAGTCATTTTATTTTATTTGGAATATTCTTTATCCATTTATTCTATTTGGATTTTGGATTATATTCATTCCATTTTCTTATGGATTTGGCCAAGATTTAATTTGGTCTTTAAATATTCCTCATTTAATAATTTCTTTCTTTATCTTATAAAATCCATATCTTCTTATTTATAGATCCAAACTTGGTGATTCCAATATGTAAAATCTTATTTAATTTTTGTTTATCTTTTTAAATCTTTTTAGGATTATTTGCTCACCATTGGGCATGGATTTCTAGATAGATGCTTTATTATCTCTGGAAATTAAATTTCCTTATCTTATTAAATTCCTAAGATTTTATCTATGGCTCCAAATTAAGTGAATCCAATTCATATGGTTTTATAATATTTCTATTAGTCATTCTTGATCAATTTGAAATGTTTGTTTGACCAATTTTTTTGTATGGATCAAATCCATGGTCTTAGAGATAACTTGAAAATGATTTTCTTCCATTAGGGTTTTTAGAGTTTTGGTTTATTCTCCAAGTGTTTAAATTTCAAGATGCATTTTATGAGGAATGCATTCCACTTGTTTTGAATTTAGTTGGATTCAAATGTTAACCAAAGTTTGTTCAAGATGGGATTTTAAGTTTCCATTTAGAAAAAAAAGTTTCTTTTCACCCTAACTTTCAACAATTATTTATTTTGTTTATTTATTTTTCACATTACAAGATTTGGAAAATCTTGGGATGTGACACGCCACCTCATCGTCGTTCTCACCCGCGACCAAGTCCCCCACGCCGTTTCTGCCGGCGATGAATGCCATTGAATTGGCTTAACCCCACGAGTAAATCTCCCAGGTGATCACGCGCCTTAAAACGCCACACTCTCCTCTACCTTTCCCCCCAAACACCGCCTCCTCTCTGCCACCGGGCTGCTCCAATCGCGAGCTCGAAACCCTCTGCTCCGACGAGGTTCCCTGACCAATTCCGGCGCCGTCCAGCCGCGCCTCGCCTCCCACTGCACGCAGACTTGCTCCCCACCTCCTGGCACAACTTCCAGTGCAGCTAGTTAGCCCGCGCGAGCACCGTAGCCTCAGCTTCGTCATCACCCGAGCGCCACCGTCTTCTGCCATTGCTCCGGCGGACTCCCCTGGTAAGCACCGACCGCACCGAGCCTTTCCGTTGATGCTCCCATGATCCCTAGTGCCGTACGCGTCTAACCATGTGCCCCGTTTGTCTTAGCTCACTCCCAAGCATCGCCCCCGTCGACAACTGAGAAAGCCCGACGCCGCCTCCGACTCCGGCGAGAAATCCCCCTAGAACCAGAGCGCCCCTCGCCAAGCCGACCACACCTCGAGCTTCTCCACACTCCCACGAACACGGTGAGCACCTCCGTTACCCCCCTTGCGTCCTGTATCGCCGGCTCCGCCGCAGCTAGAGCGTGCGCCGCCGCCAGCCGCCGCTAGCACCGCCCAACCTTGGTCAAAGACACAATGCCCGTTGGATCTTAATCTTACGACTAGGATTAGATCTTAACCGAAGGGTATGTGTGCATCTGAGCCGTGCGTTTTAAATAAGATCCAACGACTCGCAGGGGCTGATCCGCACGAAACGATACCAGCCTATCAGAGCAAGCCATGTGGCCCTGTCTGTTTTAATAAAAACAGAATTGATCTATAAGTTGTTCAATTTTGTAAAATTCATAACTTTCAAACCACACGTTCAAATTTTGAAAATTTTATATCAATGGAATCAGAAATACAAATCCTACCCAACCATGCACTTTGTTTAATGTTTTACTTCTGGAAAATTGGTTGAAATTGCAGAAACTTGTGTAGGCTTAATTTGAATATAAAAATTGTTCTAGATATAATTTTAAGATGAAATCTTTGCAAAACGGATTGTTCTGAACCTACTGACCATAGGAACCAACTTATGGATTTTAAAATGTATTTTGTGAAGTTAAGGGATAAATATTTGAATTAGCTCATTTCTAGTCAAATAAAAATATTGTTTATGGTTTAGAAATGATTTTTGAGTGAAACCTTTGGGAAATGATTTGATTCAAACCTTCTGACCCTAAACACCAAGTTTTGAGAATTAAAATATATTTGGTGAACCCATTAAAGATTATTGCTTTGCTAAAAGCATTTTCAACCACATAAAATATAGATTTAATTTAAAAATGGTTTATATGAAAAATCTTTTGCAAATGGTTTTACCACTTTAGTAAATGACCACTTTAAGCTTTAAAATGTTTAGAGCCTAGTACCACTTTTGCAAATAAAACTATCTTTTGCATGCTTGCATGCATGACCTTGTTTTTGTTATTTTATGTGTGACAAATTGTTTGAATGCTAGTTGAATTTGTGTTTGCTTGATTGAATTGTAGTGAAGTTAGAAGAGTGTGATATTTGCAAGATCAAGAAGTGAACCATCATTCTCTACTAAAAAGGCAAGTGACACTATCACCCAAATCCTATTATTTTCATTACACTTAGTGGATTTTTGTAACATGCATGATAAGGACTACTATATTTTATGCTATGCTAAATCTAATAGGATATCCTTATATCTTCATTAGTGAAAACATTGTAGTTGTAGTAAGCTTAGCCCTGCTATATATTTGGGATGGGATACATGATATGATTATATGAAGTGTTGGAAAGATATATGTTTTATATAATAAAACAAGTACTCAATGAACCACCTGGGTGGACAAGGATACTCAAGTTTTGGACAAGGTGGCAACAAAGGGAACCATGTTTATATGGCTATCTTTTTGTGTGTGCACTAGAAGAAAACCACCCAGGGACTTAGAGATTGAACATGTTTCTCGTACAATGGCTTCCGTGTACAGCCACATGTTAAATGGGCTCTGGCTTAGTCAACTACATAGTGGAAGACCCATGCATTGGCATCTTCAGGTTAACTAGAATTGTGTAAGGGAAATTTATCCCTACATTGGTGCCTGGTTGACAAGCTAGCATTGTGTATTGGGAGGACTTCTATAGAAAGACTTTGTCACATTCTCGATCTGCCAGTACTCCATTTTGGTGAGTACATATCCAGCGGCCACTGGTGGCATCAAGACGAGATTGTGTCATGTGGGTAAAGTGTACAACTTCTCTAGATGATCAAATTCTAAGTACTTAGCCTGGTCCCCGGTTATGGAAAACTACTGAGCAACTAAGGCCTGAAGCTATGAAAGATCTCTACATTCCAATTTCTCAAAGTAAAACTTGATGGTGAAAACAAGGGATTTGAAGCACTTGGAGTTTTCCAAGGAGTTTAGAAAGATTTGACAAAAGATCAAAACTATTTCTGAAAAGATAGGATAAAACTATATTGCTTTCTGCAAATGAGCCTAAACCCTACTTAGCCAAATATGCATGTAATGATAGGATCCACTTATTTCTACATAGTAGTGAAACTTGCCAATACAATTCAAATGTATTGACCCTTGTGGATGCAACTTATTATGTTGCAGGTTTGTTTGATGTTAGTGAAGTTTGTTGAATAGGATTACAAGTCTACAACCAGCATGATTGCCTGTGGCACTTTGAAGATGAAGGACCCCATGCTATTGCTATATTCTGCTGCATTGTAATGAGATATCCAAATGAGCTATGTAAGATGTAATAATTTATTTTATTCCTGGTGATAAAGTTGTATTATGACCTTTGTATCTTGATATTACATCTTAACTGTGGATGCTAGCTATTGATCCAGAGACTAGCATTGTAAACACAGGGATCTCTACCTTATTAAAGGTTTGGAACCTTACAGATGGTATCAGAGCACTGTGTTGCATGTAGGATTGTAACCCTAGGATTGGACAAAACCCCTTAGAAAAATAGGAGTTGAATTTGTTTCAAAAACTTATTTACAAACAATCTTGTAAACTCTTTCCTCAACCATTTTGGTTTTGATTCTACATCTCTACCTTTTCAACTTGATGGACAAAGCCTTCACCATGACCAATGATTTCAACTTTAGTTCCACCAAAGATTTCAACTTAGACATCACTAAAGACTACAAGTGAAAAACCAAGAGACATTAGATTGCCTACCAAAGACATTGATGTCAAGTTAGGGTATGGATCATATTGACCTATGAGGTATGACTATACTAAGTTGATTATTTCAAGAAAACTTGTTGTTTCCTTGACCTATGACCTATGAGTTAAGCTCATAAGTTGTTAAGTGGGTAGTTGCTTGTAGATTGATTGATTGTTTGATTGAACTTGGTTGTTTTGAGTGGTGTGTTAGAACTTCCTTAAACCTATCCATAATTACTCATCCCTAATTCCATAAGAATGTTTATTTCCTGAAGCATTAACTAGCATATCCTTTTGTACTTTAGCAAGTTGATCGAGTTGAGGTTGAACCATTTGAAAGTGTTTACAAAGCATTTTAATATCATAGAAGTTATTTTCACAATATCTTTCAACTCATGGATAGCTCTAGAGTTTTCCAATAAATGATTATGAACTTGTTTATTAAAATTACCTCGTTTAGCAACAAATGTGTCAAGTTCCTCTAAGCATTGATCAGGAGGCTTACCATAGGGAATATCACCTTCATTAAATTGGAGAGAGTGTACCTCAATAGTAGATGAGTGGGGAATTGGATTACATAATTCTTCTATAGGAGGTAGATTTTTCACATCTTCAGCTCTAATACCTTTCTCCTTTAGACACTTTTTAGCTTCCTTCATCACTTCATCATTTAATGCAATAACTCTCCTCTTCTTTGTTGTTGGTGTTGGAACTGGTTCAGGAACAACTGGTTCAGGAGTAATATGCTCAGGTGTATTCAGCTCAGTTGAAGTCCAATCATCATAATTCTTGCTTATCTTGTTCATTAATTCTTCAGCATTTATAGGAGTCCTTTTCCTGAAAACACAATCAGCAAAGCTATCTAGGTAGGTCCTAGAATCATCAGTTAGTCCATTATAATAAATATCAAAAAGCTCATTCTGATGTAATGGACATCCAGGATATGCATGAATCAAGGAACAAAATCTTTTCCATGACTCAGGCAATTTCTCTTCTTCTCCCTGTTTAAAATAAAAAAGTCTCTGCAAAGCAGCATGTCTAGCACTGGGAGGAAAATATTTATGGAAGAAAGAAGCAATCAAGCAATGAGGGCTATCAATGGAACCAGGAGGTAATCTATTAAACCAAGCCCTAGCTTCTCCTTTTAGTGAAAAAGGGAAGATCTTAGCAACAAAGTACTTGCGCATTTTAAAATCATCAGAGAACAAAGAACTCATAGTAGAAAGCTCATTCATATGAGCCACATCACTCTCATTTTCAGTACCACAAAAAGGTTCTTTCTCAACAATATCTTAATAAGCTAAATCAAGAGAGAAAACATAATCTTTGTCTTTAATACCTATGGGAGAAGTGGCAAACTTAGGATCATAGGACTTCTTGGGCATAATAGTACGTCTAGCAAGGAGACTCTTAATAGCACTAGCACCATGTGTGTTTCGGCACTCTTCAACAAATTCATCAGTGAGCTCTATGTAACCATCATTAATATCATAACTCTCACTAAACTCAGGTGAGCTAACAGGTGTAACAGTGTCTTCACTAGGAGTTTCGGTATTTCCTAGACTAGCCATATTAGCATCTAGAAAAGGACCTAATGAACCACTCGCATCAAGCATAGTAGAAGTAACATCATGAGTATCAAAAGCAGTTTCAGATTCAGCAGTAGTACAAGTGTGTGTAGCATGAGCATGTGGTGGTGGTGTGACGAGCTTAATTATAACAGACGGTGAATCAAGAGCAGTAGAGGTGTTTAGGATTGTACCTCTGTTGGAGATATGCCCTAGAGGCAATAATAAATGTAGTTATTATTATATCTTTGTGTTTATGATAAATGTTTACATTCATGCTATAACAGTATTAACAAGGAAACATTAATACTTGTGTGATTCGTAAACTAAATTAGAGTCCCTAGTAAAGACTCTTTATAATACTAGCTTGTTGGTTAATAAATGATTGTGGTTTCCCTATCATGAACATTGAGATGTTATTAACAACAAGATCATATCGTTAGGAGAATGATATGATGGACATACTCCTATAGATAAGCGTAGCATAAAGATCAAGTCATTTTAATAGTTCAATTGCTCTATGCTTTCTGATACATAGTAACCTAATTCCTTCGGCCATGAGATCATGCATATCACCATCACCGGAAGGATGCTTTGATGACATCAAACACCACACCGTAACTGGGTGGCTATAAAGGTGGCATTGAGTGTTCGGAAAGTATGGGTTGAGAGACATGGATCAAGAGTGGGATTTGTCCATCCATATGACGGATATATATACTCTAGGCCCTCTCGGTGGAATGTCATCCAATTGGCTTACAAGCATGTGACTGTCTCACAAGGGATCACATATCACGGTAACGAGAAAAGAGTACTTATCAGTAACGAGGTTGAACTAGGTATGCAGAGATACCGACGATCAAAACCTCGGATAAGTAAACTATCGTGAGATAAAGGGAAATTGGTATCGTATGTAAGTGGTTCATTCGATTGCAAAGTAATCGTAGAAATATGTGGGAACCATATGAATTTCCAGATTCCTCTATTGGTTATTGTTCGGAGAAGTGTCTCGATCATGTCCGCATAATTCACGAACCGTAGGGAGACACACTTAAGGATTCAATGTTGTTGAGTAGTTATGGACTGATGAGTAAGAGACCGAATGTTGTTCGGAGTCTCGGATGGGATCCGGGATATCACAAGGAGATCCGGAATGGTCCGGAGAATAAGATTCATATAAGGAAAGTCATGTTTCGGGGTTGGAGAATGATTCCGGTGTTTTCATCGGGAATGTTCTAGAAGGTTCCGGAAGGTCCGGCACTCCGGAGGGGAAGGGTACATGAATGTGCCATAACAAGTTGGAATGGTTGCATCATGTACTAGGTTTCATCGCTGAGCAAAATAAAGGGATAAATCAAATCCTAGTTTGAAAAGTCAAATGCCAATTTGAAAAGTCAAACGGCAAGTTTGCTTGGTGGAGGGAGAGTAGGAAACCTACTTGGGGAGGAGTTCCTCTCCCTCCACCCGCCGGCCTTGGAGGCCGAGTTGGGGGAGGACTCTCCTCCCCTGCCCGGCGCCCTCCCACCTATATAAGGAGGGGCAGGGGTGCCCCTCTAGACCTACACCTTGCCCCACTAAAACACTAGCCCTAGCCGCCGACCCTATTGCAGCCGCCGCCGCCCTAGGGCAAACCCTAGCCGCCGACTTGGGGCTCTCCCCTTGCCCTAGCCGCCGGCCTAGCCCTCTCTCCTTGGTGCCTCTAAACCCTAGATCAACAAGGCCTCTCTCATAGTCTACCATACTCGCTCTGGCTTAAGGCAAAACCCTGCGAGATCTCCCCTCTACTTCCGTACCATGCCGTTGTGCTGCCGGAATCGCGAGGAGAGTGCTACAACCTCCGCTGCCTGCTGGAACAAGGGAGAGGAAGGTCTTCATCGAGTATCGAACGTGTGATCGACTGCGGGAGCGCTGCCGGAACGCAGCGCCGGAAGGATCGTCTACACGATCTTGAGATCGGCAAGAGTACGACTACATCACCCACAAGAATCCGCTCTCGTTAAACACTTTGGAATCTTCGAGGGTGAGTTATTCTATCGACTCGTTGCTACAATCTAGTAGATAGATCTTGGCTTGTTTGTTTGTATGTGGTAGAATTTTTTTGTTTTCCATGCTACGAACCCCTACAGTGGTATCAGAGTCGTGTCTATATGTAGATCTGTTGCACGAGTAGAACACAATGGTCATTGTGGGCGGTGGTGCTTTTATTATCAATTGCTTCTTGTCTACTTTGCATCTTGCGGTATGATGGGATGAAGTGGCCCGGGCTAACCTTACATGACATCATTCATGAGACTTGCTCCACGCTCAACATGCAACTTGTATTGCACCCGCGTGTCTATTCAAAGTAGTTGTAATAGTTGGAGCTGGTGGACGACAACCATGGAGCAGCGTCATTGACCTTGATGCAATGCCGGTGATGATGGAGATCATGTTCGTGCTCGAAGATGGAGATCAGAAGAACAAATAAGAAAGGCCATATCATATCACATATTATGAATTGCATGTGATGTTAATCCTTTATGCATCTTGTATTGCTTAGTTAATGACGGTAGCATTATAAGATGATCCCTCATGCACATAAATTTCAAGTTCTAAAATGTTCGTCCTTAGTAAGCACTGTTGCTAAAGCTTGTTGTTTCGAAGCACCACGTGATGATCGGGTGTGTTAGATTCTGCAAGTGTATACAACGTGAGCAAGCCAGATTTGCTCATGCAGAAGCTAAGGTTTGATCTTGAAGAGCCTAGCATGTACAGACATGGTCTCGGAACACGGATCACCGAAAGGTAAAGCATGAATCATATAGTAGATATGATGAACATGTCGATTGTTCGCCATTGAAGCTACATCAACTCTCGTGATGATCGGTTTTGATGTGGTGGATTTGGTTCGCGTGATCACTAAAACAATGTGAGGGATATTGTTTTGAGTGGGAGTTAACCTAGATTAATTTAACTATTAATTAGAACTCAATTTGTCATAAACTTAGTCTAAACTATTGCAAATATGTTGTAGATCAATGGCGGCCCCTACCATCAATTTTAACGCGTTCCTAGAGAAAGAAAAGTTGAAAAACAATGGAAGCAACTTCGCGGATTGGTTCCACAATTTGAGGATTGTCCTCAATGCTGGTAATTTGACCTATGTGCTGGATGCACCGCTGGGTGACCCGCCTGCATCTACTGCTACCGATGAAGTAAAGAATGTTTACCTCGCTCGGAAGAATCAGTACTCCACAGTTCAGTGCACTATCTTGTATGGTTTGGAATCGGAGCTTCAGAAAAGGTTTGAGAATTCAGACCCACATGATATTGTCCGTGAACTCAAATTGATATTTGAGACTCACGCGGCAGTTGAGAGCTATGAGGCTTCTGAAAAGTTCTTTAACTGCAAGATGGAAGAGGGCAGCTCCGCCAGTGAGCATGTGCTTAAGATGTCTGGGCACGCAAACAAACTCCAAAGCTTGGGTATAGTGATTCCTAATGCTTTGGGGATTTACCGTGTCCTCCAATCACTACCACCAAGTTACAAGAACTTTGTGATGAACTACAATATGCAAAGCATGAACAAGCAGTTGCCAGAACTCTTCTCCATGTTAAAATCTGCAGAAGTGGAGATCAAGAAAGAGCACCAAGTGTTTATGGTCAATAAGACCACCAAATTCAAGAAAGGCAAGTCTAAGCAAAAGGGACACTTCAAGAAGGGTGGTAAGAAAGTTACCCGCACCGACGAAGAAGACCAAGGCTGGACCTAAGCCTGATACTGAGTGCTTTTACGGCAAGGGAGAAGGTCACTAGAAGCGGAATTGCCCAAAGTACTTGGCGGATTTGAAGAACGGCAACATCAAGAAGAAAGGTATATCCGATATGAAGGGTTTCGCAGCATAGTAAATCAAAAAATTTCTACGGATGCGAACGGGAAAGCCAAGATCTAATCTACGAGATGCAAACAATGAGGGGGAATAGATGAGATCTTCATACCCTTGAAGATTCGCACAGCGGAACGTTCGATGGAACGTGGGTGATGTAGTCGTACTCGCTTCTCCTCCTCGCGATCCGATCCAATCTAACACCGCAAGTGGCGATGCCTCCGATAGATGCACACGTGCGGCACCTCGACGTCTCCTCCTTCCTCGGTCCAGCAAGTATGCTGGAGAGATGGATTGGATCTATAACGTGACGGCGCGGTGCAAGCGGTGGAGAGTTTCTGCAGCAGGGCTTCGCCTACACTTATTCGGGAGGGAGAGAGAGAGGAGGGCAGCAGGGCTTCGCCTACACTCAGTCGGGAGGGAGAGAGAGAGGAGGGCAGCAGGGCGGCTAGGGCTTGAGGAGGAGGTGTGGGGAGGGTGCGCCCCCATCCCTCTTTATATAGAGGGGTGGGCGGCTGGCCCTTGCCCCTCCCCCAAGCCCTAGGGCCGGCGTCCAAGGAGGGAGGAGTGGGGGGCAAGTTCCCCCCCTTCTAGAAGCTCCCATAGGGTTTTGCCCTAGGCTTGGCCGGCTGGGCCCTATGGGGCTTGTGCCCCTGTCCCAATGCGGCCAGGACACTCCCTCATAGGCCCATGCCCCCTCCCGACAAGTGGGGCCACGTTGGTCCCACTCTAGAAGGTTCTAGAAGCTTCCGGTACAATGCCGATTAACCCGAAACTATTCCGAATTCAAAAAACTGCTTTGCCTTATATGAATCTTATTCTCCGGACCATTTCGGAACCTCTCGTGATGTCCAGGATCCCATCCGAGACTCCGAACAAAAACTCATAAACCAATTATCCAATCTATCGTAGCATCGAGACACGTTAAGTGTGTGACCCTTCGGGTTCGAGAATATGCAGACATGATCTTATATCAATAATCAATAGCGGGTTCTGGAAACCCATATTGACTCCCACACATTCATCGATGATCATATCGGATGAACCACGATGCCAGGATTCAATCAATCCCATATATATATTCCCTTCGTCTCGCAATATTTTACTTGCCCGAGATTTGATCGTCGGTACCGTCATACCTAGTTCAATATCGTTCACAGCAAGTACTTTACTCGTTCCGTAATCCAATATCACTTTGTGATTAACTCCTTAACCACATGCTTGCAAGCGGTGTTGATATCGATTACCGAGTGGGCCCGAAGTATATCTCTCCGACTTGGGAGGGACAAATCCCATCTCGATACATACAAGCCAATAGGTACTTTCCGATCACCTGAGAGACACCTTTATGATCACCCTCTCATAGGATGACATCTGATGACCTCAAAGCTTTCTTCCGATACCAGGGAGTTGTATTATCTCATGGTCTAAGGAATACAATATTTGACATAAGAAAAGCTTCGCAAAGATGAACACGATGACACGATCTAATTGCTCTGCTTAGTTTGGGTATGTCCATCATATCATTCTCCCAATGATATGATCTCATTATTAATCGACAACTCATGTCTATGGTTAGGAAACCTTAACCATCATTAATCAATGAGCTAGTCCATAGAGGCATACTAGGGACACAGTGCTGTTCACAAACCACACAAGTATTAAAGTTTCCGCTTAATACAATTCTAGCATGGAATATAAACTTTATCATGAAAAAGAATTGTAATAATAACATCTTTATTATTGCCTCTAGGGCATAATTCCAACAGTCTCCCACTTGCACTAGAGTCAATAATCTAGTTTATATCTGGCAACAATCTAACACCCATGGCACTAAGGTGCTGATCATGTTTTGCACGTGGAAGAGGTTTAGTCAATGGATCTGCGACATTCAGATCTGTATGTACTTTGCTAATCTTTAGATCTCCATCTGCTATATAATCTCGGATTATATGAAACTTGCGGTTGATATCTTGGTTCCTTAGCGAGTGCTATGGCGCCAGTGTTGTCACACAATATCTCCAGTGGGTCCAAGGCACTTGGAACCACACCAAGCTCAGTGATGAACTTCCTGATCCAAACTCCTTCACTTGACGCTTCTGCAGCAGCCATGTATTCCGCTTCTACTATATATCCCGCGATCACGCTTTGCTTGCAGCTTCTCCAGCTCACAGCTCCTCCATTCAAAATATAAACGTATCCTGTCTGAGATTTAGAATCATCCTTGTCGGTGTCGAAACTAGCATCGATGTAACATTTTACGACGAGCTGTTCATTACCTCCATAGACTAAGAACACTTCTTTAGTCCTATTTAGGTACTTTAGGATGTTCTTCACGGCTGTCCAGTGTTCCACTCCTAGATCACTTTGGTACCGGCTCATCAAACTAAGAGCATTGGACACATCCGGTCTAGTACACATCATGGCATACATGATAGAACCTATGGCCGAGGCGTAAGGCACTTTACTCATAGCTTATCTATCATTTACCGTAGCTGGACACTGAGCCTTGCTCAATATCTTACCTAACAACATAGGCACTGAACCTTTCTTTCCCTTATCCATTATGAACCTTTTCAGAACTTTGTCTAGGTATGTACTCTGGCTTAAAGCTATCAGGCGTCTTTGTCTATCTCTATAGATTTTGATGCCCAATATATAAGGATCTTCCCCTAGGTCTTTCATTGAAAAACATTTGTTTAAATAAATCTTCACATCGTTAAGCATGTCAATGTCATTTCCGATAATCAATATGTCATCCACATATAGTACCAAAAATTTCACTGAGCTCCCACTCACTTTCTTGTAGATACAAGCTTTGTAGCAATTTGGAACAAATCCAAAGCTCTTGATCAGTTGATCAAAATGAAGGTTCCAACTCCGAGATGCTTGCTTCAGTCCATAAATGGAACGCTGAAGTTTGCACACTTTATCAGCATCCTTAGGATCGACAAAACCTTCGGGTTGCATCATATACAACTCTTCATCAATGTTGCCATTGAGGAACGCAGTCTTGACATCCATCTGCCATATTTCATAATCATGAAACGCAGCAATTGCTAATAAAATCCGAATGGACTTAAACATCGCTACGGGAGAGAAAGTCTCATCGTAGTCAACACCTTGAACTTGTCGAAAACCTTTCGCGACAAGTCGTGCTTTATAGATGGTAACATTACCATCCGTGTCCGTTTTCCTCTTGAAGATCCATTTGCACTCAACGGCCTTTCGGTCGCTAGGAGGGTCCACCAAAGTCCATACTTGGTTTTCGCTCATAGATCCCAATTCGGATTTCATGGCCTCTAGCCATTTCTCAGAGTCTGGGCTCATCATCGCTTCCTCATAGTTCACAGGTTCACTGTCATCTACTAACAAGACAGTTAAGACAGGGTTGTCGTACCACTCAGGAGGGGCATGCGACCTTGTCAACCTGTGACGTTCAGTAGTAGCATCGTCCCGAAGCTTCATGATCCTTGTCATTAGCTTCCTCTATTGTTGGTGCAGGCGGCACTGGAACAATTTCAGGTGCTGCGCTACTCTCCAACTCAAGAGAAGGTTCAACAACCTCGTCTAGCTCTACTTTCCTCCCACTCACTTCTTTCGAGAGAAACTCCTTCTCAAGAAAGGATCCGTTCTTTGCGACAAACACTTTGCCTTCGGTTCTATGATAGAAGGTACCCAATAGTTTCCTTAGGGTATCCTATGAAGACGCATTTCTCCGCTTTGGGTTTGAGCTTGTCCAGCATCAACTTCTTGACGTAAGCTTCGCATCCCCAAACTTTAAGAAATGACAACTTAGGTTTAGCACCAAACCACAGTTCATACGGTGTCTTCTCAATGGATTTAGATGGTGACCTATTTAAAGTGAACGCAGCGGTTTCTAATGCATAACCCCAAAATGATAACGGCAAATCAGTAAGAGACAACATTGATCGGACCATATCTAATAGAGTTCGATTCTGGCGTTCAGACACACAATTGCGCTGTGGTATTCCGGGTGGCGTGAGTTGCGAAACGATTCCGCTTGCTTTAAGATGCGTGAGAAAATCATAACTCAAATATTCACCTCCACGATCGGATCGTAGAAACTTAATCTTTCTGTTACGATTGTTTTCAACTTCATTCTGAAATTCTTTGAACTTTTCAAATGTTTCAGATTTATGTTTCATTAAATAGATATACCCATATCTACTTAAGTCATCGGTAAAAGAGAGAAAATAGCAATATCCACCGCGCGTCGATACACTCATCGGTCCGCATACATCGGTATGTATGATTTCCAAGAAGTCCGTTGCTCGCTCCATCATTCCGGAGAACGGGGTTTTGATCATCTTGCCCATGAGGCATGGTTCGCATGTGTCAAATGATTCAAAATCAAGAGACTCCAAAAGTCCATCAGAATGGAGTTTCTTCATGCGTTTTACACCAATATGACCTAGACGGCAGTTCCACAAAAAAGTAGTATTATCACTATCTACCTTACATCTCTTAGCCTCAATGTTATGGATGTGTGTTTCATCCCTTTCGAGATTCAGAAGAAATAAACCATTCACAGCAGGTGCATGACCATAAAAGATGTTACTCATATAAATAGAACAACCATTATTCTCAAATTTAAATGAATAACCGTCTTGCAATAAACACGATCCAGATATGATGTTCATGCTCAACGCGGGCACATAATAACATTTATTGAGGTTTAAAACTAATCCCGAAGGTAAAACTAAGGAGAGCGTGCCGACGGCCATCACATCAACTCTTGATCCGTTGCCAACGCGCATCGTCACCTCATCCCTCGCAAGCCGCCGTCTATTCCGTAGCTCCTGTTTCGAGTTACAAATAATAGCAACTGAACCAGTATCAAATACCCAGGCACTACAACGAGGGCTAGTAAGGAAAACATCAATAACATGTATATCAAATATACCTTTGATGGTGTCAGCCTTCTTGTCCGCTAAGTACTTTGGACAGTTGCGCTTCCAGTGACCCTTGTCCTTGCAATATAAGCACTCAGTGTCCGGCTTAGGTCCAGACTTGAGCTTCTTCTCAGCAGGGGCAACGCGCTTGCCGCTGCCTTTCTTGAAGGGCTTCTTTGCACCCTTACCTTTCTTAAAGCTGGGGGGCTTGTTGACCATCAACACATGATTATCCTTTTTGATGTCCACCTCCGCAGCTTTCAGCTTAGCGAAGAGCTCGGTGATCATATTAGTGGAACCAATCTGATTATGAGTCACTACAAAACTATTGTAGCTGGGAGGGAGTGATTGCAGAACCCTGTCAATCTTGAGCTCCTCTGGAATCTTGCAGTCCAGTTGCTCAAGGCGTTGAGTGTAGCCCGACATCTTTATGGCGTGCTCACTAACGGAACTCGCTTCCTCCATCTTGCAGTTAAAGAATTTCTTAGAGATCTCATATCTCTCAGAATGGGCCTGAGTCTGAAACATAGTTTTCAGCTCCTCAAGAATCTCAAAAGGCCCGAGATAATCTTCAAAATGATTTTGAAGGTCCGATTCCATAGCAAACAACATGGTGCTCTTAATCACACCATAATCATCTTTGCGCGACTGATAAACAGCTTTCTCATCAGCCGGCGCATCTACAGCGGGGGCGTCACCTAGCGCATTCTCCAAGACATAGTCCTTTTGTTCGCCGGCGAGAATGATTCTCATATTGCGGAACTAGTTGGTGAAGTTAGACCTATTGTTTCTAAGCCTTTCTTTCTCAGCAAAAACGTTGAAGTTGAAGTTGGACTTAGCCATTTGATCTACAATATTTGCAAGTACAAATTAGACTATGTTCATGATAACTGGTTCAACTTAGTCAAATTACTAAATGAACTCCCACTAAATTCAACATCCCTCAAGTTGTTTAGTGAACATGATCCAAATTCACCACACCTAATCCGATCTTCACGAGAAGAGATGTGGTTTCAATGGTGGACAACAAAGTGTCGATCATATCATTCATATGACTCATGCTTAACCTTTCGGTTCATGTGTTCCGAGGCCATGTCTGTACATGCTAGGCTCGTCAAGTCAAACCCAAGTATTTCCGCGTGTGCAAAACTGGCTTGCACCCGTTGTATGTGAGCGTAGAGTCTATAGCACCCGATCATCACGTGATGCTTGAACACGACGAACTTTCACAGCGGTGCATACATGGGGAGAACACAGTTTTATCTTGATCTTTAAGTGAGGAATCATCTTATAATGCTACCGTCGCGATCTAAGCATAATAAGATACATAAAAGGATAAACATCACATGCATATAACTTTATGTGACATGGTATAGCCAATCTTTGTGCAATGATCTCCATCTTGTGTGTGCCGGCATGATCTCCATCACTCCACCCTGATTGCCTCCACCATGAATAGCAACTACAACTATTGCTAACTACTTAGCGATAAAGTAAAGCTATTACATGGCGTATAAGAAGTTGACACACAGGTCATACACAATTATTAAGACAACCATATGGCTCCTGCCGGTTGTGTACTCATCGACATGCAAGTCGTGAAACATTACAAAACATTATCATTGCATACAACATACACATCACATCTTGGGCCATACCATATCACAGAAAACACTCCCTGCAAAAACAAGTTAGACGCCTCTACTTTGTTGTTGCATGTTTTACGTGGCTTATGGGAGTAGCAAGCTAAGAACGATTCTTACCTACGGAAAGCCACAATGGTGATATTATGGTTGCCAAACTCTGGTGTAAATCCCATGACAACTATAGTGAGAGAAACTGACATCCACCAGCCGCATGTGTGGAACAAGCCACACGTCAAGTGCGGAGCCGGTCTCGCAAACGAGTCACGTAAGGTTCGCCTGGACCGCTTCGATCTCACTATCCCGCGTCATAAGAAGTACACAAACAAGAGGCTTGCAACAGAAAACATCAACGCCCGCAACAACCATGTTGCGTTCTACTCGTGAAACACATCTACGCATAGATCTAGCTCTGATACCACTGAAGGGTTTCGCAGCATAGTAAATCAAAAAAATTCTACGGATGCGAACGAGAAAGCCAATATCTAATCTAGGAGATGCAAACAACGAGGGGGAATAGATGAGATCTTCATACCCTTGAAGATTCGCACAGCGGAACGTTCGATGGAACGTGGGTGATGTAGTCGTACTCGCTTCTCCTCCTCGCGATCCGATCAGATCTAACACCGCAAGTGGCGATGCCTCCGAGAGATGCACACGTGTGGCACCTCGACGTCTCCTCCTTCCTTTGTCCAGCAAGTATGGTGGAGAGATGGATTGGATCTACAACGCGACGGCGCGGTGCAAGCGGTGGAGAGTTTCTGCAGCAGAGCTTCGCCTACACGTAGTCGGGAGGGAGAGAGAGAGAGGAGGGCAGCAAGGCGGCTAGGGCTTGAGGAGGAGGTGTGGGGAGGTTGCGCCCCCATCCCTCTTTATATACCGGGGTGGGCGGATGGCCCTTGCCCCCCCCCCAAGCCGTAGGGCCGGCGGCCAAGGAGGGAGGAGTGGGGGGCAAGTCCCCCCCCCTTCTAGAAGCTCCCCTAGGGTTTTGCCCTAGGCTGGGTCGGCTGGGCCCTATGGGGCTTGTGCCCCTGTCCCAATGCGGCCAGGACACTCCCTCATAGTCCCATGCCCCCTCCCGACAAGTGGGGCCACGTTGGTCCCACTCCGGAAGGTTCTAGAAGCTTCCGGTACAATACCGACGAACCCGAAACTATTCTGAACTCCAAAAACTGCATTACCTTATATGAATCTTATTCTTCGGACCATTACGGAACCTCTCGTGATGTCCCGGATCCCATTCGAGACTCCGAACAAAAACTCATAAACCAATTATCCAATATATCCTAGCGTCGAGACACGTTAAGTGTGTGACCCTTCAGGTTCGAGAATATGTAGACATGATCTTATATCAATAATCAACAGCGGGGTCTGGAAACCCATATTGACTCCCACACATTCATTGATGATCATATCGGATGAACCATGATGCCAGGATTCAATTAATCCCATATATATATCTCCTTCGTCTCGCGATATTTTACTTGCCCGAGATTTGATCGTCGGTACCGTCATACCTAGTTCAATCTCGTTCACAATAAGTACTTTACTCGTTCCGTAAAACGATATCACTTTGTGATTAACTCCTTAACCACATGCTTGCAAGCGGTGTTGATATCGATTACCGAGTGGGCCCGAAGTATATGTAGAGGTCCCAACCTTTAATAAGGTAGAGATCCCTGTGTTTACAATGCTAGTCCCTGGATCAATAGCTAGCATCCACAGTTAAGATGTAATATCAAGAAACAAAGGTCATAATACAACTTTATAACCAGGAATAAAATAATTCATTACATCTTACATAGCTCATTTGGCTATTACATTACATTGCAGCAGAATATCTATAAGCATGGGGTCCTTCATCTTCAAAGTGCCACAGGCAGACATGTTGGTTGTAGACTTGTAATCCTAATCAATAAACTTCTCTAATATCAAACAAACCTGCAACATAACAAGTTACAGCCACATGGGTCAATACATTTGAATTGTATTGGCAAGTTTCACTACTATGTAGAAATAAGTGGATCCTATCATTACATGCATATTTGGCTAAGTAGGGTTTAAGGCTCATTTGCAGAAAGAAATAATTTATCCTATCTTTTTAAAACAGTTTTGATCTTTAGTCAAAATCTTTCTGAGCTCCTTGGTACACCCCAAGTGCTTCAGGTCTTTGTCAAAATCTCTTGAGCTCCTTGGTACACCCCAAGTACTTCAAGTCTTTGTCAAAATCTCTTGAGCTCCTTGGTACACCCCAAGTGCTTCAAGTCTTTGTCAAAATCTCTTGAGCTCCTTGGTACACCCCAAGTGCTTCAAGTCTTTTGTTGTCACTTTCAAGTTTTTTTTCTAGAAATTGGAATGTCGAGATTTCCCATAGCTTCAGGCCTTGTTGCTCAGTATTGTCCATAACCGGGGACACGGCTAAGTACTTAGATTTTTTTATCTTCTGCAGAAGTTGTACACTTTACCCACATGACACAATCTCATCTTGTTGCTACCAGTGGCCGCTGGATAAGTACTCACCAAGATGGAGTACTGGCAGATTGAGAATGTGACGAAGTCTTTCCATAGGGTCCTCCCATACACAATGCTAGCTTGTCTTCAGGCACCAATGTAGGGTTCCAAGTTCCCTCATTCCAGTTAACCTGAAGACCAATGCATGGGTCTTCCCAATGTAGTTGACTAAGCCAGTGCCCATTTAGCATCTGGCTGTACACGGAAGCCACTGTTGGAGAAACATGTTCAATCTCTAAGTCCCTAGGTGGTTTTCATCTAGTGCACAACTAAAAGAGATTGACATATAAACATGGTTCCTCTTGTTGCCACCTTGTCCAAAACTTGAGTATCCTTGTCCACCCAGGTGGTTCATTGAGTACTTGTTTTATTATATAAAACACAAGTCTTTTCAATACTTCAAAAACTCAACATGTATCCTTTCTCAAAATATATATAGCAGGGCTAAGCATATTACAACTACATTGTTGTCACTAAGGAATGTATAGGGGTATCCTATTAGGATTTAGCATTGCAAAATATAGTAGTCCTTATCATGCATGTTTCAAAATCCACTAAGTGTAATGAAAATAGTAGGACATGGATGATAGTGTCACTTGCCTTTCTGGTAGAGGATGTTGGTTCACTTCTTGATCTTGCTAATATCACACTCTTCTAACTTCACTACAAATCAATCAAGCAAAAATAGATTCAACTATCATTCCAACCATTATTCAAACAATTCATCACACATAAAATAATAGGAACAAAGTCATGCATGCAAGCATGCAGAAGATAGTTTCATTTGCAAAGGTGGTTTCTACTAGGCTCTACACATTGTGAGGTTCAAAGTGGTCATTTTCTAAAGTGGCAAAACCATTTGCAAAAGGGTTTTATCTATAGATCATTTTTAAATCAAATCATTATTTCATGTGGTGGAAAAATGCTCTTAGCATGGCCACAATTTATTTTGTTCACCAAACAAGTTGTTAATTCACCAAACTTGGTGTTTAGAGTCAGTAGGTTTGAATCAAATCATTTTCCAAAAGGTTTTACTCAAAAATCATTTCCATATCAAAAACAACATTTTTATTTGACTAGAAATGAGCTATTTCAATTATTCAATCCTAATCTTCACAAAATACATTTTTAAATCCATAAGTTGGTTCCTAGGGTCAGTAGGTTCACAACAAAACCAATTTGCAAAGATTTCATCCTCCATAACTTTTTGGAATAATTTTTATAACCTAAACAAGCATACACAAGTTTCTGCAAAAACACACAATTTAACAGAAACTTTGTACTAAACAAATTGCATGGTTGGCTAGGGCTTGTTCCACTGATTCCACTGATATAAAATTTGCAAAATTTGGACATGTAGAACTAAAGTTATGGATTTTTCAAATTTGCAAACAAATCTGATTCTAATTCTGTTTTAAATCAAAAGCTGGGCCACGCGGCGCTTTCCTATTAGTCGGTACCGCTTCGGCCGGATCAGCAACGTGAGGCGTTAGATCAGTTAAATCGCACGGCACTGGTTGCGTACCCCTTCAGCGTTAAGTGATCTAATTGCAGCCGCAGAATCTTAATCACACGACGCACAGCGCGCTAGCCATAGACGGGCGGCGCTGGTGGCGGCAGGTGGCAGCGGCGTGTCTGGCTACGGCGGAGCTGGTGCTAGAGGAAACGAGGAAGACAGAGGAGGGTCTCACCGTGCTCGCAGGGTTGTGGTGAATCTCAAGGCGTGGTCGGTTCGTCGAGGGGTGCACTGGAGTGGAGGGGATTGCTCGCCGGAGACGATGGCGGCGTCAGGCGGTTCTGGAGGTCGTCGAGGACGACGTTGCAGATCACCCTAAGACAAGCGGGTGGTACGGTTAGAAGCGTGCTATTCCGGAGAAGATGGAAGCATCATCGAGGAGTGCCGGGGCGAACGGAGGTTACCTGTGGAGTTCGCCGGAGTGTCAGTGAACGGTGGTGGCACTCGGATGTTGTCGAAGCCGAGGCTCTGGGGTGAGCGCGGTTGAACAAAAGGCACAGGGAGAAGCGCCAGAGGCTGGGGAGTGTGTGAGCTTGGTCGAGGAGGCAAGGGGAGGTGTCTACTGGCCGAAATTGTTCGTGGAACTCGCTGGAGGCAGTGGCGATGCGAGGCGAAATTGTCGCAGCCTGGAGGCAGAGGGGAAGCGGGGTCTGAGGGGAATCAGAGAGGGGAGGGAGGCCTTTAAGACAGCGTGGTCGCAGGGTGGAGCAATGGCCGCTGTTAACGCGAATTAATCGCCGGAGTAATGGCGGCAACGGTCAGGGCGACATGATCAGGGGGAAGACGATGCTGAGGTGGCTAGTGGGGTCCGTTTGGCAGCGTGAGAGAGGAGTGGGGAGTTGGGTCCACCGGTCAGCGTCTCTGTGGGTCAGTTAGTAGGTGCGAATCGTTTTCTGCAGGGAGAGAGGGAGTGGGCTGGTTGGGCCTTGTTGGGCTAGACAGTTGGGCTGCGTCCGTTTCTATATTTTTTGTTCTGGAACTTTTTCCTTTTTCTAATTGATTTTATGTTTTGAATTTCAAACAACAATTCAAACAATCAAATCAAATCAAACTCCTCCAAACTTTGCATTGAGTTTTGGTTCTGTTTAACAACATAATTCCAAGTCCCGAAATAATATTTTTATTCTTTTTAGGATCCATTTATTAATTAAATAAAATGGTCCTTAGTTATTAAATCAAATAGGATTTGTTTTATTTAAAACTCCATTTGAAATCTAAATATTATCAAAACCAAATCAGTAGGTTTTATTTGAAAATATAGAATACTTGGAAAACTTGTTTAAAATAATTTAGCAAGTTTTGATGTTTAATTAAAATGGTAAAACCTTTGTTTTAATAAAATTGGATATTAATAAATCCTCATTATTTTATTTAAATAAACCTTTACTCTTTTTATCAAATAGGAATATCTTATTTCAAAAGCTTGGCCAAGATTTAATTTGGCTCTATAAAATAATCCTTATTTATATTTCTACCTTTTCATTTCAAAACTAAATCTTTTTATTAAAGATCCAAAATAGTAATTTCACTTATTTAAAATTTTCTTTATTAAATGTTTATCTTTTCAAATCCCTTTAGGATTTGTTTGATCAAAATAGGTTTGAAGGTTTCCATTTGGAATCAAAAGTTTCTTCTCACCCTGAAAATCAATAAAGTTTTTTTTATTCATTTATTTTTCATATAACAAGATTTGGAAAATCTTGGGATGTGACAGTATATCTCTCCGACTTGGGAGGGACAAATCCCATCTCGATACATACAACCCAACAGGTACTTTCCGATCACCTGAGAGACACCTTTATGATCACCCTCTCATAGGATGACGTTTGATGACCTCAAAGCTTTCTTCCGATTCCAGGGAGTTGTATTATCTCATGGTCTAAGGAATACAATATTTGACATAAGAAAAGCTTCGCAAAGATGAACACGATGACACGATCTAATTGCTCCGCTTAGTTTGGGTCTGTCCATCATATCATTCTCCCAATGATATGATCTCATTATTAATCGACAACTCATGTATATGGTTAGGAAACCTTAACCATCATTAATCAATGAGCTAGTCCATAGAGGCATACTAGGGACACGGTGTTGTTCACAAACCACACAAGTATTAAAGTTTTCGCTTAATACAATTCTAGCATGGAATATAAACTTTATCATGAACAAGAATTATAATAATAACATCTTTATTATTGCCTCTAGGGCATAATTCCAACACGATATACATGTTATTGATGTGTATCTCACTAGTACTCGTAGTAGTGCCTGGGTATTTGATACCGGTTCGGTTGCTCATATTTGTAACTCGAATCAGGTGCTGCAGAATAAACGGAAGCTAGCAAAGAACGAGGTGATGATGCGCGTAGGAAATGGATCAAAGGTTGATGTGATCGCGGTCGGCACGCTACCTCTTCATCTACCATCGGGATTAGTTTTATACTTAAATAATTGTTATTTGGTGCCTGCGTTAAGCATGAACATTATATCGGGATCTTGTTTCTTGCGAGACGGTTACTTGTTTAAGTCCGAGAATAATGGTTGTTCGGTTTATATGAGTAATATGTTTTATGCACATGCACCTTTGATAGATGGTCTATTCTTATTGAATCTCGATAGTGGAAATACACATATTAATAACATTGAAGCTAAACGTTTGAAATTGAGCGATAACTCGACCTATATGTGGCACTGTCGTCTTGGTCACATTGGAGTGAAGCGTATGAAGAAACTCCATTCCGATGGACTTCCCGAATCACTTGATTTCGAATCACTTGAAAGATGCGAAGCATGTCTGATGGGTAAAATGACTAAGACTCCATTTTCTGGTATGATGGAGCGAGCTACGGACTTATTGGAAATCATACATACCGATGTGTGTGGTCCGATGAGTGTAGCATCGCGTGGTGGTTATCATTATGTTCTTACCTTCACGGATGACTTGAGTAGATATGGGTATATCTATTTCATGAAACATAAGTCCGAAACTTTTGAGAAGTTTAAGGAATTTCAAAGTGAGGTGGAGAATCAACATAACAAGAAGATTAAATTTCTACGTTCTGATCGTGGAGGTGAATATCTAAGTTACGAGTTTGGCGAGCATTTGAAGAAATGCGGAATGCTTTCACAATTTGTAACTACCTCGGTGAACTACGCTCCTAGATACAAGCCTGGATGAGTGGTAGTGGTTGAAATAGTACGGTGGGGCCCCAAAAGCCACTCACTGGTAGTCCTTTCAGACGTCCCAACCACTACCCTCTCAACGGGACCTGTACGGGCGGCGTAGTCGGCAGGCGAAGGGATCAACTACGTACACAAGTGGGTATGTACGCAAGCCACCATACAAGAGTACATCAGAGCCATACCATCTAGAAAGAAAGGAAATATAGCAACGCCATACGGCAAGATTCAAATGACCTAGATAGATCTATATTTTAGGATACTTCCTCATACAACACACATCAGAGTATCATGCGGAAGCGGCAAACAAAATCCGAGTACGGATAAGAAGCAAATCGGCATAAGATGCCATAGAAATAAGCACATCCCAACTACAGGTCTCACGGATCCCCGTGCTCGGAATCTCTACACCGAACGATCGTTGCCCACATCTTCGGCTTCTTCCACCCAGTATCCGTCCTGCGGGGGTACCTGTCCATCTGAACCAATAATTTATCGTGTGAGACCCTAAGGGTACTCAGCAAGTCTTAATGCCTCTAAAGGGGACACAACCTGGGGTGACGCAATTGCAGCGAAAGATAAACCCTAGCAGTTCTACAGATAAACGCTAACCATCCGCCTAACCAATGATAGACGGATGTCCGTGAATTAAGAACAACAGTTATAATGGTAATCTCATCTGGTCCATCCTCCTCCCTGCTTACCAACAAGGAAGCGGACGAACAACCCCCCATCCGTTGGCAATTTTATTAACCATTCCATGAGTGTTACACTATTTACTAGTCAAATTACTTAGTCAGATTAAGGCGGTACTTTAGTTATGCTTGTCTATGATCGAGAAACTGTGCTCCAAGTCGTCCATATCCGCGGACACGGCTTTCAGAAAGTTTTACCCGGCCGGGGTGCACCAATAGCAACACACGCTCGATCAACCTCGGAAAAACCAAATCAAAACCCAACGAGGCTTTCACGACTGAACAATCACAGGATTCAGAAATATTTCAGGGGGCCACCCCTTAAGTAGATCCCGCAACGGAGATAGCTGACTCCGAGACGGGCTCAAGGTTTGCGTCAGTGGCTGTAAACGACTGGGAACCCGAAAGTGTGGCTGGGCTTGTCGATACCGCGAAAACACTGCGCTTACCTAAACAGTACAGTGTGCTCCTCGCACAATCGTAAATAAAGCAGTAGCATGGCATAAGTACAAGATAGTAAATAAAACCTCAAACTAGTTCGTGGCCCCAAGAAATAAGACGGAATCAAGCTCTGGCTCAGGGGGGTCCCATATACCTCCCGGATGTGGATAGCGCGATAAATCGAGGAACAGGAATCAAGTACTCGGGGTCTTACGGGACACAAGTGAGCAGGAAAAACCAAATAGCAGATGTTGCTCACCGGTGCCACTTTCTTTAGTGATCCCACTACTACTCAGGTTAAGTTGTTTAGGTACCTCGTTATTCATCAGACGCTCACATACCCTACACATGCTGTTCTACGACTCGCATGGCTCAAACAACTCCTATAGTAATGCTCATGGGATGGGGGAACAAGCTTGGTGGGGTTTTAAAAGTAAAGGCTATGCATACTTGGGATTCAATTTAATGCAATCGCGACTCAATGGTGCAAGAATAAGATAGAGGCAATAGGTACTGTATGTATGCAAGCATGTGGAAGTGCTTGCCTGTTAACTCAGTTGAAGCGAGGGACGGATCTGGGTAGTGCTCCTGGTTCTCTTGATATAACCCCTGCTCAGTGTCTATCCGAGAAAAACCAAACAAACAAGGCCAACATGAATATAGAGCACAAGCATATGAATAAGATGCGTCAAACAAACAGTCATGCCATGATGAATGATGCACAATTTACATGGCAAGAAAGGTAGCATGGCATGGTGAGGTGTGGAGAACAAGTAGCAACATTTTAGTGGAGTTTTGGTTCACATTTTATTGTCATAACATTGCTGTACCTTATATTTTTATATAATGCATGCTGCAATTAAAGTCATGGATAGCATAAACAGAAAGGTCTCGTCGAGCTGATCATTTTAGACATATCATTTGCTTAATTTGGAATTGTAAAACAAAAGTTATTAATTATTGAAATTCTAGTGGCAATTGGGTAATTTAAATAAACTTGGAATTTTATTTGTGCAAAAGGTACAATGGATGGCATATTTGGAATCCTCTCATTTTTCTGATATCCAAACATATATCATTTGCATTATTTGGAAACACTATGGAAAAGTTATGGAAAACTGAATTGAATTTGAATTTTGAAATTATTTAAACAGGATTTGAATTTTAAAACAGTCTCTGGTCGTTTTATACACAGCCTAATCCAGCCTGGGTCGCAGACAGGTGGGGCCAGGGGGTTCTCTGACCCACACGCCAGTGTCTGGGAAAAACGGGACCGCAGGTTTATTCTCGGAATCGCCAGGAGCCTTTTTATAAAAAGACATCTGACGCTGACAGAGGGCCCCGTGGACCGCGGGTTGGGCAAAAGATTTGGCAGGGGGGTTATTCGCAAAGATGCCACGCGCACTGTGGATCTTCTCTGCCTGACGAAACTGAAACAGCGTGGCGCGACAGAGGAAAACAGGGCGCGCCGGGGCTCGATCTCGCGACCGCTGACGCGCCAGCGAGGGCGGCTACCACTGGGCTGGCTTCGGTTTGATGACAGGAAGGAGGGAGGCGGCTAGAAGACGCTCTCGCGCGCAGATGCGGTCTGGTAGGTGCGCGCTCGCCGGTGCACGCGGGGTGCTTGGCGAAACGATCGTCGGCGGCAGGAAGCGAGGCGGGGACAGAGCATGTCTACGGTGTTCAGGGGCTTACCGCGGAGCTGTCGGTGACGGTGGCGAGGCACGGGGTGCAGGCGATCGACGGCGCGGCTCGCGGACTGGGGGCTAGGGTTTGCGGCAGGCGGCGTCGGCTCCGGCGGTTGCTGGCCTTCTCCTCCTTGTTGCTGGGCACGGGGACGTTGCGGACGGTCTCCAGACCTTCCTCGACACCCGCTACTCCGCGCCCGCCTCCTGGATGCGTGCGTGCTGGCGAGGTAGGCGGCGTGGCCGGCGAGAGGGAGCTGGGGTGGTGGAGAAGGAGGGCAGAGGAGGGGAGCGAGGCTGGGCCCCTGGGGCGGATCTGGGGAGGCCAGAGAGGGGTGAGGGAGGATAAGAACGCCAGGGGGAGGAGGGTTGCGTGGGGGAGGGGAAGCTGGCCAGGGCGCCACCTTTTCTGCTCACGTGCTCGACACGGTCAGGCCAGGGCAAGGCAGGGCAGGCGTGGGCACTAGAGGGGGAGGCTGGCAGGTGGGGTAGGCGAGGCCAGGGAGGCAGACAGGTGGGCCTGGGGGCGTGGGCAGGTGTGGCAGAGAGGGTGAGAAAAAGAGGGAAGGGGAGAGGGGCCGGTTCGGGCTAGGGCTAGGGTTGGGGTCCCTTGGGCGTGTGGGGGTAGCTAGGTGGGTCCGGCAGATAGAGAGAGAGGGGGTGGCAAGCTGGGGCAGGGCATGGGGTGACCATGCTAGGTAGAAGAGGAGGGGTAGCTAGGGTTTTTGCTAAGGGGAGATGTAGATTAGGGGGAAGGGTGGCTTAGGGTTTAGGTGTAAGAGAGGGTTAGGGTAGATGGAGAGAGGTAGATAGATGGAGGTGGGGTAACTTGATCAAGCATGCTTCATACAAGCCTCAACAAGATCAAAGCAAGCAAAAGAGGGGGAGGGAGAGAGAGATGATGGGGTGTTCCTTGGTCCATGCATGCTCCAACCAAGAACAAGCAAGATCAAAGAAAGAGGTAGGGAAAAGGATGGGGTTTAAGCTTATGCTCTCACATGGTCACATGTGTATGCATGGAGCAAGGGGGTAAGGGTTTAACTAAAAGGGGATAAGAGAGGGAGAAAATTTGATGAAGAAACTACAAGCCCAAAACAAGATTAAGCAAAGGAAAAGATGATCCACTTAGAATTCAAGTAAAAACCAAATACTAGAAAAGGTGGCAATTGCATGGCCCATGCAACATAATTAATGCCAAAAGGTTATATTGTGAAAACAACATGATTTCATGTGGCTTTAATCCTTGCATTCCCAAAAAGTGGGCAAAGGCCAAGCAAAAGATGATGGGTGGATCCAACCAACAACATGAGCTAGAGATACTCAAAACTAAAATGCCAAGCTCATATTAATTGGATGGTGGAATTACAAGGTGGTGAAAGAAAAGGTGGTGGAGTCAATAAGAGAGATGCCCTCAACTCAACTTGGGCATTTAACAATATATCAAGGACCAAATACAATATCAAGAGGCAACTACAATTAATCATGCACATGAGATAAGAACCAAACAAGAAAAGGTTTTATATGATGCTCAAATGCAAGGTGGCATGATGACATGAGCATGATATGATGATGATGTAACAATTATATATTGGAAGTGGCCCTTTTTATTATTATAACCAGTAGCATTACAGGGGTTAGACAACTGGGATGCTACAACTCTCCCCCACTAAACAGGAATCTCGCCCCGAGATTCTAGGAAGAAGAAGAAGAAGACACAAAGAGAGAAGGGTGGTTGGCACGGAGTTCATCTTCACGCTCCCATGTGGCTTCATCAACAGAATGGTGTGACCACTGCACCTTGCAAAACTTGATGGACTTGTTGCGAGTCCTACGTTCTGCGGTCTCAAGGATTTTGGTGGGGTGTTCTTGATAAGACAGATCTTCTTGGAGGTCGATTAGCTCATGATCCACGGTCTTGCCGGGGTCTTTGAAGCACTTCTTGAGCTGAGAGATGTG
Organism: Avena atlantica; assembly: GCA_910589765.1. Lineage (NCBI taxonomy): Eukaryota > Viridiplantae > Streptophyta > Magnoliopsida > Poales > Poaceae > Avena > Avena atlantica. The sequence goes on along the minus strand of OU342735.1, from coordinate 430,416,610 downwards.
GAAAACATCATGGACTTTGAGTTTTTCCGGAAGCTCTAGTGCATAAGCAACTTCTCCTCTTCTACCACGTATCTTGAAAGGACCGATGTATCTAGGAGCCAACTTTCCTTTGATACCGAAGCGGTGTGTTCCTCTCATGGGAGTGACACGAAGGTAGACGAGATCACCAGGGGCATACACCATATCTGTGTGCTTCCTGTCATAGTTGCTCTTCTGACGACTCTGAGCAATCTTCAGGTTCTCCAGAATGATATGCACCTTCTCCTCTGCTTGGGTAACAATGTCAGGGCCAAACCAGATTCTTTCTCCTGCACCTGACCAACCAATCGGAGTTCTGCACTTGCGACCATAGAGAGCCTCGAATGGTGCCATCTTCAGACTCTTCTGGAAGCTGTTGTTGTAGGAGAATTCAGCATATGGAAGGCATTCCTCCCACTTCATGCCAAACGAGATGACGCAAGCTCTAAGCATATCCTCCAGAATCTGATTGATTCTTTCCACTTGTCCTTGCGACTGAGGGTGGTAAGCAGTGCTGAAGTTCAACTTTGTTCCCAAAGCTTTTTGGAAACTCTCCCAGAACTTTGAGGTGAAGACGCTCCCACGGTCTGAACTGATTTCAAGTGGAACCCCATACAGAGAGACAATTCTGTTGATATAGAGCTCAGCCAACTGAATTCCAGAAATTGTTTCTTTGACTGGGAAGAAATGAGCCACTTTAGAAAGCCTGTCGATGACAACAAAAATTGCATTGTTGCCCTTCTGCGACCTTGGAAAGCCAGTGATGAAGTCCATCTCTACTTTCTCCCATTTCCATTCCGGAGGTTTCAATGGCTGTAGAAGACCAAATGGTTTCTGATGGACAGCCTTGACTCTGCGACAGACATCACATTCTGAGACATACTTAGCACAATACCTTTTCAACCCAGGCCACCAGTATTGTGTTTTCAAGTCCATGTACATCTTTGTGCTGCCAGGATGGATAGATAGAACCGAATCATGCGCCTCCTTGAGAACTTGGTCTCTCAAACCCGGGTAGTTTGGAACAAACATCCGGTGTTCAAAGAAGAGCGTGCCTTGATCATCAACGTGGAAGGACTCATACTTCGGAAGCCCAATTCTAGAGATGAGCTTTCTGGTGTGCGGATCACCACGCTGACGAGAACGAATCTGTTCTTCCAAGAGAGGAGTAGCCAGAAGGTTCAGGAGATACCCTTGTTCCACAACTTCAAGGTTGAGCTGACGGAATTCCTCGCACAAGAGAGGCTGCTGCTCTTCTATCATGAGGTTGTTGACATAAGCTTTTCGGCTAAGCGCATCAGCCATGACGTTTGCTTTGCCTGGAGTGTAGTTGATGGTCACATCAAAGTCATTGATTGCTTCAATCCATCTCCTCTGTCGAAGGTTGAGATCCGGTTGAGTGAAGATATACTTCAAACTCTTGTGGTCCGAGAAGATCTCACAACGGTTACCAAGCAAGTAGTGCCTCCATAGCTTCAAAGCAAAGACCACTGCTGCTAGCTCAAGGTCATGTGTGGGATAGTTGATCTCATGCGTCTTCAACTGACGAGAGGCATAAGCAACCACCTGTTTCTCTTGCATCAGGACCGCACCCAATCCTTGCAAAGAGGCGTCGCAGAAGATCTGGAAAGGCTTAGATGTATCCGGAGGAACCAAGACTGGTGTGGAAGTGAGCTTCTCTTTGAGTGTCTCAAAACTTTCTTGGCAAGCAGGAGTCCACAGGTACTTCTTGCCTTTCTTGAGGAGATCGGTAAGAGGCTTTGCTATCTTTGAGAAGTTCTGAACGAAGCGACGGCAATAGCTAGCCAAGCCGAGAAAACTCCGCACTTCCTTGACATTAGCAGGAGGAAGCCATTCAACTATTGTCTTCACGGTTTCCGGATTGACTGCAATGCCCTTGGCAGAGATAACATGACCAAGATAGGTTACTTCAGGCAGCCAAAACTCACACTTTGAGAACTTTGCATACAAGCGGTTCTCACGAAGCTTGTTCAGGACACACCGCAGGTGTTCTTCATGCTCCTCCTTGGACTTGGAATAGACTAGAATGTCATCCAGATATACCACAACAAACTTATCAAGGTACTCCATGAAAACTGAGTTCATCAGCCTCGAGAAGGTAGCAGGTGCGTTGGTGAGACCGAAAGACATGACCGTGTACTCATACAAGCCATAGCGGGTGGTGAAAGCTGTTTTGGGCACATCTTCTTTGCGGATTTTGATTTGGTGATAACCACTTCGCAAGTCCAGCTTAGAGAACACCACAGCTCCTGCGAGCTGATCAAAAAGATCATTTATCCGAGGGAGAGGATATTTGTTCTTGATGGTTTTAGCATTGAGAGCCCGGTAGTCAACACATAGCCTATCGGTTCTGTCACGCTTCTTCACAAAGATTGTTGGGCTACCCCAAGAAGAAGTGCTGTGTTGAATGAAACCCAACTTCTCTTGTTCATCAAGTTGTCGTTTGAGTTCAGCCAACTCAGAAGGACCCATTTTATATGGCCGCTTGGAGATAGGAGCCGTTCCAGGTTCAAGCTCAATCACGAATTCAACCTCGCGATCCGGAGGCATACCTGGCAACTCTTCAGGAAAGACATCTGGGAACTCACAGACCACTGGTACACCCTGGATAGCTTCCATGGCATCATTATTCAGAGCCGCCAAGGAATAGAGCTGGACAGCAGGAGTCATACTTGGAGAAAAGACTATGTGGCCTTCAGGAATCTTCAGAGACACTGAGCGTTCAGCACAATCAATGACAGCTGCATTTGCTGTCAACCAATCCATGCCCAATATGACATCAATGTCGGAGTTGCCCAGAAGAATTAAAGAAGCCAAGAATGAAGAACCACCAATCTCAATCTGATTGCCATGACTGATCTTAGAAGCTGCCATCTTCTCTCCAGGAGAAAGGACCATTAACTTCTTTTGAAGAGGAACCAGGACTAACTCATTCTCATTTGCAAACTTGTGAGACACAAAAGAATGCGATGCACCAGAATCAAAGAGAACTCGTGCAGGGACTGAGTTAACGTATAGCATACCCATTACAACTCCAGGTGCGAGCTCAGCTTGAGAGGCGTTGACGCAGTTTGCACGAACAACCGCAGACCCGGGCTTAGTGTTGATGTTGAGAGCCCGAGGCGGTGGTGCACGAACCGAAGGAGAGCTTGTTGCAGATCTTGGCGGGGGTTGAGGGAGAGCTTTGTTCTTCATTGGACAGTTCCAGTTGGGATGTCCATGATCTCCACATGTGAAACAAGCACCATGTGGACGCGGAGCAGAGTAGCCAGGGACTCCGCCAGGCGCTCCAGGGTAGTGGTTGTTGTAGCCCCTGGGAGCCGCAGTGGTGAAGTTTGGTGGCCTTGGCGCGAAACTTGCAGGTCTTGGTGAAGCCGGGAGCAACGGTGGGGTGTTAGGAACCCAGACACGCCGCTTAGAAGGAGCTGCTATAACCGAAGAGCTTGATGCATCCCTGTTATGTTTCTTGGACTCCTCAAACATCTGCCTGCTTGCCTCCTCTTGCAGTGCTGTGTGCTGTAGTTCCAGGAAGGTTGCCGGTCTTGCATGCGTGATTGCATACTTGATCGACGCATTGAGCCCTTGCCTGAACCTTTTCTGCTTCTTATTGTCATCAGATACCTCATCACCACCATAACGAGACAGATTCATGAAGTTCCTGATATAGGTGTTGACGTTATCATTCCCTTGCTTCAGGTTGAGAAAAGCCTCCTTCATCCTTTCCATTTCAATCTCTGAGAGAAACTGCTCTTTGAACGCTCCAGTGAACCTTTCCCAAGTTGGCTGGAAACCAGTGCAGCTTGCCTTCAAGTAGTTCTCCCACCAGAGAGCTGCATCTCCCTTGAGAAGGTGAGTAGCGCACTTGACCCACTCCTGTTCCGGAACATCAGCAGTCTCGAGCAACCTTGAGATCTCACGCAGCCAATCATCCGCGTCCAGAGGTCGGTCAGACACATCAAACTGACGAGGGTTGAACTTGAGGAAGCTCTTGATGTCTCCACGCCTGGGAGGTGGAGGAAGTGGAGCAAACTCGTTTCTTCTGACACTCTCCTCAAAGCGCTGCTGGTTCTCTTGCATAGCTGCCAAAGCATTAGCAATATTTGACAGCGCGGAGCCCAGTTACGGAGGTATGTCCTCATCAGTCCGGCGTGGTGGAGCCATCCTGTCATTGATATAAAACTCAAGTCAGTACTATAATGGAAAATGATAATAATCCAAAATAGTACCAAGATGGAATTAACCAAGATTAAAGGATACAATTTACTGAGATGATATTAAAATATCAACAAAGTTCATAGCACCTAAAAGATATTAAGCATATCGCACACGACTGAAAAGGAGTGTGGTACACAAACATATCAAAGAAAAATTTTCCACAAATTTCGGCATTAGAATACCAATAGATGCGCAAAATTACTTAACGAATCAAGATTAGTGACTCTACCGATTCAATATACAAAAGCGAATGATACAAGTAGTGGTATGGTCGCGACTCCATCCCGCACTCAAATCATTACTCCGCACATGAACAAGTGGAACACATATCCTAACCCCTTCTTCTCACGACGAAACCTAAAGATTGGTAACTACGGAAACGAACACCCCAAACAAGATAGCGTCGGATACAAAGAGGAAGATAGATTGCGTCGGTTTGCAAAAGCCTGTCGGTATGGAATGTACCAACAGTTGATAACCAAAGGCAGATAAGATAACAACTTGGATGCAACAGATAGACAAGGGATTACACACACACAAACACACACACAACCTATGGTACTACGGAAACCCAGAACACGTGAATCCTAGTTTGAATCTTGAGAAGAGGATTGAAAACGTTGCACTTCCTTACCATAAAAGGGTGGGTGGAAGGGTAAGAAGAAAAGTGGAAGCAGTCCTACTCTCGCGTTTTGTTTTTCCCTAATATACATAACTACCAAAATATTTCTAGACTGACAACGACCGTTTGGCTGAAACCCTGAAGGTCGGGATGGCTCTGATACCAATTGTAACTACCTCGGTGAACTACGCTCCTAGATACAAGCCTGGATGAGTGGTAGTGGTTGAAATAGTACGGTGGGGCCCCAAAAGCCACTCACTGGTAGTCCTTTCAGACGTCCCAACCACTACCCTCTCAACGGGACCTGTACGGGCGGCGTAGTCGGCAGGCGAAGGGATCAACTACGTACACAAGTGGGTATGTACGCAAGCCACCATACAAGAGTACATCAGAGCCATACCATCTAGAAAGAAAGGAAATATAGCAACGCCATACGGCAAGATTCAAATGACCTAGATAGATCTATATTTTAGGATACTTCCTCATACAACACACATCAGAGTATCATGCGGAAGCGGCAAACAAAATCCGAGTACGGATAAGAAGCAAATCGGCATAAGATGCCATAGAAATAAGCACATCCCAACTACAGGTCTCACGGATCCCCGTGCCCGGAATCTCTACACCGAACGATCGTTGCCCACATCTTCGGCTTCTTCCACCCAGTATCCGTCCTGCGGGGGTACCTGTCCATCTGAACCAATAATTTATCGTGTGAGACCCTAAGGGTACTCAGCAAGTCTTAATGCCTCTAAAGGGGACACAACCTGGGGTGACGCAATTGCAGCGAAAGATAAACCCTAGCAGTTCTACAGATAAACGCTAACCATCCGCCTAACCAATGATAGACGGATGTCCGTGAATTAAGAACAACAGTTATAATGGTAATCTCATCCGATCCATCCTCCTCCCTGCTTACCAACAAGGAAGCGGACGAACAACCCCCCATCCGTTGGCAATTTTATTAACCATTCCATGAGTGTTACACTATTTACTAGTCAAATTACTTAGTCAGATTAAGGCGGTACTTTAGTTATGCTTGTCTATGATCGAGAAACTGTGCTCCAAGTCGTCCATATCCGCGGACACGGCTTTCAGAAAGTTTTACCCGGCCGGGGTGCACCAATAGCAACACACGCTCGATCAACCTCGGAAAAACCAAATCAAAACCCAACGAGGCTTTCACGACTGAACAATCACAGGATTCAGAAATATTTCAGGGGGCCACCCCTTAAGTAGATCCTGCAACGGAGATAGCTGACTCCGAGACGGGCTCAAGGTTTGCGTCAGTGGCTGTAAACGACTGGGAACCCGAAAGTGTGGCTGGGCTTGTCGATACCGCGAAAACACTGCGCTTACCTAAACAGTACAGTGTGCTCCTCGCACAATCGTAAATAAAGCAGTAGCATGGCATAAGTACAGGATAGTAAATAAAACCTCAAACTAGTTCGTGGCCCCAAGAAATAAGACGGAATCAAGCTCTGGCTCAGGGGGGTCCCATATACCTCCCGGATGTGGATAGCGCGATAAATCGAGGAACAGGAATCAAGTACTCGGGGTCTTACGGGACACAAGTGAGCAGGAAAAACCAAATAGCAGATGTTGCTCACCGGTGCCACTTTCTTTAGTGATCCCACTACTACTCAGGTTAAGTTGTTTAGGTACCTCGTTATTCATCAGACGCTCACATACCCTACACATGCTGTTCTACGACTCGCATGGCTCAAACAACTCCTATAGTAATGCTCATGGGATGGGGGAACAAGCTTGGTGGGGTTTTAAAAGTAAAGGCTATGCATACTTGGGATTCAATTTAATGCAATCGCGACTCAATGGTGCAAGAATAAGATAGAGGCAATAGGTACTGTATGTATGCAAGCATGTGGAAGTGCTTGCCTGTTAACTCAGTTGAAGCGAGGGACGGATCTGGGTAGTGCTCCTGGTTCTCTTGATATAACCCCTGCTCAGTGTCTATCCGAGAAAAACCAAACAAACAAGGCCAACATGAATATAGAGCACAAGCATATGAATAAGATGCGTCAAACAAACAGTCATGCCATGATGAATGATGCACAATTTACATGGCAAGAAAGGTAGCATGGCATGGTGAGGTGTGGAGAACAAGTAGCAACATTTTAGTGGAGTTTTGGTTCACATTTTATTGTCATAACATTGCTGTACCTTATATTTTTATATAATGCATGCTGCAATTAAAGTCATGGATAGCATAAACAGAAAGGTCTCGTCGAGCTGATCATTTTAGACATATCATTTGCTTAATTTGGAATTGTAAAACAAAAGTTATTAATTATTGAAATTCTAGTGGCAATTGGGTAATTTAAATAAACTTGGAATTTTATTTGTGCAAAAGGTACAATGGATGGCATATTTGGAATCCTCTCATTTTTCTGATATCCAAACATATATCATTTGCATTATTTGGAAACACTATGGAAAAGGTATGGAAAACTGAATTGAATTTGAATTTTGAAATTATTTAAACAGGATTTGAATTTTAAAACAGTCTCTGGTCGTTTTATACACAGCCTAATCCAGCCTGGGTCGCAGACAGGTGGGGCCAGGGGGTTCTCTGACCCACACGCCAGTGTCTGGGAAAAACGGGACCGCGGGTTTATTCTCGGAATCGCCAGGAGCCTTTTTATAAAAAGACATCTGACGCTGACAGAGGGCCCCGTGGACCGCGGGTTGGGCAAAAGATTTGGCAGGGGGGTTATTCGCAAAGATGCCACGCGCACTATGGATCTTCTCTGCCTGATGAAACTGAAACAGCGTGGCGCGACAGAGGAAAACAGGGCGCGCCGGGGCTCGATCTCGCGACCGCGGACGCGCCAGCGAGGGCGGCTACCACTGGGCTGGCTTCGGTTTGATGACAGGAAGGAGGGAGGCGGCTAGAAGACGCTCTCGCGCGCAGATGCGGTCTGGCAGGTGCGCGCTCGCCGGTGCACGCGGGGTGCTCGGCGAAACGATCGTCGGCGGCAGGAAGCGAGGCGGGGACAGAGCATGTCTACGGTGTTCAGGGGCTTACCGCGGAGCTGTCGGTGACGGTGGCGAGGCACGGGGTGCAGGCGATCGACGGCGCGGCTCGCGGACTGGGGGCTAGGGTTTGCGGCAGGCGGCGTCGGCTCCGGCGGTTGCTGGCCTTCTCCTCCTCGTTGCTGGGCACGGGGACGTTGCGGACGGTCTCCAGACCTTCCTCGACACCCGCTACTCCGCGCCCGCCTCCTGGATGCGTGCGTGCTGGCGAGGTAGGCGGCGTGGCCGGCGAGAGGGAGCTGGGGTGGTGGAGAAGGAGGGCAGAGGAGGGGAGCGAGGCTGGGCCCCTGGGGCGGATCTGGGGAGGCCAGAGAGGGGTGAGGGAGGATAAGAACGCCAGGGGGAGGAGGGTTGCGTGGGGGAGGGGAAGCTGGCCAGGGCGCCACCTTTTCTACTCACGTGCTCGACACGGTCAGGCCAGGGCAAGGCAGGGCAGGCGTGGGCACTAGAGGGGGAGGCTGGCAGGTGGGGTAGGCGAGGCCAGGGAGGCAGACAGGTGGGCCTGGGGGCGTGGGCAGGTGTGGCAGAGAGGGTGAGAAAAAGAGGGAAGGGGAGAGGGGCCGGTTCGGGCTAGGGCTAGGGTTGGGGTCCCTTGGGCGTGTGGGGGTAGCTAGGTGGGTCCGGCAGATAGAGAGAGAGGGGGTGGCAAGCTGGGGCAGGGCATGGGGTGACCATGCTAGGTAGAAGAGGAGGGGTAGCTAGGGTTTTTGCTAAGGGGAGATGTAGATTAGGGGGAAGGGTGGCTTAGGGTTTAGGTGTAAGAGAGGGTTAGGGTAGATGGAGAGAGGTAGATAGATGGAGGTGGGGTAACTTGATCAAGCATGCTTCATACAAGCCTCAACAAGATCAAAGCAAGCAAAAGAGGGGGAGGGAGAGAGAGATGATGGGGTGTTCCTTGGTCCATGCATGCTCCAACCAAGAACAAGCAAGATCAAAGAAAGAGGTAGGGAAAAGGATGGGGTTTAAGCTTATGCTCTCACATGGTCACATGTGTATGCATGGAGCAAGGGGGTAAGGGTTTAACTAAAAGGGGAGAAGAGAGGGAGAAAATTTGATGAAGAAACTAGAAGCCCAAAACAAGATTAAGCAAAGGAAAAGATGATCCACTTAGAATTCAAGTAAAAACCAAATACTAGAAAAGGTGGCAATTGCATGGCCCATGCAACATAATTAATGCCAAAAGGTTATATTGTGAAAACAACATGATTTCATGTGGCTTTAATCCTTGCATTCCCAAAAAGTGGGCAAAGGCCAAGCAAAAGATGATGGGTGGATCCAACCAACAACATGAGCTAGAGATACTCAAAACTAAAATGCCAAGCTCATATTAATTGGATGGTGGAATTACAAGGTGGTGAAAGAAAAGGTGGTGGAGTCAATAAGAGAGATGCCCTCAACTCAACTTGGGCATTTAACAATATATCAAGGACCAAATACAATATCAAGAGGCAACTACAATTAATCGTGCACATGAGATAAGAACCAAACAAGAAAAGGTTTTATATGATGCTCAAATGCAAGGTGGCATGATGACATGAGCATGATATGATGATGATGTAACAATTATATATTGGAAGTGGCCCTTTTTATTATTATAACCAGTAGCATTACAGGGGTTAGACAACTGGGATGCTACACAATTGACACCGCCGGGAACACCACAGCGTAATGGTGTGTCCGAACGTCGTAATCGAACTCTCTTAGATATGGTTCGTTCTAGATGTCACTTACAGATTTACCGCTATCATTTTGGGGTTATGCACTAGAAATAGCCGCATTCACTTTAAATAGGGCACCATCTAAATCTGTTGAAACGACACCATATGAATTATGGTTTGGGAAGAAACCTAAATTGTCGTTCCTTAAAGTTTGGGGTTGCGAAGCCTATGTAAAGAAGTTACAGCCGGACAAGCTTGAACCCAAAGCGGAAAAATGCGTCTTCATACGATATCCAAAAGAAACTATTGGGTATACCTTCTATCATAGATCCGAAGGAAAAATCTTCGTTGCCAAAAATGGATCCTTTCTAGAGAAGGAATTTCTCTCGAAAGAAGTGACTGGAAGGAAAGTAGAACTCGACGAGGTTATCGAACCTTCTCTCGAACTTGCGAGTAGCGCAGCACCGGAAGAAGTTCCTGTGGGGCCTGCACCAATAAGAGAGGAAGCTAATGATGATGATCATGAAACTTCGGTTGTAGTTGCTACAGAAGCTCGCAGTTCAACGAGAACTCGTACCACTCCTGATTGGTATGATCCCGTTATGAATGTCATGTAGGTGGACAACATCGATGACCCTGCGACATATGAGGAAGCGATGATGAGCCCATATTCCAATAAATGGCAAGAAGCCATGAAATCCGAGATTGGATCCATGTACGAAAACCAAGTATGGACTTTGGTGGACTTACCGGATGGCCGGAAGGCTGTCGAGAACAAATGGATTTTCAAGAAGAAAACAAATGTTGATGGTAATGTTACTGTCTATAAAGCTCGACTTGTCGCAAAAGGGTTTCGACAAATTCAAGGAGTTGACTACGATGAGACTTTCTCACCAGTAGCGAAGATAAAGTCTGTGAGGATTTTGTTAGCAATCGCTGCATATTATGATTATGAGATATGGCAGATGGATGTCAAAACAGCGTTCCTCAATGGAGACATTGATGAAGAGTTGTATATGATGCAACCCAAAGGTCGTGTCGATCCTAAAGATGCTAACAAGGTATGAAAACTTCAACGGTCCATATATGGATTGAAGCAAGCATCCCGAAGTTGGAATCAACGTTTTGATAAGGTGATCAAAAGTTTTGGTTTTATACAAACTTATGGAGAAGCTTGTATTTACAAGAAAGTGAGTGGGAGCTCTGTAGCATTCTTAATACTATATGTAGATGACATATTATTGATTGGGAATGACGTAGACCTTCTTAATAGTGTCAAGGAATATTTGAGTAATAGTTTTTCAATGAAAGATCTTGGCGAAGCAGCTTACATATTAGGCATAAAGATTTATAGAGATAGATCGAGACGCCTAATATCATTGTCACAAAGTACATATTTGGACAAAGTTTTAAAGAGGTTTGGAAGGGAAGATACCAAGAAAGGGTTCTTGCCCATGTTGCCCAATACGACCTTGAGTAAAACTCAAAGTCCAGCAACGGCAGAAGATAGAGAAAGGATGAGTAAGACTCCCTATGCCTCAGCCATAGGATCTCTAATGTATGCCATGCTATGTACTAGACCCGACATTGCATATGCTGTTAGTTTGACTAGCAGATATCAAAGTGATCCAGGAGTGGATCATTGGACAGCGGTCAAAAACATCCTTAAGTACTTCAGAAGAACTAAGGATATGGTTCTTTCTTATGGAGGTGATGAACAGCTCGTTGTTAATGGTTACACCGATGCTAGTTGGAACACCGATCCGGATGATTCTAAATCTCAATCTGGATACATATTTACTTTGAATGGTGCAGCAGTTAGCTGGAGGAGTGCAAAGCAAAGCGTTGTGGCGAGATCTTGAACTGAATCGGAATACATAGCTGCTTCGGAGGCTTCACAAGAAGCGATATGGATGAAGGAGTTCATTACAGAGCTCGGTGTGGTTCCAAGTGCACTGGACCCAATGTCTATCTACTGTGATAACATGGGTGCCATAGCCAATGCGCAAGAACCAAGGTCACACAAGAAGCTGAAGAACATCAAGCTACGTTTTCACGCTATTTGAGAACATGTCCAAGATGGTGACATAAATATTTGCAAAGTACACACAGATCTGAATGTGGCGGATCCGTTGACTAAACCTCTCCCGAGGGCAAAACATGACCAACACCAAACTTCCATGGGTGTTCGGTATATTACCATGTAATCTAGATTAGTTGACTCTAGTGCAAGTGGGAGACTGTTGGAGATATGCCCTAGAGGCAATAATAAATGTAGTTATTATTATATCTTTGTGTTTATGATAAATGTTTACATTCATGCTATAACATTATTAACAAGGAAACATTAATACTTGTGTGATTTGTAAACTAAATTAGAGTCCCTAGTAAAGACTCTTTATAATACTAGCTTGTTGGTTAATAAATGATTGTGGTTTCCCTATCATGAACATTGAGATGTTATTAACAACAAGATCATATCGTTAGGAGAATGATATGATGGACATGCTCCTATAGATAAGCATAGCATAAAGATCAAGTCATTTTAATAGTTCAATTGCTATATGCTTTCTGATACATAGTAACCTAATTCCTTCGACCATGAGATCATGCATATCACCATCACCGAAAGGATGCTTTGATGACATCAAACACCACACCGTAACTGGGTGTCTATAAAGGTGGCATTGAGTGTTCGGAAAGTATGGGTTGAGACACATGGATCAAGAGTGGGATTTGTCCATCCATATGACAGATAGATATACTCTGGGCCCTCTCGGTGGAATGTCATCCAATTGGCTTGCAAGCATGTGACTGGCTCACAAGGGATCACATATCACGGGAACGAGAAAAGAGTACTTATCAGTAACGAGGTTGAACTAGGTATGCAGAGATACCGACGATCAAAACCTCGGATAAGTAAACTATCGTGAGACAAAGGGAAATTGGTATCGTATGTAAGTGGTTCATTCGATCGCAAAGTAATCGTAGAAATATGTGGGAACCATATGAATTTCCAGATTCATCTATTGGTTATTGTTCGGAGAAGAGTCTCGATCATGTCCGCATAATTCACGAACCGTAGGGAGACACACTTAAGATTCGATGTTGTTGAGTAGTTATCTAATGATGAGTAAGAGACCTAATGTTGTTCGGAGTCTCGGATGGGATCCGGGATATCATGAGGAGATCCGGAATGGTCCGGAGAATAAGATTCATATAAGGAAAGTCCTGTTTCGGGGTTGGAGAATGATTCCGGTGTTTTCATCAGGAATGTTCTAGAAGGTTCCGAAAGGTCCGGCACTCCGGAGGGGAAGGGTACATGAATGTGCAATAACAAATTGGAATGGTTGCATCATGTACTAGGTGTCATCGCTGAGAAAAATAAATGGATAAATCAAATCCTAGTTTCAAAAGTCAAACGCCAATTTGAAAAGTCAAACGACAAGTTTTCTTGGTGGAGGGAGAGTAGGAAACCTACTTGGGGAGGAGTTCCTCTCCCTCCACCCGCCGGCCTTGGAGGCCGAGTTGGGGGAGGACTCTCCTCCCCTGGCCGGCGCCCTCCCACCTATGTAAGGAGGGGCAGGGGTGCCCCTCTAGACCTACACCTTGCCCCACTAAAATCCTAGCCCTAGCCGCCAGCAAACCCTAGCCGCCAACTTGGGGCTCTCCCCTTTCCCTAGACGCCGGCCTAGCCCTCTCTCCTTGGTGCCTCTAAACCCTAGATCGCCAAGGCCTCTCTCATAGTCCACCATACTCGCTCCGGCTTAAGGCGAAGCCCTGCGAGATCTCCCCTCTACTTCCGGTACCACGCCGTTGTGATGCCGGAATCGCGAGGAGAGTGCTACAACCTCCGCTGCCTGCTGGAACAAGGGATAGGAAGGTCTTCATCGAGTACCGAACGTGTGACCGACTGCGGGAGCGCTGCCGAAACGCAGCGCCGGAAGGATCGTCTACACGTTCTTGAGATCGGCAAGAGTACGACTACATCACCCACGAGAATCCGCTCTCGTTAAACACTTTGGAATCTTCGAGGGTGAGTTATTCTATCGACTCGTTGCTACAATCTAGTAGATAGATCTTGGATTGTTTGTTTGTATGCGGTAGAAATTTTTTGTTTTCCATGCTACGAACCCCTACAACCTCTTCTTGTAGTGGATGGTAAAATAGGGAACTTTCCATCACGGGACTTACCCATGATGAAAGGAGTAGCAGTGAATAATAATATTTCCAAGTGAACTTACAAATAAAGCTATGCTCCCTGGCAACGGCCCAGAAAATAGTCTTGATGACCCACAAGTGTACGGGATCGCAACAGTCTTCGCGGGTAGTATTACCCAGTTTATTGATTCGACACAAGGGGAGCCAAAGAATACTTGCAAGCCTTAACAACTGAGTAGCAACAGTTTGTAGTAGCAACAGCAAAGCAACAACAGCAGTAACAGCAACAGTGGAACACTAGCAATAGTAATAGTTGTTGGAATTATGCCCTAGAGGCAATATTAAAGATGTTATTATTATAATTCTTGTTCATGATAAAGTGTATATTCCATGCTAGAATTGTATTAAGCGGAAACTTTGATACTTGTGTGGTTTATGAACAACATCGTGTCCCTAGTATGCCTCTATGGACTAGCTCATTGATTAATGATGGTTAAGGTTTCCTAACCATAGACATGAGTTGTCGATTAATAATGAGATCATATCATTGGGTGAATGATATGATGGACAGACCCAAATCAGGCAGAGAAATTAGATCGTGTCATCGTGTTCATCTTTGCGAAGCTTTTTCTTATGTCAAATATTGTATTCCTTAGACCATGAGATAATGCAACTCCCTGATATCGGAAGAAAGCTTTGAGGTCATCAAACGTCATCCTATGAGAGGGTGATCATAAAGGTGTCTCTCAGGTGATCGGAAAGTACTTTTGGGTTGTATGTATCGAGATGGGATTTGTCCCTCCCAAGTCGAAGAGATATACTTCGGGCCCACTCGATAATCGATATCAACACCGCTTGCAAGCACGTCGTTAAGGAGTTAATCACAAAGTGATATCGGATTACGAAACGAGTAAAGTACTTGATGTGAACGAGATTGAACTAGGTATGCCGATACCGACGATCGAATCTCGGGCAAGTAAAATATCGCGTGACGAAGGGAATATATATATGGGATTAATTGAATCATGGCATCGTGGTTCATCCGATATGATCATCGATGAGTATGTGGGAGTCAATATGGGTTTCCAGACCCAGCTGTTGATTATTGCTAGAAGATCATGTCTGCATATTCTCGAACCCGCAGGGTCACACACTTAACGTGCCTCGACGCTAGGATAGATTGGATAATTGGTTTATGAGTTTTTGTTCGGAGTCTAGGATGGGATCCGGGACATCACGAGAGGTTCCGGAGTGGTCCGGAGAATAAGATTCATATAAGGCAGTGCAGTTTTTGGAGTTCGGAATTGTTCCGGGTTAATCGGTATTGTACCGGAAGCTTCTAGAGCCTTCCGGAAGGGGACCAACGTGGCCCCACCTTCCGGGAGCGGGCATGGTCCTATGAGGGAGTGCCCTGGACGCATTGGGCCAGGGGCACAAGGCCCCATAGGGCCCAGCCGGCCAAGAGAGGTTTAAACTCTAGATAGAGCTTCTAGAAGGGGGGGTTTCCTTGCCCCCCACTCTTCCTCCTTGGGGCCGCCGGCCTTGGATTGGGGGAGGGGCTAGGGCTGAGCCCACCCCTCTATATATAGACGGCTAGGGGCGCACCAACCCCCTACACCTTCCCCTCCAACCCTAGCCGCCCTGCTGCCCTCCTCTCTCCCTCCCGACTGCTTGTAGGCGAAGCCCTGCTGCAGAAATTCTCCACCAATTGCACCGCGCCGTCGCGTTGTAGATCCAACTCATCTCTCCACCATACTTGCTGGAACAAGGAAGGAGGATACGTCGAGGTGCCGCACGTGTGAATCTCACAGAGGCATCGCCACTTGTGGTGCTAGATCGGATCGGATCGCGAGGAGGGGAAGCGAGTACGACTACATCACCCATGTTCCGACGAACGTTCCGCTGTGCGAATCTTCAAGGGTATGAAGATCTAATCCAATCTCTCTCGTTGTTTGCATCTCCTAGATTATATATTGGCTTCCCTCTGTTCGCATCCGTAGAAAATTTTGATTTACTATGCCGCGAAACCCTTCAGTGGTATCAGAGCTAGATCTATGCGTAGATATGTTTCACGAGTAGAACGCAACATGGTTGTTGCGGGCGTTGATGTTTTCTGTTGCAAGCCTCTTGTTTGTGTTCTTCTTATGACGCGGGATAGTGAGATTGAAGCGGTCCAGGCCAACCTTACGCGACGTCGTTCGCGAGACCGGCTCCGCACTTGACGTGTGGCTTGTTCCACACATGCGGCTGGTGGATGTCAGTTTCTCTCACTATAGTTGTCATGGGATTAACACCGGAGTTTGGCAACCATAATATCACCGTTGTGGCTTTCCGTAGGTAAGAATCATTCTTAGCATCTACTCCCATAAGCAACGTAAAACATGCAACAACAAAGTAGAGGCGTCTAACTTGTTTTTGCAGGGAGTGTTTTCTGTGGTATGGTATGGCCCAAGATGTGATGTGTATAATGTATGCGATGATCATGTTTTGTAATGTTTCACGACTTGCATGTCGATGAGTACACAACCGGCAGGAGCCATATGGTTGTCTTTATAATTGTGTATGACCTGTGTGTCAACTTCTTATGCGCCATGTAATAGATTCACTTTATCGCTAAGTAGTTAGCAATAGTTGTAGTTGCTATTCGTGGTGGAGGCAATCATGGTGGAGTGATGGAGATCATGCCGGAACGCACAAGATGGAGATCATTGCGCGAAGATTGGCTATACCATGTCACATAAGGTTATATGCATGTGATGTTTATTATTTTATGTATCTTATTATGCTTAGATCGCGACGGTATCATTATAAGATTATTCCTCACTTAAAGATCAAGATAAAAACTGTGTTCTCCCCAAGTATGCACCGTTGCGAAAGTTCGTCGTGTCCAAGCATCACGTGATGATCGGGTGCTATAGACTCTACGCTCACATACAACGGGTGCAAGCCAGTTTTGCACACGCGGAAATACTTGGGTCTAACTTGACGAGCCTAGCATGTACAGACATGGCCTCGAAACACATGAACCGAAAGGTTAAGCATGAGTCATATGAATGATATGATCGACACTTCGTTGTCCACCATTGAAGCCACATCCCTTCTCGTGATGATCGGATTAGGTGTGGTGAATTTGGATCATGTTCACTAAACAACTTGAGGGATGTTGAATTTAGTGGGAGTTCATCTAGTAATTTGATTAAAAGTTGAACTAGTTATCATGAACATAGTATCATTTGTACTTGCAATACTGTAGATCAAATGGCTAAGTCCAACTTCAACGTTTTCACTGAGAAGGAAAAGCTTAGAAACAATGGGTCTAACTTCACCAATTGGTTCCGCAATCTAAGAATCATTCTCTCTGGCGGTCAAAAGGACTATGTCCTTGGGAAAGCGTTAGGTGACCCCCCTGCTGCAACTGCGCCGGCTGATGAGAAAGCTGTCTACCAGTCGCGCAAAGATGATTATGGTGTGATTCATGTTGTTTGCTATGGAACCGGAACTTCAAAATCGTTTTGAAGACTATCCCGGGCCCTTTGAGATTCTCGAAGAGCTGAAAACCATGTTTCAGACTCAGGCCCGTTCTGAGAGATATGAGATCTCTGAGAAGTTCTTTAACTACAAGATGGAGGAAGGGAGTTCCGTTAGTGAGCACGCCATTAAGATGACGGGCTACACTCAACGCCTTGAGCAACTGGAATGCACGATTGCAGAGGAGCTCAAGATTGACAGGGTTCTGCAATCACTCCCTCCCAGCTACAAAAGTTTTGTAGTGACTCATAATCAGATTGGTTCCACTGATACGATCACCGAGCTCTTCGCAAAGCTGAAGGCCGCGGAAGTGGACATCAAAAAGGATAATCATGTGTTGATGGTCAACAAGCCCACCTTTAAGAAAGGTAAGGGTGCAAAGAAGCCCTTCAAGAAAGGCGGCGGCAAGCGCGTTGCCCCTGCTGAGAAGAAGCTCAAGTCTGGTCCTAAGCCGGACACTGAGTGCTTCTATTGCAAGGACAAGGGTCACTGGAAGCGCAACTGTCCAAAGTACTTAGCGGACAAGAAGGCTGGCACCATCAAAGGTATATTTGATATACATGTTATTGATGTTTTCCTTACTAGCCCTCGTTGGAGTGCCTGGGTATTTGATACCGGTTCAGTTGCTAATATTTGTAACTCGAAACAGGAGCTACGGAATAGACGGCGGCTTGCGAGGGATGAGGTGACGATGCGCATTGGCAACGGATCAAGAGTTGATGTGATGGCCGTCGGCACACTCTCCTTAGTTTTACCTTCGAGATTAGTTTTAAACCTTAATAAATGTTATTATGTGCCTGCGTTGAGCATGAACATTATTTTTGGATCGTGTTTATTGCAAGACGGTTATTCATTTAAATCGGAGAATAATGGTTGTTCTATTTATATGAGTAACATCTTTTATGGTCATGCACCTCTTGTGAATGGTTTATTTCTTCTAAATCTCGAAAGGGATGAAACACACATCCATAACATTGAGGCTAAGAGATGCAAAGTAGATAGTGATAATACTACTTATTTGTGGCACTGTCGTCTAGGTCATATTGGTGTAAAACACATGAAGAAACTCCATTCTGATGGACTTTTGGAGTCTCTTGATTTTGAATCATTTCACACATGCGAACTATGCCTCATGGGCAAGATGATCAAAACCCCGTTCTCCGGTATGATGGAGCGAGCAACGGACTTGTTGGAAATCATACATACCGATGTATGCGGACCGATGAGTGTTTCGACGCGCGGTGGATATCGCTATTTTCTCACTTTTACCGATGACTTAAGTAGATATGGGTATATCTATTTAATGAAACATAAATCTGAAACATTTGAAAAGTTCAAGGAATTTCAGAATGGAGTGGAGAACCATCGTAACAGAAAGATTAAGTTTCTACGATCCGATCGTGGAGGTGAATATTTGAGTTATGATTTTCTCACGCATCTTAAAGCAAGCGGAATCGTTTCGCAACTCACGCCACCCGGAACACCACAGCGCAATGGCGTGTCTGAACGCCGGAATCGAACCTTATTAGATATGGTCCGATCAATGATGTCTCTTACTGATTTGCCGTTATCATTTTGGGGTTATGCATTAGAAACCGCTGCATTCACTTTAAATAGGGCACCATCTAAATCCGTTGAGACGACACCGTATGAACTGTGGTTTGGTGCTAAACCTAAGTTGTCGTTTCTTAAAGTTTGGGGATGCGAAGCTTACGTCAAGAAGTTGATGCCGGACAAGCTCGAACCCAAAGCGGAGAAATGCGTCTTCATAGGATACCCTAAGGAAACTATTGGGTATACCTTCTATCACAGAACCGAAGGCAAAGTGTTTGTCGCAAAGAACGGTTCCTTTCTTGAGAAGGAGTTTCTCTCAAAAGAAGTGAGTGGGAGGAAAGTAGAGCTAGACGAGGTTGTTGAACCTTCTCTTGAGTTGGAGAGTAGCGCAGCACCTGAAATTGTTCCAGTGCCGCCTGCACCAACAATAGAGGAAGCTAATGACAAGGATCATGAAGCTTCGGACGATGCTGCTACTGAACGTCGCAGGTCGACAAGGTCGCGTGCCCCTCCTGAGTGGTACGACAACCATGTCTTGACTGTCTTGTTAGTAGAAGACAGTGAACCTACGAACTATGAGGAAGCGATGATGAGCCCAGACTCTGAGAAATGGCTAGAAGCCATGAAATCCGAATTGGGATCCATGAGCGAAAACCAAGTATGGACTTTGGTGGACCCTCCTAGCGACCAAAAGGCCGTTGAGTGCAAATGGATTTTCAAGAAGAAAACGGACGTGGATGGTAATGTTACCGTCTATAAAGCACGGCTTGTCGCGAAAGGTTTTCGACAAGTTCAAGGTGTTGACTACGATGAGACTTTCTCTCCTGTAGCGATGTTTAAGTCCATTCGGATTTTATTAGCTATTGCTGCGTTTCATGATTATGAAATATGGCAGATGGATGTCAAGACTGCTTTCCTCAATGGCAACATTGATGAAGAGTTGTATATGATGCAACCCGAAGGTTTTGTCGATCCTAAGGATGTTGATAAGGTGTGCAAACTTCAGCGTTCCATTTATGGACTAAAGCAAGCATCTCGGAGTTGGAACCTTCGTTTTGATCAAGTGATCAAGAGCTTTGGATTTGTTCCAAATTGCTACGAAGCTTGTATCTACAAGAAAGTGAGTGGGAGCTCGGTGACATTTCTGGTACTATATGTGGATGACATATTGATTATTGGAAATGACATTAACATGCTTAACGATGTGAAGAGTTATTTGAACAAGTGTTTTTCAATGAAAGACCTAGGTGAAGCTGCTTATATATTGGGCATCAAAATCTATAGAGATAGACAAAGACGCCTGATAGCTTTAATCCAGAGTACATACCTAGACAAAGTTCTGAAAAGGTTCAGAATGGATAAGGCAAAGAAAGGTTCAGTGCCTATGTTGTCAGGTAAAATATTGAGCAAGGCTCAGTGTCCAGCTACGGTAAATGATAGGGAAGCTATGAGAAAAGTGCCTTATGCCTCGGCCATAGGTTCCATCATGTATGCCATGCTGTGTACAAGACCGGATGTGTCCAATGCTCTTAGTTTGACGAGCAGGTATCAAAGTGATCCAGGAGTGGAACACTGGACAGCCGTGAAGAACATCCTAAAGTACCTAAATAGGACTAAAGAAATGTTCTTAGTCTATGGGGGTGATGAACAGCTCGTCGTAAAAGGTTACGTCGATGCTAGTTTCGACACCGACAAGGATGATTCCAAATCTCAGACAGGATACGTTTATATTTTGAATGGAGGAGCTGTGAGCTGGAGAAGCTGCAAGCAAAGTGTGATCGCGGGATCTACAGTAGAAGCGGAATACATGGCTGCTACAGAAGCATCAAGTGAAGGAGTTTGGATCAGAAACTTCATCACTGAGCTTGGCGTGGTTCCAAGTGCATTGGACCCACTGGAGATATTATGTGACAAAACTGGCGCCATAGCACTCGCTAAGGAACCAAGATATCATCCAAAGACCAAGCATATCAACCGCAAGTTTCATATAATCCGAGATTATATAGCAGATGGAGATCTGAAGATTAGCAAAGTACATACATATCTGAATGTCGCAGATCCATTGACTAAACCTCTTCCACGTGTAAAACTTGATCAGCACCTCAGTGCCATGGGTGTGAGATTGTTGCCAAATGTAAACTAGATTATTGACTCTAGTGCAAGTGGGAGACTGTTGGAATTATGCCCTAGAGGCAATAATAAAGATGTTATTATTATAATTCTTGTTCATGATAATGTTTATATTCCATGCTAGAATTGTATTAAGCGGAAACTTTAATACTTGTGTGGTTTGTGAACAACACCGTGTCCCTAGTACGCCTCTATGGACTAGCCCATTGATCAATGATGGTTAAGGTTTCCTAACCATAGACATGAGTTGTCAATTGATAATGAGATCATATCATTGGGAGAATGATATGATGGACAGACCCAAACTAAGCAAAGCAATTAGATCGTGTCATCGTGTTCGTCTTTGCGAAGCTTTTCTTATGTCAAATATTGTATTCCTTAGACCATGAGATAATACAACTCCCTGGTATCGGAAGAGAGCTTTGAGGTCATCAAACGTCATCCTATGAGAGGGTGATCATAAAGGTGTCTCTCAGGTGATCGGAAAGTATCTGTTGGGTTGTATGTATCGAGATGGGATTTGTCCCTCCCAAGTCGGAGAGATATACTTCGGGCCCACTCGGTAATCGATATCAACACCGCTTGAAAGCATGTGGTTAAGGAGTTAATCACAAAGTGATATCGGATTACGGAACGAGTAAAGTACTTGCTGTGAACGAGATTCAACTAGGTATGACGGTACCGACGATCGAATCTCGGGCAAGTAAAATATCGCGAGACGAAGGGAATATATATATGGGATTGATTGAATCCTGGAATCGTGGTTCATCCGATATGATCATCGATGAATGTGTGGGAGTCAATATGGGTTTTCAGACCCCGCTGTTGATTATTGATAGAAGATCATGTCTGCATATTCTTGAACCCGCAGGGTCACACACTTAACGTGTCTCGACGCTAGGATAGATTGGATAATTGGTTTATGAGTTTTTGTTCGGAGTCTCGGATGGGATCCGGGACATCACGAGAGGTTCCGGAGTGGTCCGGAGAATAAGATTCATATAAGGCAGTGCAGTTTTTGGAGTTCGGAATTGTTCCGGGTTAATCGGTATTGTACCGGAAGCTTCTAGAGCCTTCCGGAAGGGGACCAACGTGGCCCCACCTTCCGGGAGGGGGCATGGGCCTATGAGGGAGTGCACTGGCCGCATTGGGCCAGGGGCACAAGGCCCCATAGGGCCCAGCCGGCCAAGAGAGGTTTAAACTCTAGATAGAGTTTCTAAAAGGGGGGTTTCCTTGCCCCCCACTCTTCCTCCTTGGGGCCGCCGGCCTTGGCTTGGGGGAGGGGCTAGGGCTGCGCCCACCCCTCTATATATAGAGGTCTAGGGGCGCACCAACCCCCTACACCTTCCCCTCCAACCCTAGCCGCCCTGCTGCCCTCCTCTCTCCCTCCCGACTGCTTGTAGGCGAAGCCCTGCTGTAGAAATTCTCCACCAATTGCACCGCGCCGTCGCGTTGTAGATCCAACCCATATCTCCACCATACTTTCTGGACCAAGGAAGGAGGAGACATCGAGGTGCCGCACGTGTGAATCTCACAGAGGCATCGCCACTTGTGGTGCTAGATCGGATCGGATCGCGAGGAGGGGAAGCGAGTACGACTACATCACCCACGTTCGACGAACGTTCCGATGTGCGAATCTTCAAGGGTATGAAGATCTAATCCAATCTCTCTCGTTGTTTGCATCTCCTAGATTAGATCTTGGCTTCCCTCTGTTCGCATCCGTAGAAAATTTTGATTTACTATGCCGCGAAACCCTTCACTAGTCATCCCCATTACTGCGGTGGTTGAGTCCATCGGCGGCGACCATAATCCACTGGTGCTAGAGCCGTTGGAGGAGGAGCTCGACTCCCATAAGGGCGATTGGCGCGGTTCGGATATCACGGACCGCGATATCAGGGAGCTGATCGCTGAGGGCTATCTCCCCGCGACGGAGGGGCTCGCCTGGCGGGTGGCGCCGGTCGGCGAGGTGACACCTTCTCCCCAAGCCGGAGAAAAGGTGTACCTCAAAGCGCAACTGGTACGCGGCGTCTCCCTTCCAATCTCCAACTTCTTCCTCAAAACAGCATCCTAGCGCTTAGCAATTACGCGGTGCTCTGCGAGGGTTACTTAGGGATAAGGCCTAGGCTAGATCTCTTCATGTACTTCTTCACCGTCAAGCGTGAAGCCGGAGCTAGCAAGGATGAACTTAGGAACTGTGGCACCATAAGCTTCAAGATCTGTCCTGGCCGGCGGTTCCCCGACATCGTTGGCCACGAGTCCTACAAGAACTGGCAGCGTACCTACTTCTACGGCCCAGATACCCTTCTGGCTAACCGAGAAGTAACGTACCCGGACTTCATCGATGGAGCCGCCGCCGAAGCCTCGTCATGGAGATCCCAGGCCTCCCTTCCCTCCGACCTCGATGCTTCCCGCGCCATAAGGCGGATAGAGTGGTTCGTAGAGACATGTTTGACCGGCTTGGACCTAGCCATGTGCTGGTTCATCAGGCGAATCCAACCTCTACAACACCGCGTGAAGTTAATGCACGAGTATACCAGTTATAGAAGGGATAGGCTCCGCATCTCCGTGGATAACTTCTCGAGCGACTCCATCAAGCTCCGTCTTAAGGACATCGTCAAGGTGAAGGACAAGAAGCGTGGCTTCGCCATCACCTACGACATGTTCGTAGACGGCAAGTGCCCAAAGGTAACTGTTTATTTTCCGTGTATGACATATACTCCAGTTCTCCCATCAAGCGACATAGATGAGGACAACATGGCTCCCAAAATCTATGGACCAATGATGAAGGAAGTCATCGTCGTGTCCGACGACGATGCTCCGGTGGCGCGAAAGCGGAAGAGCTCCACATCTGACGCTGTCGACTGAGGCAAGAAGAAGAAGATGGAGGGTGGAGCCTCCAAAAAGACTACCGCCGCCCTGGAGGTGGAGAAAATAAAAACCATCGGGATCCCTTTTGCCAAAGCACCCCCACTTGTGTAAGTTTCTTTTCTTCCGACATTGTCCATTTATCCTTCTTCCTCCTGTACTTATGCACTTTGCACGTTTCAGGAAGAAAGCCACGACCATCCTGAAGAAGACGTCCAAATCATTGGGGGCTTCTAAAACCATTAGGGACATGCTGCATCGCAAGGCATCTCCCACCATTGCCCCTGTTACTCCCTCCGTCAAGCCCTCATCCGCCCCGACAAGCTCACAAGCTAAGGAGGCATCTGGCCCTTCCGCCATGGAAGTGGACTCAGGTGCCTCTACCGAGGTCGCTGTTGTCGGAGAGCAGGCGACGCAAGAGAGTGCCGCCCACCAAATGGCTAAAGCTCCGGCTAAGTATGCCATCGGTAGCGGTAAGGCGGTGGTGGAAGCTGGTACTTCTGCCGAAGGTGGCGCCCTTGCTCCCCAGAAACCCATAGAATTCCCAAATATAGTCTACCCGACACTTACGCCGAGTAGCACTGCTCTTGTTCCTGGGGCGGCACCGACATCTCCGACGTGCGGTCTAGAGGAGCTCCTCCGACAAGCAGATATCTTGCGAGGAAACAGCATATCCTTTGGAAAGCTGCTGGCCGAGAGCGCTACGAACCTCAAGATCATTGCACTCGTAAGTTTTATTTGCCTTTTGCATTTCATATGAGTATCCCACTATAGCCCCCGAGGATGTAGACGGAAAACCATAGGTCTTTGCATCTAGATGCTCTAAGAGTAACTAAAGTAGAAAACTTCTCACTGTAGCCCCCAAGCATTTAGGTAGAATGAACTATTCCGGCTAGATGCTTTAAGACTAGCATACGTAGTGTTTGTAAATTTCAATACTGTAGCCCCCAAGCCTCTAGTTGTAACTGAATTAGTTCCGACTAGATACTTAAAGAAAAGCTAAGCATATATCCCAGTTTAAAAATTTATACTGTAGCCCCCAAGCCTCTAGTTGTAACTGAATTAGTTCCGACTAAATGCTTAAAGGAAAGCTAAGCATATTGTTAAGTCGAAAAACTCTCGCTGTAGCCCCCGAGCGTCTAGGTGGAAAATTTCCGGCTAGATGCTCCAAGTAGACCATACAACGTTTTAATTTTTCCCTTGTTTCCACAGAACGAGAATGCTCGGAGGGGCATGGCCAATGACAAGTATCAGAAGATGCGCACATACTTGGAAGCTGAAAAGGGTAAAACCGCCTTCTTGAAGGAACATATCACCAAGAGCAAGCGTCTGTTTTCTTTTTCGCTTTCCGACTTGGTTTTGTGCCCTTATTCTCTGAGTACTCACTATGTACTTTGATTTCTCCGACTTTCTAGAATATGTTGCCAAGGCCAAGGACATTGTCGAGCAATCCAAGCACATTCAGCAGCTAGATAGCGAGAACAAAATCCTTAAGGAGGAGAGGAAGGACATGCTGAAAATGCATGAAGAATCCATGAAAGTCCTACAGGACTCCGCCTCCGAGGAGATCAACTGCTTGAAGGAGGAGATCTCAATCCTAAGAGATTAGAAGAAAGCTGCTGATGAGCAGAATGAGCGCCATCATGAGGCATACAAGCTCCTCCAACAAGAACGGGACTCCTTGGCGGATACCCTGTGGCAAGCTGAGGCCAGCATCTTTAGTACGTTTTCTCCGCCTTGGATTCATATAGTCTGGGTACTTTAAATTTTTGAACTCATGTGCTCCTTGTCAGAATTTGCAGCTCCTATGGGTTTAACCCGTTCGCCTCCTCCAGCCAAGGAACGCATGGTTCTTGCCGGCAACTTCATCAACACTGTCATCACGCAAGCCAAAGAGATTTCCAAGCCCCTCCAAATTAATATCAAGGCGTCAGACTCCGTGGCGAAGTACTCGGAGATTCTCCGTCGAGCCCCCGAGCGTATCACAAGCTGGAAAGCTTCATGTGCACGGGCTGGCGCAAGGATGGCGCTGTCCATGGTGAAGGCACACTACGAAGATGCCGACATCGACACAGTGACCTCTGGCATTCCCGACGTAGACGACGAAGGCAAAGAGATTAACCATGAAGCCATCTTGTCGTCGCTCGCGGGCTATGACACGAGAGTTGCCGAGTTGGTCGATGTCAACGTCTTCGTGCCGATGAACACCATCGATAGCGGCAACCAGAGCTCCTCTGAGTCCCTTCATACTGCCGACTTCGAGGCTGGTTCTCCTGCTGCTGATGACGTTGCTTCCAAGTCGCATGCGCCAAAGTAATGAAAAACAATCTTGTAATATTTGTTTCACCTTTGATGCGTATGCGGAAAAAACTTATTTATGTAACTTAAGGCGGAAAACAATGTTGTATGTCCTGCTACTTAAGAACCAGTTTCCAGCATGTATATTTTTTAAGCAAGTGCTGGCTTATCCATTACTTTGGTTCTTATGCTTGACTTTTCGTGAGTCGGAAGACTCGTTGTCGGAACCATGCGCTCACGTGATGATGCCCAATGGCACTGTTAATAAGCTAAGCACAAAATCGCCGACAATAAGTGTCAAAAGTCACTACTCCAGAATCCACATAAAAACGACAAAGAATGTGTAGACCAGAAAACTTAAGCTAACGCCCGTAGGCGAAATTTTCACAAGTGCAATCGTAAAACTTGTGCATAAAGGTTTTACATGATCCAAAAATGAACACTAAAGGAGGTAAAATACTCAGAAATATGAGTGAACCAGAGAGCTTTATTTCATTGATCATATAAGAGGTACACAATTAGATAAAAAATGCTAAGTGTAAAAAGGACGTAGTTGTGCTATGTTCCATGGCTGATCAAGCTCCGGGTAGTCATCATCCGGGTCACGTCGCTTACACTTATGATACTTGTTGGGTCTATCCTTCAGTTCACGATTGTCAACGAGGTAGTAAGACCCATTGATCAGCGCCTTGCTTATGATGAACGGTCCTTCCCATGGCGGGGATAATTTGTGTGACTTCTTCTGCTTAAGCCGGAGCACCAAATCCCCCTCTTTAAACGAGCGATGCCGAACGCGGCGACTATGGTAGCTGCGTAGCTTCTGCTGGTAGATGGCGGATCTTTGGCATGCCAAAACGTGCTCCTCCTCGAGAAGGTCCACATCTAGGCGTCTGGATTCTTCAGCGTCATCTTCGTCGTAGGCGGCAACTCTTGGTGCATCGTGAAGTATGTCGGAAGGTAGGACGGCTTCTGCTCCATATACCATCAAATAAGGGGTGTAGCCGGTGGATCTATTGGGTGTGGTTCGTAAACTCGACAGCACAGATGGCAATTCTTCCGCCCAGGCTCCAGCTGCTCTATGTAGTGGTGCCTCAAGACGTGGCTTGATCCCCTGCAGAATTAATCCATTGGCTCTCTCAACTTGACCATTGGATTGTGGATGTGCCACATATGCAAGGTCAAGTCGGATGCCCTTCTCCCAACAATAAGCCTCCACTTCTCCGAGTGACAAATTGCTACCGTTGTCGGTGATAATGCTATGTGGGAGACTAAATCTCACCACTAGTTCCCGGACAAACCTGAGGGCAATTGCCCCATCAATCTTTCTAATGGGTTTAGCTTCTATCCATTTAGTGAATTTATCAACTGCTACGAGCAGATGTGTAAACCCACATGGTGTCGTTTGTAACGGTCCAACCATGTCTAGCCCCCAGACTGCAAACGGCGAAGTTATTGGTATTGTTCGCAATTCTTCAGCAGGAACATGTGGTTGTCGAGCATAATACTGGCATCCCATGCATGTCTCAACTAGCTTGTCGGCGTCCGCCTTTAAGGTCAGCCAGTAGAATCCTTGCCGGAAGGCTTTTGCGACCAACGATCGAGGAGCGGCGTAATGCCCGCAATCTCTGAGATGGATTTCGCGCATGATTTCCATACCTTCCAGCTGCGAAACACACTTTAGGTATACACCAGTAGTGCTCCTTTTGTAGAGTTGTCCATTGATTATGGTATAACCCTTTGCTCTTCGTACTATTTTCCGTCTTTCGACCTCGTCGTCGGTAAAAGTCCCATGTTCGAGATATTCCATGAACGGTTTTGTCCAAGCCGGAGGGACCTTTGCCACCATGTTGACGAAAGAGTTAGCTCTGTCCGGTTTATCGATGTCGGCTTCCTTCTCGGATGGTGTGCGCAGATGCTCTATGAAAACTTCTGGCGGAATTCGTATGCGCCCTGATCCAAGCTTAGACAGCAGATCAGCCACCTCATTTTGCTCCCTAGGTACATACTTGACTTCGTATCCCAAGAAGCTCTTGGCTATCTCGTCAACTTCGTCTCGATATGCCTCCATCATAGGGTTACGCGCGTTCCAGGTGCCAACCACCTGCTGGGCAACCAAGTCGGAATCTCCACAACAAACTATGCGTTTGATGCAAATATCCTTGGCTACACGTAGTCCGTGAATGAGTGCTTCATACTCCGCCATGTTGTTTGTAGCCTCGAAGTGGATCTTTAGAATATAGTGTAGCTTGTCGCCAGTTGGTGACTATAGCAATACACCAGCCCCCGAGCCGTTGAGCAGCTTTGATCCGTCAAAGTGCATCACCCAGTACTTAGGTTCCGGCAACGGAGTAGCATCTGGCATCTCCGTCCAATCTGCAACAAAATCCGCTAAGGCTTGTTACTTGATAGCGTCGCGTATCTTGTAGGTGATCTCGAAGGCGGCAAGTTCGATGCCCCACTTCGCGACCCTTCCTGTATCGTCGTTGTTGTTGATAATGTCGGACATTGGAGTCTTGCTCATCACTGTGATTGGGTGCTCCTGAAAGTAGTGCCTCAGCTTCCGAGAAGCAAGGAATACTCCATAAGCTATCTTCTGGTAGTACGGGTAACGTTGCTTGGACTCCGTCAAGACCTCGCTTATATAGTAAACTGGTCGCTGAACTCCGTACTCATAGCCTGGTTCCTTCCGCTCTACCACGACGACGATGCTGATTACCCGGTTGGTTGCCGCCACGTAAATTAACAGGGGCTCGCCAGGCTCGGGTGCTGCAAGGATGGGCGCTGAGGAAAGAATCTCCTTGAGCTGCTTCAATGCTGCATCTGCTTCATCCGTCCACGTGAATTTGTCCGCCTTCTTTAGCAACTTGTATAGCGGCAGAGCCTTCTCTCCAAGTCGGCTGACAAACCGACTAACTGCTGCAAAACAACATGTTAGTCGTTGAATGTCCTTTAGGCATGTCGGACGCTTTATGTTTAAGATGGTCTTGATTTTCTCCGGGTTGACCTTGATTCCGCGCTGGGAAATGATGAATCCCAACAATTTGCCGGCTGGAACCCCGAAGACGCACTTCTTAGGGTTAAGCATCATGTTGTATTTCCGGAGATTATCAAAGGTTTCTTTTAAGTCGGAGATTAAGTCATTTGACTTTTTATACATCACCACGATATCGTCCACGTAGGCGTGAACGTTCCGACTAATTTGGTCGTGAAGGCAACGTTGCATTGTCCGCTGGTACGTAGCACCTGCGTTTTTCAGCCCAAAGGGCATCGTAACATAGCAAAACGTGTCGTATGGGGTAGTGAACGAAGTGGCCAATTGGTCTGACTTCCTCATCTTGATCTGGTGGTATCCTGAGTATGCATCGAGAAAACACAAAAGTTTCGAGCCAGCCGTCGAGTCAATGACTTGGTCAATGCGAGGCAAAGCAAACAGATCTTTGGGACATGCTTTGTTCGAGTCGGTGTAATTAACGCACATTCTTAATTCATTGGTTCCCTTTTGGGGACAAGTACAGGATAGCATTAAGTAACCTAGCTATCTCTTTGCCAATGGCGCGTCTCTTCTCATCTCCAAAGCGTCGTAGAGGTTGTTTCACTGGTTTGGATTTTGGGTCAATGTTTAAGTTGTGCTTGGCAAGTTCCCTAGGTACACCTTTCATGTCGGCAGGTTGCCAGGAAAAGATGTCCCTATTCTCATGGAGGAACTCGACGAGCGCGCTTTCCTATTTGGGATCCAGGTTTGTCCCAATGGCGGTGGTCTTGGAGGCATCGCCTACCACGAGTTCCACCGGCTTGGTCTCGATGGCGGCCAATGCAGGAGAGGAGTTGGAGATCTGCTTCTTTGACGCGGGCATCTCTGAGTCATCGACCTTGCTCTGGATCTCTTTAAATTCTTCGTTGTAGAGGACAGCTTCCGCGAAGGCTGCTTCGTTAATCTCGCAGTCCCTTGCCTTGGTAAAGCTTCCGGATATGGTGATGACATCGGTTGGTCCAGGTATCTTGAGTTTGTTGTAGACGAAGCATGGCTTGGCCATGAATGCGTGGAATATGTCGCGGCCGAATATGACGTGGTACACGCTCTTGAAGGGGACCACCTCAAAGGTCATGTGTTCTTGGCGGTAATTATTAACATCACCAAAAGCGACCTGAAGTGTTATGCACCCAAGGGACCGGGCCTCCCAACCATGAACTACGCCATGGAAGATGGTGTTGGTCCGCCTTAGGTTTGCCTCCGTCAAGTTCATCTTCTGCAGTGTATCCAGGTACATGATGTTGATGCCGCTTCCACTGTCCACCATACACTTGGTGAACTCCACGCCGCCAATCAAGGGTTTGATGACCATGGCGTATTGGTTCTCCGTAGGAATAAGGTCTGGGTGGTCTGTCCTGTCCCAAGTTATTGGAACCTCCGACCAGCGTATGTACTAGGGAACTAGGGGTAGGGTAGCCATCAGGATCCTCAGAGAGATCTTCAATTGTCGGACGGTGGGGGTGCCCAAGAAAGTGTGGTAGACTGGTGCCTTATTTGCGAAGGGGTTCTTGCCCTTGTCGTCGCTCTTGGTGGTGTGCTTGGGGTCAACGTCCTCGTCCATGTCACTTGAGTCCTTGGATTCCTCCTCCTTCTTCCCCTTGCCCTTGTCTCGCGGTCTGTTCTTCCGACTTCGCTTGTAGCCGGACTCCGGGTCTTCCTTGAGGTCGTTGACGAACTTGCAGTGTCGATTGGTATGGGTGGCCTTAACATTGGCATAGAGGTGTACGAGGCATGGCATATCGCGATACTCCTCATAGGGTTGGGGAACACGGAGCGGCGCTGAGGTAGTTTCACTTCCTCGTTGCTGCCCACGACCAGCTCTCCGTCCTCGGCCACGTTGTCCGCCATCACCTCGTCCTGCAAAAGTCATAGCGACCATGTTGGTAGATTGCTTTTCTTCTGAAGCGGTGTTCCGCTTTGTACTGTTGTTCCTCCGAGCTTGAGTTGGAACAGCCGTTGTCGGCAAAGAGCCGCGAGCATCGTCGTCGGCAGCTGCGAACTCACTAGCCAACTGGATCATCTGATTCAAGTCAAGCTGGTGGTTGTCCTACAAGCGCTTCAGCTTATGTCAGAGCAACGTGCCCCTTTCCAACCCGTCAATGAAGGCGGCCATGGCGGTCTGAGCGTGCACTCCTGCGCAGGAAATCTTCATATCTAGCCAGCGGGAGAGGTAGGCGCGAGATGTCTCGTCTTTCTCTTGCACGCACCACTGTAGATTGCCAACAGTGCAGGGACGCTTGTATGTACCCTCAAAGTTCTTGGTGAATGTTTCTTGCATGTCCAACCAATTGTAGATGGATTTCTCCAGCAAGTCGTCGATCCATTGACGGGTCGTGCCCGCCAACATTAACGGGAGGTACTTGACGGCGATGTTGGGGTTGCCTCCGGCAATCTCCACCGCGTTGCCGTAGTCCTGCAACCATGTGGCTGGTTTGGCGGTGCCGTCATAGGGCTTGATGGTTTTGTCAATCCGGAAACCTTTGGGGTAAGTTGCGGACCGTATTACAGGTCCAAAGCAACGTGGTCCCAGATATGGTCCTTCCCGGGCCTCGTGGATCTTATCGATCCGCGAACGTGCATCGTATGGCTCCGGGTTCTTCTTCTTATTGTCAACAGGGGATGGACTGCGTGAACGACGCGGGCCTCCTCCGTCATGGTGACTACTAGGTGGCGACAGAGGCGGAGGTGGCGGTGGGTTAGCCTTCTTGCTGTTACCCTCCTGCGACGCCTCGCGCCTGTCTCGGTTGCTTGTCGGACGTGGAGGGGCATGGCGTGACCTGCTCTTGTGTCCTTGGTTGCGCTCTCGGTCATGACGGGCCTCCTCCGTGTTGTCGCAGATGACGATGACGCACTGCCTTGGCGGGGGCATATCCGTACGATGGTGAGCCTTAGGATCTTCGTGATGTCGGGGGAATCAGGGCGGTGGCGACGGGCGACGAGGTCGGGCCCTTTCTCCGTGGTTGGAGGATATGGGGATAGCATCCTTCCTGTTGCGCGCATCCCTCCTTCTTCGTTCTGATGAACCCGTCTAGGACCCGACATCAAGAGGAGATCTGTCCCTTGGCGACTTATACTAGCTAGATTGGCAAAGTGCTGGGTCGGACTCAAGCCTCTGAGAGGTGGCCTTTTCCTGCTATTTTACTGCCTTGGCCACTAGGGCATAGACCTGTTCCACTACCTCGGGCGATCTATCCTGCTCCAGAAGGGTCTTGGCGATGGCGAGGTTAAGGAGTGGGGTGGGCATCACATGTTTGCCTTCACTGTCAATGTATGGCTTGGCCTGTGCCGGCTTTGAGGGAGTCAGTCCTAGGTTTCGCCGTACACCAGGATCATTGATAACGTGAGCCGGAGATTTCTTGGCCTTCTGCTGTTGCAGCAGAGTTTTGTACTCGGCCTCCATTGCTCTAGCTTTCTCTATGGACTTCTGCGTGTTGACCAGATCTCGATCTAGTTTAGCGCCTTGCTCCGCGATAGCTTGTGCTTCCTCCAGCAACTGCTGACGTTTCTTGTCAAGCTGAGTCACATTCCGGATATGAGCTACGGTCAGTGGCTCAATGAGGAGATTGCCGTACATCACTCTATCAGCTGGAGTAACTTGGGCTGCAGCAGACGTAGATGCCGGAGGCGGCAAGTTTGCGGTGTTGTTGTTGCTCGGGCCGGTGCCGAGTTCCTACGGCTGCTGCACTGGGTTAGGCGGAGGAGGCATGGCCTTTGCGCGATCATAGTAAGTAGCAATAAGTGGCCCCTTCCCCTTGTCCAGCGCTGTAGGCGGATCTCGTCCGGGTTGATCTTCATCCATCGTCGTCCCAATGGTGATGAACACCTCTCGAGATACGACGACGTTGTTGGCTTGCTCGTCGCGCGTGTACTCCTCCTCCATCTCCTGCATGGCGGAGTCTAGCTCTTCTGGACTAAAATCTATCTCCTCTGAATCTGCACTGAAGTCAGCATAAAGCGTGTCAATAACATAGTCGGAGGGTGCCAGGACTTCCTTGATGACGGGCAGTGGCGGTGCAACGACAACGACGATGACTGGAGGTGGCGGCTCTGCTGCGACGATGGCAGCCGGAGGCGGTGGTGGCGGAGGCTGAATCGGAGGGGCTCCGTTAATGAGCGCAAGCGCTGTCTGAGCTTCCGCTTCAGCCTCCGCGTAGTTGTTGACGGTGTTCACCATGCCTTCGAGGGTAAGGCGGCCTGACGCCTGCTGCCGTCTTAGAGAATGTCGGAGAAGCGTGCCATGGTCCAGTCCTTCCACGAAGTGATAAATAGCGTTATCATCGGGGTAGTGGGCCAGATCGGCTCGTACCCGTAGCCACCTGGCCAGGTAATCACGGGGGTTTTCGCCCTCTCTCTGAACGCAACGCGCCAGGTCGAAGATGGTAACCACGCCGACGAACTTGGATCTCTGCTTTCCAGACGCACGGGCGATGTCGGCGGACTTGCAGTGATCTTCCACCTTTATATCCTGCACAAGGGCGGTTTGGGTGGGCCTTGATTTTTTTCGATCTTTGCCGGCAAACTCCGAAGAGGGATCTTACCTCGATCCTTCCACGAACGTATCCTGCCCGTAGGCGGTCCGTGCGGGCCTTGATGCTCCTCCGACTCCCAGGGAGCTAGTGCCCGAGTCGGTTTCTCCAATGAAGAGGTGGATGTATCCGATAGGAACGATCGAACACCACGTAGGGTTCGTCTTCGCCGGGATCCAGAACTCGTCAGGAGGGACGATCGGAACGTTGCCGGAGAAGAGAACGCGGCCGATGGCCACGGTTTCGTCGATTCACGCGAAGATCTTGGTCCTCGCCCGCTGAAGAGCCTGAAGCGCCTCTTGCCCCACGGTGGGCGCCAACTGTCGTGGTATTGCCGACGAGTATGCCATGGAGGGGTCCTCACAGTGCGTGTTTAGAGACGTGGAGGAAGGCGGACGGTTGACGGGTACGAGGTAACACATCTTACCCAGGTTCAGATCCCACAGCGGTGGCGGAATCCTACTCCTGCTATAAATCACTATAAGGGCAATACACCGAGTTACAGGAATTGGTTCGCTGTGCGAGGTTGTCTGAAGTTGTCTATGATCGTGCCCTAAAGTCTCCCATAGGTCCGACTTATATAGTCGCCAGGTCCTAGGGTTACAGGGAAAAGTCCTAGCCGGACAGGTTACAGAGTCCTACACCATCTATTACTAGTCTTGAGTGTCTTGTACTCCAAGGCTCCGGATACGTCGGTGACTCCAACCATAGCCTTCCTTTATCCGGCATGGTCCCCCCTTCTGGATCCATATAACTGGGCCACCCAGCAGGCCATAGGCCATGCTACCAACTGTGGGCCACCCGGGTTAGTCGAATAAGAGACATGCTATGAGGATACCCATATAGCATATCCCAACATTCACCACGATATTAAAGATTATGGATCTATTAAATGTACCTGTTACTTGATTTTTTATGCATTACAGTAATACTGTTTACGGAATACTAATATTTTTAAGTCTTTTATATGTGAACAAGTGGTAGAACTTCACATGCATAGTTGAGACGCCAAGAACGCTAATCATACATAAATTTTGGGTAATATTTAAAATTTTAAAATAAATATTAAATATACATCTAATATTTTATATAGTAAGGGGGTCATTGCCCCCTTGATTCTAGAAAAGTTCTAACACTTTAAACAAGAGGTCCTTAATTTCATGTTGCCCTAGGGCCCCTAAATTCTATGGACCGGCCTGTATCTATGGATTCATGTAAGAGCAAGAACAATACTACTACCTCTGTTCCGGTTTATAAGCCAAATACATACTTCAAGAAAATAGTTTGACCATAAATTTAGTCAACAAAATACACACTATATTTAACAAAAGTTATACTATTAGATTCATATTTAAAATACGTTTTCAATGGTATAATTTTTGTGACATACGATTCATATATTATAAACCAAATTTACGGTCAAACTATTTTTTCGAATTATGTATTTGCCTTGTAAACCTAAATGGAGTTGTAAATAAGCACTTGTATAATAGGTTGGCTACAAGATTAGTTTCATTAAATATTTAACTAATTAACTTTTGGGTTGTTATGTTGCATGCAAGACACAGAGGGACACGAGACACAGAGGGACACGCATTCATTGCATGCGGGTTGTACTGTCTTGGTCGGCCATAGATGGAGCGCCTGCTCCTTTCTCTCTCTCCTTCTCTCTTACTTCCATCTAGAATTTTGCTGACTTGCATTTGCCTATAACCTGCTGAGTAGAACTTTATTGTACTTGCTCTAACAGCTTTCCTCTCAAGTTGGGAAGCCCTATCAAGGATTCCATGATGTTTGATCACAAATATGTCTCTCGGCTACTAAGGACGGCTTTAATACAGCACTAGAGTTTGTCTTCAAAAGCACACACCAACAATATAATGTCCCCTCGATTGAAATAATGTTAGGGAAACTTATGCTTGAAGCATAAGCCGATGAGCTAGAATAATACTAGTAGGTGCTTGAAAGATGAAGTGTGCTGTTGAGTAATGATGATTCCACATAAATACGAGTATCTTACAATTTTAGGAATATATGCACTTTGAAATTTTAGAAGTGTTTCTTTTTTCGGATGATTTTTCTTTACGGGAACAGTGGGACTCAACTAGGTATTTTTATTGATTCTTTGGGTATATGTTGCAAAAGTATACGAGATTTGTAGAAAAACAGCGCCGCCACCTCCTCTCCTCGTGGCATCGCCCTCATCATCGTCACGCAGAAATCTACTTCATCATCGACGCGGAAGTGCTGCCGGATCTCTATCATCCGATTAGATCCTAATCTAATCGGTGACCACGGAAGCACGGCCGGATCTTCATCGACACATTTCTGCTTAGACAATATTCTTGATCACACTTCGACATGGTGTTGCTGATCTCGTACGTGGTGGATACCATAGAGGTGTTGCACATGCGACACTTGATCGTGAGAGCAGTTCGAGGGATAACACATCTCCTCGCGATTATACAAGTCCCTCTATGGGTATCGACTTGTGTCTATGTAAACCTCATCATCGACAAAAGTTCCGCTAGTTTAATCTACGAGGGTATGATCCATTGCGTCTCTTCGTAAATGATTTTGGTTATACGTTAGAATTTTTTGTTCTGCGTAGTGCATTCCGCAATAGAAATGAGCATATGCTTTGAAAACTGAATATTCGGTAGCCCAAGCATTAACCCATGAATCATTCTCCTTATCAGCAGGAGCAAAGGTAATGAGACCATTAAGGCTAATAAAATCCTCATAACAAACTCTATGAGAGGTTAATGAAATTGGTATAGTTTCTTTTTGGAGCAACCAACATGAGCACTACCTTTTCTGTTAGAAGAAGAGAATTGGACGATTTGAAAAGAAAGCCGGCCAAAATCAGATACAAACACATATACACACGGGTCTTGTTAAAAGGGGAACCGAACCAAAAAAAAAATTCCAAGCGGCACAGTTTTCAGGAAAAACCAGCAAAACCAAGATGAGACCACACAACCTAGCTCGACTAGGTCCGAAGCACCACCGACTGACACCTGCACAACGGCAATAGAGCCATCACACAGCCAACCACACCGGTCCCGAGACCGCGCGCCCTCCTAGCCGGCGAAGCAGCAACAAAACAAAGCAAGCCCAAGCACCTGGAGTCACTCTCTGGTATAGTAGAGTCACTCTCTAGAGCTAAGTTGTAAGATATATCCAAATTGGTATAGTAGAGTCACTATCTAGAGCTGAGATGTAAGATATATCCAAAAAGAACGAAGAGATGCCATGTGAGGGGAAATAATTTTGAATGTATCAAATATCCCTCCAAAGAAGCACTATAGATCCATTATGTATTTGACACATAACCATATTTTAGTATTTGGGCAAGAATTTGAGGTAATCTCTCCAGTAGAAAGAGCAATCTACCATTTTTGCTGGAGGCAATGCATGATTCTAGTATGATTCCCAAACCAAATGCATACCAAGCAAGTCTGCTTTGTTAGAAAAAACTAAAATTTCATTAAAATACGTCCATTCTAAAATTGCAGATTAATGATGCCCAAAATTTCCCTT
Organism: Avena atlantica; assembly: GCA_910589765.1. Classification (NCBI taxonomy): domain Eukaryota; kingdom Viridiplantae; phylum Streptophyta; class Magnoliopsida; order Poales; family Poaceae; genus Avena; species Avena atlantica. The sequence continues at coordinate 430,379,386 of OU342735.1, read as the reverse complement.
TATCCTTTGGTTTATAGGCTAAATGCCATGTGGCCAGGGTAGTATAGTTTATGGGAAATTTCTCATTTTCTTTTTAAACAATGCCTCATATATTTATTAACTTTCTTAATGATTCCCTTATTGAAAGGACCTAGATTTCGCTAGGGGGTGAATAAATGTGAAAGTTTCTCAAGTACAGAACCTGAATACGCTAGGTTCAATTATTTGCATCAACACCTTATGCTAAATAAGTTAAGCATAACTATGAGATAGCAATAGATAACAAGATAAACTTCAAGCCTGATGACTAACAAGGTAAATGCATAAGTAGAAAACTTGGTATAGAGATACCCAAGGCACGTAGATACAATGACGCATCCCAAGTTTACTTTCAAGAAAATGTTTAATCTCTGTTGAAGAGGTGTGGAAGCACAATGATCTTCAAGCGCTACCAAGGCTCGCCTTCTTCTCCTAGAGAGAGAAGCTCTTTGTCTAGCGGTACAACATCCTTCATTAATGCCCCTCCTCAATCCCTATGAGGTCACCTTGACAGTTTCACCGCGAGTTCCTTAAACACTCCCTTCTCACTTCCATTCAGAACACAAAATCCGCTAATTCATAGATAATCGAAGCAATACATACGTAATAATATTATTCAAGATGAAATACATGAATGCTTATTTTAGTACATAATTATAGGAACACAAACATCATAACAGCGCAAGCCTGAACATTCAACATCAAGGGCATATTACAACAACACACCACATATGCACACAACGAGCACACAAAGGGGGGGGGGCACCCCTAGGCTTATTTTGTAGACAAACCATAGCGCCAAATACAACTCTAAGATGATGGCTTTATTAGTGAATAAACCTTTTGGACAGAGGGCCTCGCCAATAGGTCAGTCCACCAGGCCTCCACATGAGGGTATGCCTCGAACAAAGATGCGTGTGGCGTAGCACCCAGACATAGGGTAGTAGACACATGGTTAAGGTCCGCAAGACTGAGGAAGTCTCCAGCCAGGTACTTGGACTCAGTTAGGCGTGTCTCGTACACGTCCAGTACCGTCTTCATTTTCACAAGGTTTTCCTCCACGACTTTCTCGTCGGTGGCTCCACCCAGCATAGGATGAATTATGCACTCAAAGAGAATGGGTCTAAGAGCAGGGGTGTACTGATTGGACTCCACCTCAAGCCACACATCCACCATGGCTGACTCCTTGAGGTTGCCCTCCTTCAACAGCTCTGGTTTGTTCTTGCGGCATGCATACTTGCAAATAGCACGTGATTCTAACCAAATAGAAGAGGAAACATGACCAGTGTTATGATCAACAATGCAGAAAAATGCACGAGGAATCCAAATTTGGTTATATTTCAAATGTTAGCTACTCATATGATGAGAATTCAAATACCTAACATAGCTTATACAATGGAAATGCAATCTGGCTCCCAAGAGCATACAATTTTACATGCGGAAAAAATATTTTATAAATGTCAAAGAATTACAAAAAATATATATATATGTATATGTTCATGTCAGTTGCTCATTAATTTTTACAGATAAAACACAAATATTGTGATATGTGCTAAAAATACAAGTTGAGTGCCAAATTACCGCTTGTTTAGAGCACCGAATTTTTGTCGTCTTATTGGAAAAACATACAAGTTGATTTTTTGCATGATAGCTTGCACAAAAATGGACCATAGTAGAAAAATAAGTACACAAAATTATATATTTTATATTTAAACTTAATGTTCATCTGGGAGCTGCTCCCAGGAGCCAAAACTCTAGAAATGCAATTCGGCTCCCAAGAGCATATGTTCTTGCATGCAAAAACATAATTTTACTAAAACTCATGTTTCTTCTTTCCGAAAGACTAAAGCTCATGTTCGGTGATTGTATTACTTCGCCTTTTGAGAGCAGGTTGATGAAAACTCATTTACATCTTGCAAAGTGTCACAAATGACAACCATATTTCATTCTTATCAACTAGTGGTTTGATGATTACGAAATTTCCAAGTGTAGTGCTCAATGCTTTGCTGCTTCCCAATTATTTTGGTTTGTAAAATGGTACACCAAGAGATAAATACCTCATAATATACCCCTTAGACTATACTCCTTATAATATGATGAAAACTAAAAACTATACATAATTTGCTTTTATTCATGACATCCTTATAAGAAAAAACTTAATCCTAGTAATAATCCAAATAACGCTTGTCTTGCGCTTCTTGTAAGATCTTAGATACCAATTTAGCCAATCTGGAAATGCTAAATGAGGCAGCAACATAATCAATCACCCATGACTTTTTATGGTTTTTTATGAATAATAGATATGAAAAATGGCTCGAAGAGATAGCATCGTACCAAAGATGTACATGTCACCATCCTGCAAAGCCGGCACCTGACCAAAGGGCTGTAGAGAACAATATCAGGACAACGAGTTTTAGCAATCAAATGCTACCTCTAAAAACATAAAGATGATAACAATACCTATCTCTCTACAACATTGTACAATGAAAAGATGCTTTTGTTTACTTTGTGTTATCACAAGCCCCGCTGGATAATATTGGTTTTAAAAGGGCTTTGGTCGGCACTAAGTGGAACACATGATTAAATATATGCCACGGACTAATGATGTTGCATTTGAATGACGAGCCTGATAGTTTTGTTTAGATTTTATCTGTGAATTCAATTATGCTGCCCTCATGAATGGTCACCGGATTTTCCCGAAAGTACTTGTAAAAATTAAAAATCCCACTAAAGAGAAAAAAATACTTTGTGGTCCCTAAATAGAAAGGTTTTGCTCACCAAGAATAACCTACCGAAAATAAACTAGCATGGGTGTAAATATTGTTTTTATAATTCTGAGGAGACCCTTTATCATTTATTTCTCTCATGTTCTTTTGCTCATATTGTTTGTCATATTGTGTATACAAACCAATATCACTAATATGTAATTGATAAAAAGTTTAAGTCTAAAATATGTATTGGAGTTTTATCCATATGTTAGTCGTTGTGAAATTGTAGAAACAATATTATGTTAACAAGACCAGAACATCTAATGTTTTGTAGGTTATCCATATGGATACTTACTGGATCTAGCTTTGATCCTTCCTTCTCCCGTCAGACCAACGGGAACTCACGGTTCCGGATACAGCTGGCTCCTGACGGTCGTCTATGAATTTTATACCCAGGCTGGATGGTAGCATACTAGCAAAGTTCAGAATGGGTAGATGTTTCTTGCTAGTTTTGTTTCGATGACTTGATCATATAATGACTCAGTGTAATCCATGAACTTCTATGCTTTGATTTTTAAACTCGGTAATAAATAAGTCTAAAGATGCCTGTCCGGGGTTATACTCCGCTTTTCCAAAAAATACTTCTAAAAACATGAATTATATGCCATAATTATTGGAAAATTCACATTGAGATTGGTTACTCAAAAAACATATTTTGATTGACTTCATTTACACATCATCCTGTGAGTGCAAAAACCGTGATACATGCTACAAAAGACTCATCTTTTTAAAGGCACATAATAGGGTACTTGTAGTTGTAGATATACCTTTTTAAGGCACATAATAGCAAAAAGACTCCCCTTTTTTAATAATTTCTAAAATCTTTTAGCTAGCAGAGGACTAAAGGACCGAGTTTCCAACATTTATTCCGATTTTTTTGTATTTACAAGGTTTATTAGAAACCCGCAAAAAAATAGTTTATTAGGAGATGTTATAGTAAAAAAGTTTACTCCTCCTTCGATTAATATCACTTGTCGTTGAAATTGACGTATCTATCACTAAAACATGTATAGATACATCCATTTTAGCAACAAGTAATATGCATCGGGAGTAACATTTTTAGTGGGGCGGACGGTGTGTGGAGGTTGAACTTACGTTCCTGGCGAGGTGCTCGGGGCCCTTGTGCTCGCCCGTGCCGAAGTCAACGGGCACGAGCTCGTACTCGACGCCGGCCTCCTCCAGGGCTGCCACGCACCTGGTCACGTTCCACGACATGGTGGCGCCGTACAGCTTCACGGGAGCCATCGCTGATCTATTGTGAAACTCTTTCAGAAACCGAATCATGGGATGGAGAGGACCATGCTCCGGGTCCCGGTTAAATAGGCGACGGGTTGGAGGGGAACAGCCGGACAGGTGCTGTGTCGACTGCTCTACAATCGTGACTTTGGAGTAGGTGGTAATGGCTGCCGCCCCCCCCCCCCCCCCCCCGCGGCAATATTTTTGTTGGAACGGAGGGGAGGGTCTGTGTCGACTGCTCTACAATCGTTGGGCAAAAAACACTGTTCTTCGTAATACTTCTTCGGTTTTATAATATAAAAATGTTTTAGCTTTGTAAAAAAAGTATATTTAAATTTTTTTAGTGTGTAGATTTACTATAAACCTACACGTTAAAAAAGGTGTAGGTATATTTTTTTATAAAACTATAAAACATCTTATATTATAAAACAGAGTGAGTAAAATCCTAACTATAATGAGTCCAGAGCTTGCACGGTCATAGATGACGGATAGCACTAGCAGATGCAGAAAATGTTTGAAGCCGTAATGGCAACGTTTTGCTTCGTTACATTGGAGCGATTTGCGCAGAGGATCCTGGATAACCCACTCAGCAATGATGCAACTCTTTATGCGTGTCAGCAGTGACCAGTGTGTGCTTGAGTGTGGCTCGACTTGTCAACGGTCGCCATTCACCAAGCGCAATCAGCCACGCAGGCAAGAGAAGCTAGCTCGGCGTCAAATCTTCTGGGAAAAAATACACTTCTGCAGTTGACGATTCAGACAATAATCCCCCAAAATACTCGCAAAAAGGAGAAAAAAGATCGTGCGCTGTAATTATCAATCATAGTATGACAACGACCGTGGTGTAGATGTCGCGAAAGTCCGTCGGTTCAATCGTAATAAATGGATGCAGACGTCGTTATAAGAAACTTTTTCATGAACAGAGCTCTGCGGCGTAGAGGTCGCGAAACTTTAACAGGAGCGATGTGTGTTCTGCATCGTAGTAGACACTAACCCAACCATGCTTACATATCAGATTTAACGGGGCTCCTCCAGGGTTCAGATCTGTAGATTTACTGTAACAACTTCTCTCTCAAGTTGGGCAGCCCTCTCATTTGCGGGCTCATTTGCACCCCATCATGGATTCTAACCAGCCTGCGTGTACTCAAAGAAATCGACCTGATGATCTCCACATAGGGATGACAATAGGCCTTGGAACCGGCAAATCCGATGAGTACCGTCTTAAATGGAGAGGATTTGATAAAAAGTTAGACCCGCCAAGTCTAACGGACGGGTTTGAGGGTAGCATACCTGTACCCACAGACCCACTCTAAGTCTTAATCCTATTTGTAATAATCGTATGCCTAACCACATGTACGACCCGACCACGCACACACACATAACACATCACATGCACTTAAAAGAATATGGAGTCCTAAGACAACACACGCACGAACACGTACAATTTTTACCAACATCATCCTAATATTCCATCGTTATCTTCCCGCATGCGTCGGCGTTTCTTTCGTCTCACGCGCTGGCGGGTACCTGTTGGGCCCCGAACATGGGCGTACGCAGGGGTAGGGCCAGGTGGCCTTGGCCCACCCAGATTTCTAGATTTTTTTTGATACCCCTAATATTTTTTGGCCTAGTTAGATAGTTAGACCTTTTGTGTCGACCAAACCTGGATAGAGAGCAGCTAGGCGTGACGATTGATTAATGAAGAGAGACTACAGTTTAAAAAAACAGACGTAGCGTTATGTAGAGCACCTCCACTCGTTCGGTGTTTCCAGACTGAAATTCGACTCTATTTAGCGTCGGATGGATGCAACTTTCGATCTAGGAACGTCCAATTTTCCACTTGTGTTTCTAGACCGAGTTCCCGGTTTTGGCTAAATTTTAATTAAACTCGACGAAATTTGGGCGAATACGGACGATTTCATTAATATTCGGATGAGTTCGTACATATTATGTCAAATTCGTACAACACCAAATTTTAACTACATTAGGCTATTTTTTTTAAAAAAACTACCGAGCTCCAGCATCGGTAGCACGTCGTTGAAGGATCGCTCCATCGCCATGGTGAGGACAAAGACGTCCTCATCGACGGAGACGGCCCAGTCGGTCTACTCGGTTTTTGGCGTGCGCAGGCGGTGTCCTGCCGGCGGCATCGGCGCGCGACCTTCGTTGATACGCCATCGTCCGGATGACATATTGCTCTTAACCATGGCGACGGCTAGTGTTGAAACAATATTTTATACAATGAATCTTGTAAAGAACGAGTTGATAAATAGCACGAGTGATGAGCATGTATTTTGTGCTTTCGTGGGGTGTGAAGTGGATCATGGGTCTTGCCAGTTTTTAGTCAAGGTTTTCCCGCCAGGAATCTAATGGCACGCGTCAAAAATTAGTGACGGGTTAACAAATGCTCATAAAATTTCAGTTGAACATGCCAGTCGGCACTTGATCAGATTCTAAAGCAAATCTAATGACAGCTACCAGGCGCATAGCTACCCCCTCTAGTCGGTGAATCCACGCTCTATTATTCATTTGGTAAACTTTTATCGACCAAAGGCTAGTGCAAAAAAATTAAAGCGTGTCCACCCTCAAATTTTTTCTAAGACCGCCACTGGCCTCGAACCCAGCCGGATCGCGGGCCTAATAAAAAAAATAAGACTCGATAACTTAAATAAGACGGGTATAAAGGGAATGGACCTAGCCCCGAACTGGGCGGGTGCCATCACTATCTCCACATGCATAAGCAAGAACCACTCTTGCAGTAGCTCACTTCGCCATGCTGCCATAGTGGGGTCGTATGAAATCAGATTTCATCATTGGTGGTTCTTCTTTTATGCGGGCTAGAGGCCGCAGCATGTGATCACGTGGTAACCAAATTTTTTTGAGCTGGAAACAGAAAATTCCATTAACCAGATAGCACAACAAAGTCTCTGGCTAAGATTACATTTGCAAACTTCGATGCTTTTTCATCCCATATTACATAGCTACTCTGCTCTAAATTTGCACCGTAATTCACTAAAGCACTACTTTGTTATAGACCCGGGGATAATAGTTAATCTCAAAATGACTAAAGTTTAATCTAGCAAAAAGCTTAACTTCTCTAAATAGACTGCCATTGATAGCCATGTCTTGGCTTTCTCCTTTGATCGCTTGGGCTAGCATTAGAGAGTCAGTTTCCACTTAATTTTTTGTCATGCCCCATTGCTGCGTATGGGAGGCTAGAGAGACAAGCAAACCCTTTAGTCTGTAGCACATCATATGCGTATTGAATATAGCCTACACCCAGAAATTCTCCATTAGAATTCCTGATAACAAAACCCCATCCGCCATTATGTTTATCAGCAGCAAAACTGCCATCTATATTGATTTTAAGTATATCCCCTACTGGATGAACCCAGGAAAGCACTATATGTTGTTTACTCTTTTTATATTTTTTTGAAAAATTGTTCAAATTCAGCTGCTGATCTACCAACAAGGATATGAATTGAGCCTTGTAGTTTTTTGCTGTCATCCGTCACTATTTTGTTTCTTGCTTGCCATATCCACCATAATAAACTAATTGCCTTTAGTTTTTGTCCTTGCTCCAGCAAAGTAATTTCTTTTATGAAATCTTGAGCATTTTGGCATTGTGGAAGCTTTTCCCTGACTTTATGCAACTGGAGATCTCTCCATCCTTCCTTCGTCATCTTGCACTTGAGGAATAGGTGAGCCCCATATTTCTGTTACATACAGGGCATATTGGATTCACATCCATACCTCTTCTGATCAAGTTGAGTCGAAAAGGTAGACTATTATGAGCTATTATCCATATAAATATTTTGATCTTTGTCGGGCATTCTAACTTCCAGATGGAAAACTAGTCAAAGTTGTTTCATGTAGTTTGGCTTCCTGCTTGTCCTTTCTGTTCCACTTCTTCCAGTTGCCTTTTAAGCCTATAAGCTGATTTTACGGTGAATTGACCTTTTGCTTCGAAATGCCAGGCCCATATCTTCAATGTCTTCGAATACATTAATTTGGAGAATCAAATTTGCATCTTAAGGCCAGAATAATTCCCTTACACTGTTTTGGTTCCAGGACCTGTAGATGGATCAATTAGTTCACTAACTTCAGTGGCGGTGGCTTTTCCTCTAGGGGTTATTGGTCGTCTTTTCCATAACCTGGGTAACCATGGGTCTTGCCAAATGTTTATTGTATCTCCATTCCCCACTCTTTTTATTATGCCTTGCTTTAGTAGATCGATCCCTTTGAGTACACTACGCCAGGTATAAGATATGCCACTTTGGACCTGGGTTTGTAAAACTAATTTATTGGGATAATATCTTGCTTTCATGACTTTAGCACATAAGGAATCAACCAAATTTGGTTCCACACGTGCGTACCCTGTCCTGTCCCTATGCGTCTGATGAGACATTGTCTCATTGCCTCTCTCTCCTCCATGATTGCTCTCCATACCTACGAAAAGGACGAGCCCAATTTTGCCTCGACGAAATCCGGATGCCGCAAACAAACAAGTTTCAAAATCATGCAACTTAGCGCCTCGAGATTTTGAAGTATACGCCATGCCAAACGAGGTAACATCGCCACATTGAAGAGCTCAATATCTCGAAAGTCCATGCCTCCAGAAAATTTAGATGATCACATAGTCTTCCATGACACCTAGCATGTCTTGCATTCCCCATCTTTACTACCCTGCTAGAAGTTGCGCAACATTGCATTGCTCGCCAAACACGAACCTCTAGGTAACTTGAAATACGACATAGAGAGAGTGGGAATCACCTTGGTCACCACCCATTCACCACCTTGACTAAAACCTCTTCCCCTCGAGACGCGAGCAGTTTCTCAAGCCAACTTTGGATTTTCTTCCGGATACGGTCCTTGAGGTATTTAAAAGCCCCACCTTTTTTACTTAGCCACATCAGAAGGCATCCCAATTCCCAAGGTACTTTTCATTCAAAGACATTCTTCATTGACTGTCGTGTAGCTTCTAGGCAGCCCTTAACCAAAGAAAACAGAGGACTTGTTCGGATTTACACACTATCCTAAAGCATTGCAATACTTCTCCAAATGTCATTAACCGTGGCAACCTCAACACTCGCTCTTACGAATAGGAGGCTATCATCGGTAAGAGGAGATGGTTCACGACAGGAGCTGTGAGAGCTACCTTGATCCCTTGGTGATGTGATGATTGGCGTCTTTGTTTTAGGAGGCACCCTTTTCTACAAGTAAAAAGAGGTGAAGAGAAATTGGATCACCTTTACGGTGACCCTTGGAAGGACGAAAACCCTCAAGCGGTGTACCATTCATCATCAAGAAGCGCCTTTAGATAAGCCCATTCATTTCTATAAAAAAAAGTAAAATAAAACTAGTCATGTTAACAGACCGTGCTAGATGCGGGCTTTGTCAAGAACCCCGGAAGGACGAAAACCGGTGTACCATTCATCATCGAGAAGCCTTTAAGATAAGCCCATTCATTTCTATAGAAAAAAGTATGATAAAACTAGTCCTGTTAACGGGCCACGCCAGATGCGGCCTTTGTCAAAAACTCTTGAGGCGTTGTGGCCCTAACGCAACGCACACACGGTATGACATGCCGCGGCCCAAATCAAGGCTATCTAAAGCCCATGCCTGCCGTTCATTCCTTTCTCCGCAAGAACAAAACGAGTGATTTACGGGTAGAGCAAAACGACCGGAGCTTGGCTGCTCGCGTCGTGGCGCGGCACCAAGTTGCTGGAACCGATGGGGCGGCTGCGCGCGTGCTTCCGTCTCCGCCGCCTCCTCGAGACGAGGCCGCCACCATCGAGCCCCTCTCCGGCGCGCGTGCCGCACCTCTCCGCCCGCACGTCGCCTTTCTCGTCGGCCGTGGCGGTCGCGGCCGCCGCACCCCATGACGCCCGCGACTCTGGCCTCGGGAGCTCGGCCTACTGGGCCTGGATCCGGGCGGCGGCGGAGGCGGCCCCGGCGCCCGCACCTCCTCAGGACGAAGAGGAGGAGGGCCTCTCGCGCTACATCCCCGTCAAGGCCTACTTCCTCTCCACCAGGTAAGACAGAGCACGCGGACTTGCTGCACACTACGTGTTTGATGATTTCTCTGAGAGGAGAACCTTGCGTGCTACTGTGTTCTTTCAGTTTTCTCATGTAACATTGTCATGAGCTGTCACGGTGATTTGGTGCGGAGGAGTAAACCGATTGTTTGACTCTGTTTCCCCACCTCTGTGACAGCATTGATTTGAAGAGCATGCAGGCGGAACATGGCAGCAACGTGGTACCTCCATCGACCCGATCACTAAATTACATTGCCCTCCGGTACTCTGAATTCCCTCCAGAGATCATGGTTAGTGGGTCCAACTTCGCACTGCATATTTTGAGGGCCAAGAATCTTATTCGTGTTTGATCATTTGCTGAGCATGTTGCTGTAATGTACATAAGAGATAAGACAGCTTCCTTTACCTATCGTTTTTGTAGGACATTGGAGTGAGGGATAACAGGTTTTGCTATCGCTATGTGGTTGTCTTCCAATATGGCTCTGCCGTGCTTTTTAATATTGCTGATCATGAAGCTGAGCAATATCTTGATATGATCAGAAATCATGCTTCGGGATGGCTTCCAGAGATGAGAAAAGATGGTATGTCCATGCTAATCACTGTCTGGCCTATTATTTTGGTAGTTGTTAAGAGAGCAAAAATTCAGACAGAATAATGATGGCTAAAGGTCTTAGCGCTTAATCCACTTTTGTAATACTGAACCTGTACTATATTCACACTTGATGACATTTGTTTCAAAACAATGACCAGATTATGCAGTAGTTGAGAAGCCTTCCCTGACAACATGGATGAAAGGAGGGCTTGATTATATAGCTCTTAAAAGTTTAGACACTGACGGAATTCGCATCATTTCAAGTGTTCTCGGTCAAAGTATCGCTCTTGATCATTACATACGGCAGGTATTTAAATTTAGCAGAGGGGACAAACTACTTTCCTTGTGGTTGCAAGGTTTAAACGTCATTATTAAAGTTTTAAGATGCTACTTTAATAGGTCGATGATATGGTTGAGGAATTTACTGAAATCAATCGTGTCATGGAGAAGACTGGGGACTTCACAATGAAAAGAAAGAAGCTCTTTCAACTTGTGGGCAAGGCTAATTCAAATCTTGCAGATGTTATCATCAGACTTGGCCTTTTTGACAGGTATGCCATCTATGCTCGAAGTGTCACACTCCCTCATTCTCCTGCGTATTCTATCGCATGTACCATATGTTTTAGCACAATGTAATGTGCTATTATTTTCTGGAAGGAATTTCATTATGTACCAATCTGCTGTGCTGTACTGTGCTGTGGATATAAAGCATGTAACTCGGTCTAAAAAATAAGAAGACTTGTAACTTGAGATGCTACTCAGGTAGGAGTATATCATATCTATAAACGAGTGTGATACCCACATGGCATGTTTTTGCGAAAAAAATAGCCAACAACATCATTTATGATGTTCATTGATAAACTTTCCCAGTGCTTCCAAATAAAGGTTGACACTTTTGGTACCAAAACTTAGAAACTACACAATGTCATGGCTATCTCTGTTGTGTTAGCCTTGTGAGACTATTATTCTCAGGATTATCCAAGACAATTATGAAAAATCAGACTTTGGAGTTTGCACTTAATCTTACTGAATTGCTTCACATTAATGATAGTATCTCCTTGTTTCTTCGTTATATAAGCCACATGACTTTTTCACAGGTCAGAAATTGCTTGGAAAAATGCAAACTATGCGCAAATTTTGGAGTATCTTCGGGAAGAATATGAACTGAATCAACGTTTTGGAAGCCTTGACTTCAAACTGAAATTCGTGGAGGTAATGTGCTTGTTATTCTTGAGTGCAATAGCTGTTTTCCTTTTCCTTTTGCAGGTTCTCATTTACTTATATTTACTGTTGTAACAGCACAACGTTCATTTTCTTCAAGAAGTGCTTCAAAATAGACGATCAGATTTGCTGGAGTGGGGTGTCATAATACTACTGACTATTGAGATTGTGATCTCACTATACGAAATTATTAAGGACTCCAGCATGATGTCTTGAGAGCACTATCCCTCGTTGGCCCACAGATCATCAGTCATCGGCTACTGCTACTCATTGGCACACCGCATGATGTCCTAGGCTACTAATTACAGGCTCCTCCCCCTTCTGTATCAGTTCCCTACTGATATCTAACCTCCGTGAAAAGCAAGTTGACTTGGGTCTATGTTCCCTCCAAGCACTTTCCTGCTTGCTTCTTTTTGCAGTGGACTTACCTGATTGCTCTGGTATTGCCTAGAAATGTCTTTTGGGGTTTGCTTGCCCTTTTGTTCCAACTAAATTTTACAGCTGACAAAGTCAGAAATATTCGTTCATTCACCAATAAACAACAACATGCAGGGATAGACTTATATGTTATATCCTATCTTTTCAGCAACACTGCTGCTAGGGTTTAATTATCATTTCAGGACTTGTGTTAGGCTCAGTTTTTGCACCATTACTCAATGGCCTTATCAACCACGTTAAACCATTGTTTCTCTTGTTTTATTGTCGTGTCTTAGCGGAAATATTTTGAAATGAATTGTGCGAAGTTTTAAATAGCGGGCTAAGACATATAGCGGCAGACTGCTATTTGAGGGTTTTGATACCTTTTATGGCACAAATTCAAAGTATTCAAAATACACCACAACTTTAAGTACCTAGACCAAATCATAGCCAAACCAATTTTAGCTGCAATTTTTTCAGAACCAGCAAATTTAAGTACCCAGACCTCCAATCCATGGATGGAATCAGGTTGAGCTGGGGAATCAAAAGAGCATTGGAAAATAGACCATACAAACCTTGCCATAGGACATTTGAAGAACAAATGATCTATGCACTCATCAAATGCACTACACATCCCCATCCAGCCTTTCTTTTTCAAATTATGTTCTGTTAATGTTCTCCCCCACATAACCAACCACAAAAGATCTTAATTTTTTTGCAGGAATCTTCATACTCCACAACCGTTTAAAACTGTTAGATGGAGGCCTGGTCTGCAAAGCATTGTACAATGATTTCACTTCAAATCCTTTTTTCTAATTTTCCAGCTCACCTTATCCTCTCTATCCTAGAGCACCACCTGGTGAATTATATCCAACATTTTGGACCATTCCCCAGCCAGTTCACTCTAGAGACACCTCCTAAAAACCATACAAGCACCACTAGATCGAACCACCTTATCCGGGTAGTATTCTTATTAAAAGAAAGGTCAAAAAGTCCTGCAAATTTCTTTTATATACTCCCCCCTTTATGCCAAACATCTTCCCAGAAACCTTATTTTACTTCCGGACACCACAATCTATCACAAAAATTCTAAAAAAAATGTTTTTCACACTCATCAAACCTGACTAAATTGTGGCACCCCCTGTTTTTTCTCAAATTGGGACAGAGTTTCTTTCTGCAGATTTTTTCCTTAGAAATCTTCACTCTCCAATTTCCAATGCCATTTACATAATAGACTAATGTTCACATTATCCAAATTCAACACCCCAAGTCCACCCAAATCCTTTGGTGAGCAAACAGTTTCCCAATTCATCAAATGATACTTCCTAATCCCCTGCTTTTCCTGATAGAGCATTCTACTTCTATAAGTGTCACATTTCTTCCTTACCCCCACAGGAAGTTTATAAAAGGACATCCTATAGAAAATAATAAAATAAATACATGAATTTAGCAAGGGACCCTAGATCCAACATTCAACAGTTTCCCTTGCCAGCAACCTAGTTTCTTCTCCATCTTCTCTTCCACAAATTTCCAATGAATGTTAAGAAGTTTTTCCTTATCTATTGGTATCCCTAGATATTTGAGAGGAAGGTCACATGCTTTGCAAGTGAAAATTTCCTCATAAATACTGCTATGTTCAATACAAGATCCTAAACAGAAAACCTCACTCTTCAAAAAATATATTTTAAGACCAGACATCTGTTCAAACAAACCCAACAAAACTTTAATTTTCTTGCATTTCCAAAAGCTTCTTCCAAATGGAAGATGGTATCATCTGCATATTAGAGAATAGCAATACCATTCTCCTACAGATGAGGAACCATCTCAGTTATCAAACCAGCATTTTGAGCATTTTTAACCATAGTGCTCATAGAATCAACATAAATGTTAAATAGAATGGGACACATAGGATCCCCCTGTCTCACACCTCTATGAGTACTAAAAGAGGGACCTAAAGTCTCATTAATTTTAGCATTTACTTTTCCACTTAATATTATACTAAAAATCAAATCATTTAGCTTATTAGAGAAACCTTTTTTTGACCATCACATTGTATAAAAAAGCCCAATTGACATTGTCATAGGCCTTCTCAAAATCTACTTTGAAAAGGACCCCATACCGTTTTTTTTGTTTTAACCTCGTGCAATATAACCACCCCTTCCATTATGGATCTATTTTCATAAATGCAGTTTGAGTTTTATCAATTATGTCATAAGCCAATCTGTTGATCATCCGGCCCTTTAGTGATCACTTTTAGATTGTCATTCATCAAGCAAATGGGTCTAAAATTTTGAATCACCATGTCATCATCACACTTAGGGATAAGAGTAATAGTACCATAATTCAACCTACCAATATCCAAACTCCCTTTAATAAATTCATCAAAAGGGTTTTCAAGGGACTCTTAATTTTGTCCTAGAATAAATGATAAAATTATCTAGGAAAACCATCAGGACCAGAGCTCTTATTATGGGCTAGATTAAAAAACAATTCCTTCGATTTTTTCCATCAAGGATTCTCTTGTTATTAAATCATTCTTCCGAGACAATCACATGAGACTAGTCATAGTGGGGAGTATCATATAGTAGTATCATGTATATGATACGCGTATATGATACCATCTCCATAATGCATAGTATCATGTAGTAGTGGCATAGTCTTAGTATATTTAATGTTTTATAGAATTTCAATATAAAATTGTGTATAAGATTTATTTGAAATTATTTTTTTAGTTCTATATGCTATGGTACTGTATCTATCTATGATATCAACACAATTTTTTTTATCATTAATTATAGTGACACATGAATATTTTGCATGCATGTAATACATGATATTACATGCATGAGAGAAGTGAGAGAAAAATGTGAACATGCATTGGACAAGAGAGAGTAATAAATGAGATAGCCCTTATAATCTCAAACAATACAAAAAAGCTCTTAGGACTAATAATACCAAACAGAGGTAGTACCACCTATGATACCCCGTTGAAGCTAGTCTGAGGGAAGTATATATCTAAGGTGATAAAAGTTTTCTCAGATGGCCCAAATAAGCTCTTGTAGAACTCTGTGGCATGTTATCTCCTTCAATTATTTCATCGCCATTATGCAATTGCAGGATTCTATTTTTACTTTTCCTCCCACTTGCTTTGTTCATAAGCTAACTTCCTAAGAATTTGTGTTTTGGCGGTGCCCAATTTTTCATCATGACCGACGATATGATGGAGAGTGTGCTACCGGCAAACTGGACGTCACTATAGGAATGGGAAGCTACTCCGACGGCCAAACGTCGGGACCGTCGGCGTAGTCATCGTTTGCCCTCGGCGTCACTATAGGAATGGGAAGCTACGCCGAGGGCAGACGTCGGCGTCGAATTTCCCTCGGCATATCCTATGCTACGCCGACGTCTGCCCTCGGCGTAGCATACACCGACGGCTGCCCTCGGCATAGCTATTTTTTATTTTATCTCATTAAACTTTGAAAAATCATAACTAAATCATTCTAATTCTGAAAAATACAAATAATATATCAAATTTGCAGAAAAATAAGACATATGTATCTACACTCAAATATTACACATTTGTAAATAAAAATTAAGTAAAACATAAAACATAATATATAGTTTAAAACGGGCATAAAAAATTCAAAAAACGATCGAAACAATGCGAAACCTTCACGTGGTGTTATATTATGTGACATACTTAGAAGGAAAAATATCAAACTTGGTATATAGATTATGTCTCAAAGAAACCTTCACAAAATGACCTATCTCATTCGAGGTTTCTTGGCTTTCAAGTCAAATGACCAATGTTATGGCTAGAATCAAGGCATAGTTTGTGATAATGTGCCCATATTGTGCATACACATGCATCATGGGATGGTGAACAATATTGCAGGAGGAAGTTTTCCTTTTCGTCGCACCAAAAAGCCATTTCCCATTTTCCGAGCACAAAAAATGGACGGTTTTGTGAAGCAACCACCAAATGGCTAATTCAAAATGCTACCACCAAATTTTACAAAAAATACTATACCACCTTATATGCATAATATCCCAACAGGGGATTCGAAACCTTTCCGTCCACCTCTGATGAAAAAGACAAATTCCTGCCGAATCGGCAGGAAGTGGGTCAGATATGAACTACAGGTACATGATATGATGCTCATGTTTAAAAAAATCATTTTTAGGTTCAGAATATGCTATTTATCAAAGATCCAATGCAAGTTTAGAGAGGCTCGGCCCCGAGCTAAGAATCTTCATGCCCGTCGTTCGACAAAGTTTGACGACAGTTTAAAACGGGCATAAACAATTCAAAAACGATTGAAACAATGTGAAACCTTCGTGTGGTGTCATATTATGTGACATAGTTATAAGGAAAAATATCAAACTTGATATATTGATTATGTCTCAAAAAAACCTTCACAAAATGACCTATCTCATTCGAGGTTTCTTGGCTTTCGGGTCAAATGACCAATGTTATGGATAGAATCAAGGCATAGTTTGTGATAATGTGCCCATATTATACATACACATGCATCATGGGATGGCGAACAATGTTGCACGAGGAAGTTTTCCTTTTCGTCGCACCAAAAAGCCATTTCCCATTTTCCGAGCATAAAAAACAGACGGTTTTGTGAAGAAACCACCAAATGGTAATTCAAAATGCTACCACCATATTTTACAAAAATATTGTACCACCTTATATGGATAATGTCCCAGTAGGGAATCCGAAACCTTTCCGTCCACCTTTGGTGAAAAAGACGAATTCCTGCCAAATCGGTAGGAAGTGTGTCAGATATAAACTACAGGTACATGATCCGATTCTCATTTTTTTTACAAAAACATTTTTAGGTTCACAATATGCTATTTATCAAAGATCCAATGCAAGTTTTCCTTTTCATCGCACCAAAATGCCATTTTTCATTATCCGAGCACACAAAGGGGATTTTCTAAAGCAACGACCAAATAGCTAATTCAAAAACGGAGGGTTTGTGATTAGTTGACATGGATATCATATTTGGATTCCTCTCATTTTTCTGATCAATTTAGACATATTTTTTGTCGAATTCGGGTTTACAGATTTAAAGATATTAATAATTCCATATTAAATAGAAAAATATAAAAAAGTAAAATTATTATATTTTTATTTGAATTCAATAATATTTTTACTTATTCATTAATGTTTACTTAGATAATTGTTTGTAATTTCAAAAAATACAAACATGTGACATGATGATATAAGAGTTAATAGGATTGATATCATAGTATTGACAACAATGTATGAATTACTTTGCGGAAATGGATTCTGTAGGAACGAGGAAGTTAAGCGTGCTAGAGCTAGAGTAGTATTAGGATGGGTGACCGGCCGAGAAGTTTGACTAAGACTGAAATTTAATCAAATATTAAGTGTTATTAGTGTTAAAAATGTTCAAAATGGAAGATTAACGAGCCAACCAATTCAAAGAATAAAAGAATTGAGTAAAAAAATAAAATAAAAAATTATTTTAAAAATAAAAACTTTTGCAACCGGCCGACTGGCTATGCCGACGGCTGCTCCGCCAAGGGCAAGCCGACGGCTTGTGTGTGCTCCGCCGAGGAGACCTTTGCCGAGGAGGCTACACCGAGGGCAGCCGTCGGCATACCATACGCCGATGGCATTTTGACCTACGCCGACGGCTTTTTGCTCTCGGCGTAGCGCGCGCGTTTGTACTGCGAGGTTGTAAACCTGAAGATTTTCCTGTCGTCAAGTTGTGAAATTAATATGCCCAATGTACATTAATGATTAATCCCAAGAGGATTCTCTCATCTTGTAGTAGCGCCTCATATCTTTTGTCATTCATTTTCTGTTTTGTAGTTGATTCCTATATCCCTTGTTTTTTCCCCCTCTTCTTGCACCTGCAGTCTCTACTACTATATTTTTGTCTCAACACTTGCATGTGCTATCTTGTTTCTTTACATTTGCGTGCACGCGGCCTGCACACCAAAACGGTGGAAGAGAAACGCGGAAATCGCGCAAATGTCCAACCCACGCGAATCGCAGCTCATCAAAGCACGCTTTCCAAATCAATTAGTACCTTCCATACATGCATGGCCAGACAACGGCGTTAAAAGCCTGGACGGCGCGTACCCAGAAATAAGCCCGACTGCTGCGGCATTCGTCGTCTTCATCACGCCGCAAACGGCAAACCCAAAACCGACGCGCACAGAAAAGCGGCAGCGGCAAGAACCCACGACGAGACCCCGGCGGCGCCGTAGGAGAAGGCGCCGTTGGTAGACGGAGGCGGGGCCACGGCGGCCGGCGGCGGAGCGGGGGCCGGCTCGACGAGCACGGTGACCTTCATGCCGCCCCAGCAGTAGCCGCGGCTGCAGATGAAGTAGTAGCGGCCCGGTTGGGTGAGCTGGATCACGAAGTTGCGGCCCCGGCTGTAGCTGACGACGGGGTTGGTCGGGTCGCACTTCTCGTACGCCTCCTCGTCGCGCACCTGCACCACGTCGTACATGTCCCTCGCGTAGTTGAACTCTGCGTATGCAAGCAGGTTAATTAACCCCGATTAGGCGGTGGATCGATCTAGAATAGTGGCGATTATGCTAGACAGTGGGGAGGACAGGAGGAGAGTGAGAGTGAGATGCGTACGGAGCCAGTCGTTGACATGGAAGTGGTACTTGTCGGGCCAGGCGGTGTAGTTGACGTTGGGGGCCCAATTCTGCTTGTCGCCGACGACGAACTTCGCCGCCGCAGAGGGGTTCGGCGCCGCCGCCGCCGCGAGGAGGAGGAGGAGCATCAGGAGTGGGAGGAGATTGGGCGCGGCCGCCATTTCTTGGAGACCGATATCGGCGGAGACGAAAGATGAAGGGGCGGAACGCGTGAAGCCGGGACGGTATTTATGGGCTCGGGCGAACCTGCTGGCCGAGGGATACAAACAAAGCTATTAGGGTACATGTAACATGTGGTAGATTAGACGCGTGTGTTCTGGCTGGCGCCGGGCGGAGCGGTACGCGGTCACACGGTAAAGATATCAGTTCATGGTAGGCGATGGAGCTGGTCATCGCTGGAGGCGTTTCTGGTAAAATGGGTTTTGCGTGACTGTTCCCGATGGGAACGATGGCGCTTTATACTGGCCTGTGACTTCCTGTAGTTTTTCCAGTATCTATTTCGCTTGACCCTTGGACGTAAACCCTGTTTCAGATTCTAAGCAAAGCTGTACGTGTTATTTAATCTTACTCTTGCGCCGCGCGATTTGCAGATCGCGTACGTGAAAAGAACCATGTTTTCCCCGGGATCTTCAGATCTTCAATAATCGTCGGAGCCGCCTGCGGGAAATCTGCCGTTTTCCTGTTCATAGCACGCATAATTAGTTGTCCATCGCTCTCGTGATGACGAGAATATTTTTTTTTTGAACTGGAAAGGGTCCGAAGACCCTAGAGGCTGCATTCATTCACTAGGCGATGGGTACATATTACATAAAGGCCCCTTAAAAGGGTAGAGCTGAAACTTTGCAAAACAGGCCCTAGAACAAAAAACTAAAAAGCAATCCGGTCCTTGAGCCTCATCTCCACCGTCGACAACTATGAGTAACCTTCGCTGGCCGCCGGGGACGAACCACTTGGCAGCACACAGGGGGGGGGACTCCAGCAAGGCTCTCCGATCAAGACCACCACTCCGGAGGTTGAAGATAGCGTTACCATGGCGCCAATCGGTCGCCCTTCGACCAGCAGGGGCAGCAACCAAGCGGCAGTCACCGCCATCCACGGGCTATTGCGATTGAATCGCAAGAGGAGCAGCCACCGGAGAAGAAGAAGAAGGCCGACGCAGGTTCGCCGCCAGCACGGAACCGCCACCACGACGACTCCAACTCAATGGCTTGTCCACCTTCCTGTAGGGGTTCGTAGCATGGAAAACAAAAATTTTCTATCGCATACAAACAAACAAGCCAAGATCTATCTACTAGATTGTAGCAACGAGTCGATGGTATAACTTACCCTCGAAGATTCCAAAGCGTTTAACGAGAGCGGATTCTCGTGGGTGATGTAGTCGTACTCTTTCCGATCTCAAGATCGCGTAGACGATCCTTCCAGCGCCACGTTCCGGCAGCGCTTCCGCAGTCGGTCACACGTTCGGTACTCGACGAAGACCTTCCTCTCCCTTGTTCCAGCAGGCAGCGGAGGTTGTAGCACTCTCCTCGCGATTCCGGCAGCACAACGGCGTGGTACCGGAAGTAGAGGGGAAATCCCGCAGGGCTTCGCCTTAAGCCGGTGCGAGTATGGTGAAGCTTATGAGAGAGGCTATTAGTGGTCTAGTAATTAGACACACCAATTAGAAGGCTCTAAACCAATTAGAAGGCTCTAAACCGTTGGCTAAAGCAATTAGAAGCTCTAAACCAAAACGGCTCTAAACCGGAGATCTAGAGGTGAAAGTTGTGTGTCTAGGAGGGGAGCCCTGCCCCTCCTTATATAGGTGGGAGGGGTGGCGCGCCAGGGGAGGGAGGGAGTCCCTCCCCAACTCGGCCTAGGGCTGGCGCCGGCTTGGAGGAGTGGGACTCCTCCTCCAAGTTGGTTCCAACTCCTCTTGCTTGTTTCCCACAGTTTCTTGTTTTGGCAGTTTGACTTTCAAACTGGACATTTGACTTTTCTGTTTTGGGATTCAATTTAATCCTTTATTTGGGACAGCAAAAACACTTAGTACATGATGCAATCATTCCAATATGTAATGAAACATTCATGTACCCCTCCCCCCCGGAGTGCCGGACAATCCGGAACCTTCTAGAACATTCCCGATGAAAACACCGGAATCATTCCCGAACTCCAAAACGGGACTTTCCTTATATGAATTTTATTCTCCGGACCATTCCGGATCACCTCGTGATATCCCGGATCCCATCCGAGACTCCGAACAACATTCGGTCTCTTTCTCATAATACCATAACTACTCAAACAACGTCGAATCCTTAAGTGTGTCTCCCTACGGTTCGTGAATTATGCGGACATGATCGAGACACTTCTCCGAACAATAACCAATAGAGGAATCTGGAAATTCATATGGCTCCCACATATTTCTACGATTACTTTGCGATCGAATGAACCACTTACATACGATACCAATTTCCCTTTGTCTCACGATATGTTACTTATCCGAGGTTATGATCGTCGGTATCTCTGCATACCTAGTTCAACCTCGTTACTGACAAGTACTCTTTTCTCGTTCCCGTGATATGTGATCCCTTGTGACCAAGTCACATGCTTACAAGCTAATTGGATGACATTCCACCGAGAGGGCCCAGAGTATATCTATCCGTCATGTGGATGGACAAATCCCACTCTTGATCCATGTGTCTCAACCAATACTTTCCGAACACTCAATGCCACTTTTATAACCACCCAGTTACGGTGTGGTGTTTGATGTCATCAAAGCATCCATCCGGTAAAGGTGATATGCATGATCTCATGGTCGAAGGAATTAGGTTACTATGTATCAGAAAGCATATAGCAATTGAACTATTGAAATGACTTGATCTTTATGCTACGCTTATCTATAGGAGTATGTCCATCACATCATTCTCCTAATGATATGATCCTGTTGTTAATAACATCTCTATGTTCATGATCAGGAAACCATGATCATATATTAACCAACAAGCTAGTTTAACAAGAGGCTTTACTAGGGACTCTTATTTTAGTTTACAAATCACACAAGTATTAATGTTTCCGGTTAATACAATTATAGCATGGTATGTAAACATTTATCATAAGTATGAAGATATGATAATAACCCACTTTATTATTGCCTCTTGGGCATATCTCCAACAGTCTCCCACTTGCACTAGAGTCAATAATCTAGTTTCAAACCTTTGTGTATTCAACACCTATGGCTTTCCGGTGTTGTATGTACACGATTGCTAGTGGTCAACTGATCTCCGGATCTGACACTTCCAGGTCCATGTGTAATTGCATGTCTTTGCGTCTCTACGCATCACTCATTCTCTAATGAGATGGCTTTGTATAAATTTGGTCTTTCGGTGTGACCTTTAGCTCTTTGGGGTTAAAACATGTTGATAATATTGTCGCACAATATATCTTCATAGTATTATCCCACTGTGAACTACACCTAGTTTGACAACAAACTACTTGACACAAATGCCCTCTTTTGCTGCTAAAATAGCAGTCATATACTTAGCCTTTTGTTGTAGTATCTGTCACAATGTCTTAACTTTGGAACTCATCCAAATCCATTATGGAACTCACTTTCCATTATATTGTGCCACCCTTAGTTTAGATTGAGATAAACTTAATTTGTACTTTGTGACCAAGCTAGTATCAATGTAGTACTTTTACAATGAACTAACCATCTATTTATCACTTCTACAAATATTATACTCTTAGTTCTTGCGAAAGATCATAAGAATATCCTTACTATTGTCCAATGATCATCTTACGAATCATTCTGGTATATGCTCATAACATTTAGAGCATAGGACATATCTGGATTTGTACATGTCACAGTATGATTGATATAAATAATCTTTGTGATTTCATACATCAAGTATCAATCTATACTTGATTATTTGTTTCACTTTACCAAATGTCAATACACTTGAATATATCATCAACATTGAACTCATTCAATCCTTTCTGTGCGACAAGAAACTTTCTTGTAGTTTCTATATTGAACTCATTCAATATCTCGTCTATGTACTTCTCGCACAACCATATTAGCATCTATTCATGCCTAATATTTGGGTTTTGCCTAAGTCTTTCATCAGGATGAAATTCTTAATATGTGTTAATAAAAGATACATTATTTCCAATCAACAATATGTCTTCCACATAATGTATTAGAAACATGTCTTAGCGCTCCCACTTAATTTCTTGCAAATGCAAGCATCTTCATTGTCTCTAATGAACTTTTAAACTCCTTTAACAGTTTCATCATAGTGAAGATTCCAACTCCGCGATGCTCACTTCAACCATTGAAGTTTGCATATGCTTTTAGCATCCTTTGAATTAACAAAACCCTATGGACCGTGTTATGCACATGTCCTAGGTAACGATTCTATTAGAAGAACTTGTTTTGTTTATTCAACTATCATATAACAAAATTATATGTAGTGGTTGCTACATTAATCCGTCTAGACTAAATATCACTATGAAAGATCAAATCTTGTCATAGTCAACCTTTGAACATTTGTTGTGAACTCTTTCCCAATATGTCGATTATTTCATAGATGAAATATCCATGTCTATTTCTTTATAGATCCAAACACAACTGTAAGGTCTTACACCTTTCTCGAGGGTCCTTCAAGTTCAAAACTTGATTTCTCATGTATGGAACTATCACGGATTTTATGGCTTCAAGCCATTTGACGGAGTCAGGGCTCATCATCGCTTCTTTGCATGTAGTCGGATCATTATTGTCAAATAATGATTTAACTCTCAAATCTTGGTATTCGATTGTTTATCCGACCTACTTGTTTCAATAGGAACTTAGATCTCCACGACCACAACCTTTGAGGTACGTGAGCCATGAGCATTGTTGCTAACTCCGGAACATTTTTCAGCGCTGCGCAACTTTGCACATATAGCTAAGGTTCTTTTAACCTTATCAAAGTTCTATTGTCCTCCCACTTAACTTTTCACGAAAAAATTCCTTCTCAAAGAAACTTGACGTTCTAAGCGACAAACACTTTTGTCTCCGGTGTTTGTGGAGGAATACTTAACAGTTTATACAAAGACAGGTTCATCCGACTTTGGTTGCACACATCTTTCTTATGCATAGCATACCAATGTTTAAGAAAGTACAACTTGGGTTTTATCCCAAACCATAACTTTATATGGTGTCAATTCAACGGATTATGATGAAGCTCTTTTCAGTGGAAAAACGGTAATCTCTAAAGCTTTTAATCTTTAAAATATAATGGCAGTTTTATGAATTACACCTTCGATCTTACCATGTCAAACAAGGTTTAATTACATATCTTGAACGCTCCATACTCTTATGGTGTTTCGGGAAATGCAAATCCACGGAACGATTCCTTAAATCTTAGGTATTATGCTAAACTCTGTAACTCAAATATCTTACTTTATGATCTTTATCATAAACTGTTTATATTCTTGTTACAATGATTTTGCACTTCATCTTGAAAGTCTTTGAACTTTTCAAATGTCTCATACTTCATCCTTGTTAAGTAAATATTCATATATTCACTCAAATTTTCGGAGAAAGCATATGAAGTTGAAATCCATCGCTCTTGACTACACATAATGGACTTCGTACAACAATATGTACAAGTTTCAATAGGCTAGTCATTCGTTCCCTTTTGGCCTATGAACGAAGTTTTAATTATCTCTAGGAAAGTTTCACAAGCGTCATTTGATCAAAATCAAATAGACTCCAAAATTCCATCCATATGGATTTTCTTTATGTTTTCTTTCCATTATAATTTTAAACGGCGATGTCACTTCCTAAGTGATCTTTCAATCAATTTGTCTTTCGACATTTTTAGCACTAATTTTATGGATGTGATTTCTCCAACGAGATTTGTGAATCATCCATCTTTTATGGATTACGGCAATTATTTGAACAACCCTTTTGTTCTCATAATACCTGATAAAACAAATCTTTGAAGGCAAGCTTTGATGTTTAACGAGCAACACAATAACCCTTTATTTGTTCTCGATGAACATCATCACATATTCTTTTGCTAGTTACTTAGGCCATTGTAGTTCATGAATTGTGTTGTTTCGTATGACAATTCATACCAACAAATTCAGTATCAAATACTTAAGAACCACTTTGTTTAACAAGCAAAGAATATAGCCATAACATGTATATCATATATATACTTAAACTGAACAATTCTAGTCTTTTCTTTTCTGCCATATATTTATGAGACTCTCTTTCAGTATCTCCTTTTCTGTTTGAAATAATCTATCAACATCAACAGTGGAGTCATACATATGACACATAGTCCAAAGCGTGTATAGTTAAATACCAATGTCTTTGGACTTGTACTTTGAAGTAGATCACCATCATCAAATGTTTGGTGTTCTTTCAAATTCCTTTCTTTAGTAATCTCTTGGTGTAGTAAACATTTTACCTACATCAAATATTCACCCTTATCATGGATTTATCCATGATCAAGTTACTTTTAGCTTGTAACGGTGAATCACGAGTATAATGTTGCTCTCCAAAACCTTTTGGAGGATTAGGACAACTAGTGTCTCCAACCTTTTGCAAATTCTCATCAAATATGAGAACATGACTTTTGTCATATTATACTCTATCATGTTGCAACCAAAACTTTGTTTCAGATATCACAATATCTTCCACACATCATGGTTTCTGAAACAACTCTTTCAGATCCTTAGATAACCTTGATATTAGGAGAATCCTTTGAATATCAAGAATCATGGAGACAAACATGATACTTATATACTAACATTGGAATTGTTACTCTTGATTTTAATACCAATTATTAAACTTCATGGAGTAACCGGAACTTACTGAAAGTTTGCAATAGGACTTTTAAACTTTAGATTAACACTTCAAAAACAATACGATACCAGTTCGTAAAGTAACTAACCAGAATTCTATAGTTCTATCATCTCAATTATAACTAAGCGCAAGGTGGTAAACGGATGCCAATGACTACAACAACTATGCAAATTCACTTTGATTTAGTTTATGATAAATTGAGTTCTAATTAATAATTAAATTAATCTAGGTGAACTCCCACTCAAAACAATATCCCTCACATTGTTTTAGTGATCACACGAACCAAATCCACCACATCAAAACCGATCATCACGAGAGTTGACATAGCTTCAATGGCGAACAATCAACATGTTCATCATATCTCCTATATGACTCATGCTTTACCTTTCGGTGATCCGTGTTCCTGAGACCATGTCTGTACATGCTAGGCTCGTCAAGATCAAACCTTAGCTTCCGCATGAGCAAATCTGGCTTGCCCACGTTGTATACACTTGCGGAATCTAACACACCCGATCATCACGTGGTGCTTCGAAACAACAAGCTTTAGCAACGGTGCTAACTAAGGGTGAACACTTTATGATTTGAAATTCATGTGCATGAGGGATCATCTTATAATGCTACCGTCGTCTACTAAGCAATACAAGATGCATAAAGGATTAACATCACATGCAATTCAATATATATGTGATATGATATGGCCTTTCTTCTTTGTGCTTTGATCTCCATCTTCAAGCACGAACATGATCTCCATCATCACCGACATTGCATCAAGGTCAATGACGCCTCTCCATGGTTGTCGTCCACCGGCTTCAACTATTACAACTACTTTGAATAGACACGCGGGTCTTAACATAAATTAAAGACAACCATATGGCTCCTGCCGGTTGCCGACTTACAATAAGGAACATTGCATACATCAAATATAATCACAATCATGGCCATATCACATCACTGCACACCCCTGCAAAACAAAGTTAGACGCCTCTACTTTCTTTGCATATTTTACGTGGTTTGGGGCTTCCAATAAGTGTCGTTCTAACTTACGAACATGAACCACAACGTTGACACAAGTATTGTTAATCACCTGTTGTGTATTGGATCTTTACTATGCTAGGAGAAACAGGCACCCGCAAAGCCACTTATGCAATACAAGTTGCATGTCAAGCGTGGAGCAAGTCTCATGAACGATGTCATGTAAGGTTAGCCCGGGCCGCTTCATCCCAACATACCGCAAGATGCAAAGTACACAAGAAGCAATCGACAATAAAAGCATCAACGCCCACAATGACCATTGTGTTCTACTCGTGCAACAGATCTACATATAGACACGGCTCTGATACCACTGTAGGGGTTCGTAGCATGGAAAACAAAAATTTTCTATCGCATACAAACAAACAAGCCAAGATCTATCTACTAGATTGTAGCAACGAGTCGATGGTATAACTTACCCTCGAAGATTCCAAAGCGTTTAACGAGAGCGGATTCTCGTGGGTGATGTAGTCGTACTCTTTCCGATCTCAAGATCGCGTAGACGATCCTTCCAGCGCCACGTTCCGGCAGCGCTTCCGCAGTCGGTCACACGTTCGGTACTCGACGAAGACCTTCCTCTCCCTTGTTCCAGTAGGCAGCGGAGGTTGTAGCACTCTCCTCGCGATTCCGGCAGCACAACGGCGTGGTACCGGAAGTAGAGGGGAAATCCCGCAGGGCTTCGCCTTAAGCCGGTGCGAGTATGGTGGAGCTTATGAGAGAGGCTATTAGTGGTCTAGTAATTAGACACACCAATTAGAAGGCTCTAAACCAATTAGAAGGCTCTAAACCGTTGGCTAAAGCAATTAGAAGCTCTAAACCAAAACGGCTCTAAACCGGAGATCTAGAGGTGAAAGTTGTGTGTCTAGGAGGGGAGCCCTGCCCCTCCTTATATAGGTGGGAGGGGTGGCGCGCCAGGGGAGGGAGGGAGTCCCTCCCCAACTCGGCCTAGGGCTGGCACCGGCTTGGAGGAGTGGGACTCCTCCTCCAAGTTGGTTCCAACTCCTCTTGCTTGTTTCCCACAGTTTCTTGTTTTGGCAGTTTGACTTTCAAACTGGACATTTGACTTTTCTGTTTTGGGATTCAATTTAATCCTTTATTTGGGACAGCAAGAACACTTAGTACATGATGCAATCATTCCAATATGTAATGACACATTCATGTACCCCTCCCCCCCCCGGAGTGCCGGACAATCCGGAACCTTCTAGAACATTCCCGATGAAAACACCGGAATCATTCCCGAACTCCGAAACGGGACTTTCCTTATATGAATTTTATTCTCCGGACCATTCCGGATCACCTCGTGATATCCCGGATCCCATACGAGACTCCGAACAACATTCGGTCTCTTTCTCATAATACCATAACTACTCAAACAACGTCGAATCCTTAAGTGTGTCTCCCTACGGTTCGTGAATTATGCGGACATGATCGAGACACTTCTCCGAACAATAACCAATAGAGGAATCTGGAAATTCATATGGCTCCCACATATTTCTACGATTACTTTGCGATCGAATGAACCACTTACATACGATACCAATTTCCCTTTGTCTCACGATATGTTACTTATCCGAGGTTATGATCGTCGGTATCTCTGCATACCTAGTTCAACCTCGTTACTGACAAGTACTCTTTTCTCGTTCCCGTGATATGTGATCCCTTGTGACCAAGTCACATGCTTGCAAGCTAATTGGATGACATTCCACCGAGAGGGCCCAGAGTATATCTATCCGTCATGTGGATGGACAAATCCCACTCTTGATCCATGTGTCTCAACCAATACTTTCCGAACACTCAATGCCACTTTTATAACCACCCAGTTACGGTGTGGTGTTTGATGTCATCAAAGCATCCATCCGGTAAAGGTGATATGCATGATCTCATGGTCGAAGGAATTAGGTTACTATGTATCAGAAAGCATATAGCAATTGAACTATTGAAATGACTTGATCTTTATGCTACGCTTATCTATAGGAGTATGTCCATCACATCATTCTCCTAATGATATGATCCTGTTGTTAATAACATCTCTATGTTCATGATCAGGAAACCATGATCATATATTAACCAACAAGCTAGTTTAACAAGAGGCTTTACTAGGGACTCTTATTTTAGTTTACAAATCACACAAGTATTAATGTTTCCGGTTAATACAATTATAGCATGGTATGTAAACATTTATCATAAGTATGAAGATATGATAATAACCCACTTTATTATTGCCTCTTGGGCATATCTCCAACACTTCCACCTTCCTTTCTTCTCCAAGGAGATGACCTTCCCCGCAGGCAAGGTCAACGACCACTACATCGACGGAGATCCAGCAGGTTCTTGGTCGCATCTCACATCCTCGCCACCACGGCCGGCCACGGGAAGGACACAATCAATCACCCGCCAGGCACCACTCCGCTCCCCCTCGCCACCTTGGCCGGCCAGGAACGGAAGAACACCTCTACCTCCGCCATACGGGTGGAGCAACTCGGCTTTATTGATCAAGAAGCTTCCCCCTCCGCTCGCCGTAGCCAAAAAATCCAACCACCGGAGCGGTACCACGAGGAAACAGAGGAGGACACAACTCCAGATCTAGCCGGAGGGATCTGAAATCAACTTCTTCACGGCATCACGCCAAGACACGGCATCAAGCCAAACCCTACAACTAGTACTACTGCTAAAACCTAAATCTACACCGGCGCCAGCCTCCCTCCGCCACTCACCGGCTAATCCGGCGAGGGAGGCATGGGAGGGGCCCGGGAGGAAGAAGGAGACTTGCGGGTGCCTCTCGATTCGTGCGGGGTGAGGGGGGCTACCAGAATACGATTGTTTTTAGTTGATAGTGTGAGTGTGATGACGAGAATATATAGCACCCAGAGGTAGTGGTCGGCTCGCCGCACAGAACATATCCCTTGCACAGTTGCACCAGCTGAGTCTATGCACCGGCTGCTAACGCTGCAAGTGGGACAACCTGTGGGCGTCCCGCAAAATGCCGCACAGGCCCGCATACTTTAAGTTGGATTATGCGGGTGGCCCTCCTAATCAATGCGGTCAGCCGCGGCGCCAACACTACCCACATAATCTACACACTTATGAATACAAAGTTATAAACATAACTTAAGTAATAGGAATGGAACAACTAAATCTTGATCTATCTTAAACTCATCTACTTATACCATGAGTATCATGGTAATACCTAACTTTAACTCTTTAGTAAGATTGAGTAGGAAAGAAACCAAGTCAAGATCAATCACCATATATCTTTCTTTCCATATCAATCTTTACCATTCCTATTGGAATCATATTCCAATATGTGTTGTTTATCAATGTTGAGTAATCAACTATTGATTCACCAATTCCTAACCTATCAATTCTTGACCTATCAACTCTTGTCCTTATTATAGCATTCACTTAAGGCCTATAAAGAAATAAGTAAGAAGAGGTAAATAGTAATGCTAGTTATAGATATCATCTATAGGATGAGAGTGATTGGAGGAAATCAAATCAATATGGTAACAAAGAAGATTACAAAGATGAATTATGAAGATAAGTTACCAGGAGTAATCCTATTGAATAAAGTAGGAATAGTAAATGAATTAATCTCTCTTAGTCAGATAGATACACTGAGAATATAATTATATTACAACTGTAGTGTTGTATTGATGAAGGCCTTGATTAGCCAACTGGATACCTAAACCATAAAGGATCAAAGGATTATAATAATCATGCCTTACTCACCAAGATTGAATGCTTATATCATGTATAAGTGACATTGGTGGATAGAACCTGATTAAACCCTAGTCTAGATATATTATCCTAGGTTAGCCATGACAAGTCACATTAATATAATGTGAGGTTGGAATATTAGATACTGGAGTTAAGTAGAGACAAGATAGTATGATTAAGATGATGCTAAAGCAACATTGTATTATAGAAGTAGTAGTTTCCTCTTGGGAAATGCTAACACTTGAGGTGAAGTAGTTTGATATAGACACCTACTGGAATAATATTAAGGTGGATGTTTAAGGAAGAGTATGAATGGAGTTAGAAGTAACCACTTGTTGGATTGGAGGTTATCAATAGTAGAGTAGTGGATATAACCAAGTATGGATCTAAGAAGATTATGAAAAACTTTAATGCCAAGCTCACTAGATTTACAAGTGGATTTAGAAGAATAAAAGGTGGATAAGAATATTTTTGTGAAGTAAAGTTCATCATGTTAACACATGATGATGGATAGGAAGAAGTAGCATATCTAGGAAAGGAATTCTTTAAGTAGAAGTCAAGAATTATTGAAGAATGGAAGATAGGAATTCTGGATAAAACACTAAACCCTAAATATTTAACCAAACATAAAATCCATTTCATCTGATTGATCTATCATCCTATTTACATAATGTCTTATAGGAATATTTTCCTATATAAAATCACTTAAGCATATCTTTGTCTTTACAACTATCATAATCACAAGTGCTTAGGAACTATCATAATTAATTCCTTCTCATAAGTTAGCCCAAAGAACAACTCTACTATTTTACCATGGATGGTGATACCATTCATGAAAACAAGCATGAGGACAATATATCTTAACCAACAATCTTTATTCATGTAAATAAAAGGATGTAACAAAATATTAAAAAACTCTAAAACTCATGGTAAACATTTTACAAACTTCATTACTCCAAATAAAAGTGAAAACAATATTATAGAAAGGTTTTAAGGTTTTAAACAAAATTCTAAAAGACTAGCTCTTAATTATTCTACATAATAAATAATTTTGAATAAAATTATTAGTATTGAAAAATACCAAGATGAGTAGAGCAATCAATTAGTATAATTACCTCTGGAATATTTTAAATATTGTACAAAATTTATGGTATTTAAACATGTGGAAATTCAAATTGAAAAGAAATTCTTAAAACAGAAAATAGAAAGAATAAAGAAAAGGAAACGAACTCAGTCCAGAAAGTGGCCCAAAGCCCAGTACCTCACCTTCTAACTGACGCTCACGTGTAGCAGCAGAAACATTTCGTTTGGTTTGCAGCAGCCCATCAGTAGCCCACCTTGGCCTGAGCCCACATAACGTTTCATTCTCTCACTGGAAAGCGGGTCCCACGCGGGAGAGAACCATCGTTCTCGTCTTCCTCCGCATGGCCGACATGCCCCGGCGAGCCACGTCGCCGCCGCAATCCTAGACCAACCTGGACGCGAGGAACATATCAGAGCCTCGCTCAATTCGTTTGGTATCCGCCAGCTGGTCCAAAGCGCAGCGATTCGTGCCCATTTCGAGCTCCAACTCCGCCGCTGCATCCCGACCGTCATCGTCGTCGTGCCGACGTGTCTGAGCTTGCCTAGCCGTATAAAACATCCGCCTGAGACCGCCTCGAGCTTCTAGTCAATCCTCATATTCAATCATCCTTCCTCCCGCTCTCTATCTCTCATTTCAACCGGCCAGCTTCAGCTAGCCGTTGATGCAATACACCTCGAAGCCTGTGGTGTGGATGGGGAGAAGCACCGTGCTCCGTAGATGTTCTGGGTGGAGTAAAACATCAAGGGGAGCTCGGGGTGATGCGAATTTAATCATTCCCTTTTGTCGTAGTTCGCCGGAATTCATGTCCGAGCGCTCACCTTCGACCATGCAGGCCCTCGTCGACCACTGCATGAGTCCCTGGGTGAGCTAACACATCTCCTGGACCTCCTATTTTGTGCTATTGTTCGCTGTAGCCTCACTTCCGTTGAGCTCCTCCCGGCGCCGCCGTCGGTCGTCGTCATGGTCACTGTTCCAGTGACCATATGCTGGCGGCGCCCCTACCATTCGCTTCCCCGTAGTGCACTCGTTCGAATCATAGGCATCACAATCGCTAGAAGTCACCAGATCATCGCCGTCGTTCGCCGTCTAGGCGTCACCGGCAAGGTGACGTCATAATGACGTCCGGCTCACGTCAGGTCAAACATTCAACTGTTTTGACCAATCTTCGCTGAGGTGGCATGTGACATGGCAAGGTCCCATCTGTCATTGGCTATGGATAGAAATAGGGCCGGTAACAAGTGAATTCACTAACCTGAGGGGTGATGTGGCCACTGGCCCATTAGTTAGTGACTAGGGTAGGTGTAGCTTCGGTTTAAAAAGTA
This sequence comes from Avena atlantica, assembly GCA_910589765.1. NCBI lineage: Eukaryota > Viridiplantae > Streptophyta > Magnoliopsida > Poales > Poaceae > Avena > Avena atlantica. The sequence continues at coordinate 430,346,458 of OU342735.1, read as the reverse complement.
TTTCTGTTTAGGAAATAGATAAAACATTATAAAGATCAAGTATAAATATTTCCTGAAATGTAATAAAATGATTAAATCTTGTTTAATTAATAACTTTTGTTTTATAATTCAGAAAATATGTTTAATATATGAAAAAGTTTAGAAAAATAAAATCTATAACATTAAACCATTATGAAACATTATTATGACAACAATTTAAATAATAGTTATTTAATAAAGATTTTATAAATATTAATACTTTGATAATTCATATTTTAATATTGGTAAATGTTAAAAATATAAATAAAATACCAAAAATCTTATAAAAATAAGAACTATAATTTAAAACTATAATCATGCATTATTATTTCACTTAATTAAATATTTATTATTTATTAAGTATTTATAAAGTAATAAATCTTATAGAAATCATATCTTATTATTTATAAATCATAAAAATAAATTTAATATACCAAATTAATCACAAAAATAATACTTACATGTTAAAAATATAACATTCCACTTTTGAGGTAAATAAAAATTTAAAATACTTTAACAACTTGAATTTAAATCTATTTCCTTAGTTGATAATTCGTATAAGACTAAAGAAAAATTGCTAATATTTCTAAAATTATCCAATTGAATCTAATAAATAGTATTAGTCTTGAATATCTATAATATAAAAATAAAATGGTCCAACACATTTTAAATACAATTTGATTGAATTATCATTCAACCATATGTGTAGTTTATTTTCTAAAAAGGTCTTTATCAAGTATAAAATCTTCAAGAATAATTTGGAATTAAATAAAACCTTTTTACTTACCTCAACCACAAGTTTATAAACATACCAAAACACTATAGTGAATCCATTAGTAGTTCAAGTGATATTATTTCCTTGTTTACAAACTATAACCACTCATTCACAAATAGATAAATGATTCTATTCCATTATAAAATCAAGACACCACTACACCAAATAAAAGTATAACCATTCTTAAGTAACTTTAAGGAAACATTATAAAGTACACAAGGTACACATAACATTAGCAATATACCTTAAGTCCATCTATGTCTTTAAAGTCAACTTTTGTCTACAATAGTTTAAATACTATGCTAAAGATTTTGTTATGTGTTTTATAGTTAATTTTGGTCTGTTATAATTAAGTTATAAAGCATATCAAGTCCAGACTATTCAAGCAAGCATAAACAACATCAATCACATTCTATCAACCATATTTTAAAAACTATCAGGATTATTTAAACCTCAATAAAGAAATCTTTTATTCAAAAGTTATTTGTTTTGCCACTTCAGTCAACATATGACAATTAATCATAATCACATTACTTTATACTTTACTTGTATACTTAGGATTGATAACACTTAAGTTCTTTATAAGTGGCATTACTTGTAAAGTAAAAATTTGAAGATAAACAATTATAGTATAAGCAATCTTGAGTAGCATTTCACATTTGTGTGTATCTAATTGTTTTATGATATTATAATTACATGTTGTTTCACGCACATTCACAAACCCTAATAAGAAGCACAAGTGTGAAACTTATCTAAAAGGACAACACATTCTAAAGAAACCATTTCCAGTTTCCAAGCCCTAGATCAACGTTATCCCCGGGATTCGCGTTTATAAAATGCATTACATTACTTATGCATAATAGCATCTTGCTTCTTTAAACATTAGTCCTTACCGGAACAATGATGCTGATTTCAGATATTGGATTTTATATTGTATCGAAGACCGTGAGTGCATAATCTTGCAATCAAAAAAGGCAAGTTCATCACTTGCTCATGTCCTTTGATTATTTTCTGTAAAGTATTTTGCAAATCAAGTGTTGTCATCACCTGCATTTCAAAAAGGTCAGAAAACACTATTTTTGATAATAATGTGAACTATTGGTTACTGATCCAGGGTGATCAACTAATCTATTAAACCTGGTAGTTGGAATACCACTACTCAGGAATATATCACCTAGGACTTAACAGCCAATGTCGCTAGTGATTCTTGCGCCGTATATTACGCGTTGACCATGAGATTTGGAATGGGACGGAGAATTCAGCTGTATCCTTTCCATTTGTATGGAGGCAAGACTATCTTAACGTGACGTTGTGATTCCTTGTGTGGATCCAACATATGGGTGGGCACCCTTCGGCCCCGCGTTTTTTATGTCTAGATTTTCTATGAGTGGCTACCAGGGGTTTAGCCGGACCTATATGGTACTTACCTAGGCATCACCATCTCATAGAGTCTTCGGGACTCATCAGGGTTTTAGCCTGCCCGAAAGGGGGTTTAACGGAGGTGAGCCAGCCCCGAAGGATCGTGCAAACATATGGGGTCGCAGAGAGGGCAGTGATTGGCTTGGATCTTAATCTAGGCCTCACACCAAGGAAGTGTGAACGAACCTGCAATTCGGATGTGCAACAAAGCTAAGATCTCTCATGGGTAAAGTAACGCACTTCTACAGAGTGTAAGAACTGTAACTTGTTACTCCCTGTTCCGGGAAGGAGCTGCGAACGCTGCGGGAAAGGAACTCCATGAAAGTTCTGGTAAACCCGTGAAGGCTGACGAACATAGTTTTTTTTAAATAAAAGCAACCTTTGAAGAAATGTTTACGAAAACTTGCATTGCCTACGACCTATGGTCTGTGGCTGTAGATATAGTGCATCAAACTCTCCTCTTCTATTGAACTTGCTGAGTACGCTCGTACTCAATGTATCTTCTTAACCCTTGCTAGGTTCTAAAGCCAGTACAGACGATGTCTACATCAAGTTATGCTCCAGGAATCTTCATCAACAGCTCAAGTATTAATGAAGTCAAGTAAGTCAACATGTACAACAACTCAAGTGAAGACGAAGTTACTAATTAGTTAGGAATATAATCTCTAGCCATAGAACCCATTTCTGTAGTGTATTCCAATAGCAGCAATGCCAGACAAATAGTTCAGATACTAGTCTTATTAGTATATTAGTCTTTGAGTTATTTATTTTTGATTCTTCTTTGTAAGAAGTTTCTTTCTCTCTCTTTAACCTAGAGTGTTCTCTGGATCTTATGTAAAAAGTTGAGTTGTAACCTATAGTCATGTCTTGGACCTGTTGTGTTTCTGTTGTACCACTCTGATGGATGTAATACTAGTGAACGGTGTTTCATTGGTGGACTATAGTGTACTACATCATGCAGTAGTATGATGGGGCACCGCAGTACCGGTGCTCCGGCGGCGCTCAAACACGCGTGCAATATGCCAATACGGGATCAGCCACAACTTCTGGAGCTGGCAGCCGGTTGATGTCGCCGGAAACGGCTAGGAAGGGATAGACGACGATGAGCTCACACAACCTCACTCTCTCCCCTGCGGATTTTGGCCATGGACAGATCTTTAAGGATTATGTGGGCTAGCTGTGGGTTATGTAGGACTGACCATGTATCGCCACATATTTTAGGCACTCATCTGCGGGCTCCCGCATACGTGATTAGGTGGGCTTAAATTTGCGGCGTCGCGGACAGCCCATTTCCGCTTACACCCTGACCGGTTGCACATGTGATTGATGAAATAACAACGGAAAAAGACGGACACAAGCTGGGTAGTAGCATATTTGCACACACAACCTTGTTGTTTACATAAATAAACCCATAGTCTGATTTGGTGGACTTCTGTGTGCTGCAAGATTTCTAAAACGGTCCTATAGTTTTGTCATTATCAACTAGCAGTCCTTTTCATATGAGTTTCACATTTTTTTGTCAAGTTTCTGATTGTTTTATTCAGTTTTGGTTACGTCAAGAAACTTGTTTAAACAGGATGAGTTCATATCTACAATTCTATGGAACTTAGTTTTATATAGAAACATAATTTTATAGTCAAATCTCAATAAAGTAGTGTCGATCAATTTTCACAAAACACGAGGTTCTTTTTATAAATATGATAGCATTATGATATCAGCCAACCCATCTTGACCATATATTGTGCGTCGGATGGCCCAAGACACATGGTTGCAGCTGGGTGTAGGGGATGTGTTCTCGCTCGGCGGTAGTCATCTCACTGGTACTCCCTCATTTTCGTAAATAAAATAAAATTACAAACATTATTTAAAGTAAAACAAAGTACATTTTAATCATGTTTTAAGAAGAACTATCAACATTTATAATATCACATATGTATAATCTTAATAATAAAAAAATTACGAATGAAATATATTAATTAAACTACATGAGAGGCCTCTTGTAGACTGTGAGCGAGTACATCATGAGGACCTGAACCTATCCAAGTTAGAGTTCGAGTTGTTGATCTGTTCAGGTGGAAGTGTAGATCTAGAGCTCCTCTTTTGATTCCCACAAAGATATGTGGATTTTAGTGGAGGAATCAAGCTTTGGAGGTGTAGCAATGGTGGAACAATGTCAATGGGAGCATTGGTTGGTCTGGGAAAAAACAAGAGCTTATATAGTGTCCCAAAATCCAAACGTTACAACTCAGATTTGCGAGAGCCCCATGCAAAGGCCATGCTCGAAACAATGCTCACCCAGACTTATCTCTCTGTTTTCTCAGCGACTTCGGTGTTGGAGATATGCCCAAGAGGCAATAATAAAGTGGTTATTATCATATCTTCGTACGTATGATAAATGTTTACATACCATGCTATAATTGTATTAACCGGAAACATTAATACTTGTGTGGTTTCAGTGTTTTCAGTGTTTTCACCGGAATGTTCTAGAAGGGTCTAGAAGGTACACCAAGTTGGCAGGGGAAGGGTACATGGATGTGTCATGATAAAGCGGAATGGTTGCATCATGTCCTAGGTCACTTGGCTGGACACTTGGAAGAGAGAGAAATCAAACTCTAAATTGAAAGTCAAAAAGGCAGTTTGAAAAAGTCAAATCCCAACATGGTTTTCGAGTTAGGGAGGGTTTCCACCTGGGCTGGGAACACCCTTGGACGCCCCCACCTATATAAGGAGGGGTGGGGGCGCACCCCAAGGTATCCCCTTGCCCTAGGCGCCCAAGACCCAATCCCTAGGCCGCCGCTGCCCCCTCCCAAGCCGTCGGCGCCCTAGATCCCCTCTACACCGCTGCTGCCGTCTAGCTTAAACCCTAGCCACCGGCTGCTCTCTTCCATCGGCATCTAAAACCTAGATCTCCGAGGCCCTATTCTACTCCACCATAGTCGCTCCAGCTTAGGAGAAGCCCTGCAGGATCTCCCCTCTACTTCCGACACCACACTGTCATGCTGCCGGAATCGCGAGGAGAGAGCTACAACCTCCGCTGCCTGCTGGAACAAGGGAGAGGAAGGTCTTCATCGAGTACCGTACGTGTGACCGACTATGGGAGTGCTGTCGGAATGCGGCGAAGGAAGGATCGTCTACGCGATCTTGAGATCGGCAAGTGAACAACTCCATCATCCACGAGAATCTGCTCCCGTTAACCGCTTTGGATCTTCGAGGGTTAGTACTCTATCGACTCATTGCTACAATCTAGTAGATATATCTTGGCTTGTGTATATTCACGCGATAGAATTTTTTTTGTTTTCCATGCTACGAACCCCTAAAGTGGTATCAGAGCCGTGTCTATATGTAGATCTGTTGCACGAGTAGAACACAATGGTCATTGTGGGCGGTGGTGCTTTTATTACCATGCTTCTTGTCTACTTTGCATCTTGCCGTATGGTGGGATGAAGCGGCCCAAAATAACCTTACATGACATCATTCATGAGACTTGATCCGTGCTCAACATGCAACTTGTATTGCATAAGTGGCTTTGCGGGTGTCTGTCTCTCCCATCATAGTAAAGATTCAATTTACAACGAGCACTTGATAGTTCAAGCATCAACGTTGTGGTTCTTGTTCGTAGGTTAGTATTGAAAGCCCCAAACCACGTAAAATATGCAAAGAAAATTAGAGGCGTCTAACTTTGTTTTGCAGGGGTGTGCTGTGATGTGATATGGCCATGATTGTGATTATATATGATGTATGCAATGATCCTTATTGTAAGTCAACAACCGGGAGGAGCCTTATGGTTGTCTTTTAATTTTGTTAAGACCTGCGTGTCTATTATTCAAAATAGTTGTAATAGTTGATGCTGGTGAATGACAACCATGGAGCGGTGCCATTGACCTTGACGCCACACCGATGATGATGGAGATCATGTTCCTGCTTGAAGATGGAGATCAGAAGCATAAGAAGAAAGTCCATATCATATCACATATTATTACTTTCATGTGATGTTAATCCTTTTATGCATCTTCTATTGCGATGGTAGCATTATAATATGATCCCTCTCACAAAATATCAAGTTATAGAGTGTTCGTCCTTAATAGGCATCGTTGCCAAAGCTCGTTGTTTCGAAGCACCACGTGATGATCGGGTGTGTTAGATTCTGCGAGTGTATACAACGGGAGCAAGCCAGATTTGCTCATGTGGAAACTAAGGTTACATCTTGACGAGCCTGGCATGTACAGATATGGTCTCGGAACACGGATTACCGAAAGGTAAAGCATGAGTCATATATATGATATGATGAACATGATGATTGTTCGCCTTTGAAACTACATCATGTCACGTGATGACCGGACTTGGTGTAGTGGATTTGGTTCATGTGATCACTAAAACAATGTGAGGGGTATTGTTTTGAGTGGGAGTTCAACAGTAATATGATTAAAAGTTGAACACTATTTATCATAAATTAAATCAAAGTGAATTTGCATAGTTGTTTTAGTTATTGGCATCCGTTTGCCACCTTGCGCATAGTTATAATTGAGATAATAGAACTATAGAATTCTAGTTAGTTACTTTACGAACTGGTATCGTATTGTTTTGAAGTGTTAATCGAAAGTTTAAAAGTCCTATTGCAAACTTTTAGTAAGTTCCGGTTACTCCGTGAAGTTTAATAATTGGTATTAAATCAAGAGTAACAATTTCAATGTTATTATATAAGTATCATGTGTGTCTCCATGATTCTTGATATTCAAAATATTGTTTTAATATCAAGGTTATCGGGGAGCTGAAAGAATTGTTTCAGAAACCATCATGTGTGGAAGATATTGCGATATCTGAAACAAAGTTTTGGTTGCAACATGGACTGTAATATGACAAAATTTATGTTCTCATATTTGATGACAATTAACAAAAGGTTGGAGACACTAGTTGTCCTAATCCTCCAAAAGATATTGGAGAACAACATTATACTCGCGATTCACCGTTATAAGCTAAAGTAGCTTGATCATGAATAGTTCCGTGATAAGGATGAATATTTGATGTAGGTAAAATGTTTACTACACTAAAAGATTACTAAAGAATGAAATTTGAAAGAACACCAAACATTTGATGATGGTGATCTACTTCAAAGTGCAAGGACAAAGACATTGGTATTTAACTATACACGCTTTGGACTATGTGTCATGAGTATGGCGCCACTGTTTATGTTGATAGATTCTTTTGAAAGGATAAAGAAATACTGAAAGAGAAATCTAAGAAATATTTGGCAGAAGAGAAAAGACTAGAATTGTTCAGCTTAGGTATATAGATGATATACATGTTATGGCTATATTCTTTGCTTGTTAAACAATGTGGTTATTAAGTATTTGATACTGAATTTGTTGGTGTGGATCGTCATACGAAACAACACAATTCATGAACTACAATGGCCTAAGTAACTAGCAAAAAAATATGTGATGATATTCATCGAAAACAAAATAAAGAGTTTTTATGTTTCTTGTTGAAATCAAAACTTACCTTCAAGATTTGTTTCAATAATTGTTATTTCAATCAGTTATTATGAGAACAAAAGGGTTGTTCAAATAATTGCCGTAATCCATAAAAGATGAATGATTTACAAATATCGTTGGAGAAATCACATCCATAAAACTAGTGCTAAAAATGTCGAAAGACAAATTGATTGAAAGATCACTTAGGAAGTGACATCGTCGTTTAAATTATATTGGAAAGAAAACATGTGGATGGAATTTTGGAGTCTTTTGATTTTGATCAAATGACGCTTGTGAAACTTTCTTAGAGATAATTAAAACTCCGTTCATAGGCCAAAAGTGAACGAATGACTAGCTTATTAAAACTTATACATATAGATGTATGAAGCCCATTATGTGTAGTCAAGAGCGATGGATTTCAAACTTCATATGCTTTCTCTGAAAATTTGAGTGAATATATGAATATTTACTTAATGAGGATGAAGTGTGAAATTTTTTAAAAGTTCAGAGACTTTCAAGATGAAGTGCAAAATCAATATAACAAGAAAATAAAGAATTTATGATAGGATCATAAAGAAAAATATTTGAGTTACAAGTTTAGCATAACACCTAAGATTTGAGGAATCGTTCCATGCATTTGTGTTTCCTGAAACACCATATGAGTATGGAATAATCGAGATATGCAATGAAACCTTGTTTGACATGGTAAGATCAAAGGTGTAATTCATAAAACTGCCATTATATTTTAAAGATTAAAAGCTTTAGAGACTACCTCTTTTTCACCGAAAAGAGCTCCGTCATGATCCGTTGAAATGACACCATATAAAGTTATGGTTTGGGATAAAACCCAAGTTGTCATTTTTAAACATTGGTATGCTATGCATAAGTGAGATGTTTACTACCAAAGTTGGATGAACATGTCTTTGTATGTTACTTCGAATAATCGTTGAGTATTCCTCCATAACACCGAAGACAAAAATGTTTGTCGCTTAGAACGTCAAGTTTCTTTGAGAAGGAATTTTCCGTGAAAATTTAAGTGGGGGGACAATAGAACTTTGATAAGGTTAAACGAACCTTAGCTATATGTGCAAAGTTGCACAGCACCGAGAAGTGTTCCGGAGGCAGCAGCAATGCTCATGGGTCACGTGCCTCAAAGGTTGTGATCACGGAGGTGTAAGTTCCTATTGAACCAAGTAGGTCGGGTAAACAATCAAATACCAAGATTTGAGGGTTGAATTATTATTTGAAAATAATGAACCGACTACATGCAAAGAAGCGGTGATGGGTCCTGACTCCGTCAAATGGCTTGAAGTCATAAAATCCGTGATAGTTCCATACACGAGAAATCAAGTTTTCAACTTGAAAGACCCTTTGGAAAGGTGCAAGACCTTACAGTCGTGTTTGGATCTATAAAGAAATATACATGGATATTTCACATCTATGAAATAGTTGACATGTTGGGAAAGAGTTCACAACAATGTTCAAGGGTTGACTATGACAAGATTTGATCTTTCATAGCGATATTTAGTCTAGACGGATTAATGTAGCAACCTCTACATATAATTCTGTTATATGGTAGTTAAACAAACAAAACAAAGTTCTTTTAATAGAATTATTACCTAGGATGTGTACATAACACGATCCAGAGGGTTTTGTTAATTCAAAAGGATGCTAAAGGTGTATGCAAACTTCAATGGTTGAAATAAGCATCGAGGAGTTGGATCTTCACCGTGATGAAATTGTTAAAGAGTTTAATTTCATCGAAGACGATGCTTGCATTTACAAGAAATTAAGTGGGAGCGCTAAGACATATTTCTAATACATTATGTGGAAGACATATTGTTAGTTGGAAATGAAGTATATTTTATTGACACAGGTTAACAATTTCATCTCGATGAAAGACTTAGGCAAAACCCGAATATTAGGCATCAATATCTATAAGGATATATTGATGCGCTAATATGGTTGTGCCAAATGTACATAGATGAGATATTGAAAGAGTTCAGTATGGAAATGACAAGAAAGTTTCTTGCCACACAGAAAGGATTAAATCGAAATTCAAGTGTATCGACGCTTGATAAGTGAAACAAAGATTCGAGTATTTTTGATACTTGATGAATAAAATCACAAAGATCATATTAATCATATTGTGATATGTACACATCCATATATGTCCTATGCTCTAAATGTTGTGAGCATATACCAGAATGGTTCATAAGATGATCATTGGATGATAGTAAAGATATTCTTATGATCCTTTGGAAGAACTAAGAATATATTTGTAGATGTGACAAATAGATGGTTAGTTCATTGTAAAAGTACTACATTGATACTACTTTTGTTACAAAGTACAAATTAAGTTTATCTCAATCTAAACTAAGGGTGGCACAATATAATGGAAAGTAAGTTCCATAATGGATTTGGATGAGTTCCAAAGTTAAGACATTATGACAGATACTACAATAGAAGGTTAAGTATATGACTGCTATTATAGCATCAAAAGAGGGCATTTGTGTTAAGTAGTTCGTTATCAAACTAGGTGTGGTTCATGATGACCCACAAGTTTTCGCGGGTAGTATTACCAAATTTATTGATTCGACACAAGGGGAGCCAAAGAATAGTTGTAAGCCTTAACAACTGAGTTGTCAATTCAGCTGCACCTGGAAATAGTTCTTGCTCACAGAAGTTTATCAGTAGCAACAGCAAAGCAACAACAACATTGGAACATGACCAATAGTAACAGTAACAGTAAAAAAGTGGGATTCGAGTGCGGTAGGCATAGGGATGGATGGACGGGCGTTGCCTGGACGAGTCTAAACATGTAACTTTAAGATCTAGGGCATTGCAGATAAATAATAACAAGCATCCAAGTACTAAACAATCCTAGGCATGTGCTCCAAATATAGTCATACGTGCTCGCAATGAGAACTTGCACAACATCTTCTGTCTAGCCAGCCCGTGGCAGCGGGGCCTCTAGGGAACTACTGGCAATTAAGGTGCTCCTTTTAATAGAGCACCGGAGCAAAGCATTAACATTCTATGAACACATGTGATCCTCACTCCACAACCATCCCCTTCGGTTGTCCCAATTATTTTTGAAGGGATTCGCAGCATAGTAAATCAAACCTTTTCCTACGGATGCAAACAAGGAAGCCAAGATCTAATCTAGGAGATGCAATCAACAAGAGAGATTGATGATATCTTCATACCCTTGAAGAAATCGCATAGAAGAAACGTTCGACAGAACATGGTTGATGTAGTCGTACTAGCCATCTCCTCCTCGCGATCCGATCCGATCCTACACCGCAAGTGGCGGCGCCTCCGAGAGATGCACACGTACGGTGCCGCGACGTCTCCTCCTTCCTTGGTCCAGAAAGTATGGTGGAGAGATAGATTGGATTTGCAGTACGATGGCATGGTGCTATGGTGGAGAGTTTCTGCGGCAAGGCTTCGCCTACGCGCAGTCGGGAGAGAGAGAGAGAGAGAGAGAGAGAGAGAGAGAGAGAGAGAGAGAGAGAGAGAGAGAGAGAGAGAGAGAGAGAGAGAGAGAGAGAGAGAGAGAGAGAGAGAGGTGGAGGGGCAACAGGACGGCGACTAGGGTTGGAGGAGTAGTGGGGGGAGGGTGCGCCCCTGCCCACCTTATATAGGGGGCTGGCCGGCCCCCACTTGTCCCCTCCTCCAAGCCCTAGGGCGGCGGCCCCAAGGGTGGAGTGGGGGGCAAGTTTCCCCCTTCCTTCTAGAAGGCTCCCCTAGGGTTTCCCCTAGGGCTGGCCGGTTGGGCCTTTGGGGCCTTGTGCCCCTGGGCCAAAGCGGCCAGGGCACTTCCCCTTAGGCCCACGCAGGCCTCCGACAAGTGGGCCCATGTTGGTCCCACTCCGGAACCTTCTAGAACCTTCCGATACAATACCAATAAACTCTGGAACGATTCCGAAATCCAAAAACTGCTTTCCTTTATATGAATCTTATTCTCCGGACCATTCCGGAACCTCTTGTGATGTCCTGGATCTCATCCGAGACTCCGAACGAAAACTCATAAATCAATTATCCATTCTATCCTAGCGTCGATGCATGTTAAGTGTGTGACCCTACGGGTTCGAGAATATGCAGACATGATCTTCTATCAATAATCAATAGTGGGATCTAGAAACCCATATTGACTCCCACATATTAATCGATGATCATATCGGATGAACCACGATGCCAGGATTCAATTAATCCCATATATGTATTCCCTTCGTCACGCGATATTTTACTTGCCCGAGATTCGATCGTTGGTATCAGCATACCTAGTTCAATCTCGTTCACAGCAAGTACTTTACTCGTTCCGTAATCCAATATCACTTTGTGATTAAATCCTTAACCACGTGCTTGCAAGCGGTGTTGATATCGATTACCGAGTGAGCCCGAAGTATATCTCTCCGACTCGGGAGGGACAAATTCCATCTCGATACATACAACCCAAAAAGTACTTTCCGATCACCTGAGAGACACCTTTATGATCACCCTCACATAGGATGACGTTTGATGACCTCAAAGCTTTCTTCCGATACCAGGGAGTTGTATTATATCATGGTCTAAGGAATACAATACTTGACATAAGAAAAAGCTTCACAAAGATGAACACGATGACACAATCTAATTGCTTTGCTTAATTTGGGTCTGTCCATCATATCATTCTCCTAATGACATGATCTCATTATTAATCAACAACTCATGTCTATGGTTAGGAAACCTTAACCATCATTAATCAATGAGCTAGTTCATAGAGGCGTACTAGGGACACGGTGTTGTTCATAAACCACACAAGTATCAAAGTTTCCCCTAATACAATTCTAGCATGGTATATAAACTTTATCATGAACAAGAATTATAATAATAACATCTTTATTATTGCCTCTAGGGCATAATTCCAACAATTTTCACTTTGGGGCCTTTGGATCCGGACAATGATATGTGTACACAACTTGTAGATAAGATCACAAACAATACTATCATAATGATTCAATAATAAGTTCAGATCTGAGATCATGGCACTCGGGCCCTAGTGACAAGCATTAAGCACAACAATTTGCAACAAAGTAAAATAGCACTAATAGAGATACTAGGCACTATGCCCTAACAGGTCTTATTCGATTACATGATAGAACTCATCCAATCCCTACCATACCCAAGCCTACAGCGGGGTATTACTCACTCATGGATGAGGGAAACATGGATGGTTGATGGAGATGCGTTGGTGATGACGATGGTGATGATCCTCTCCAAATCCCCAGTCCCTACAAGGTGCCAGAATGGAGTTTCTGGATCCGAATCTCGGTTTATGGTGGCGGCGGCGTAGCAGAACTCTTTCTGGAAATCTATCGGAACCCCCCTCGGTTTTTAGGTCGAAAGGCAACTTATAGGCGCAGAGGGAGGCCGAGGGGGTGCCTGGGCTGGCTGCACCCCCTAGGCACGGCCAGTGGTGGGCCCGCGCCTGGCAGGGGTGTGGGCCCCCTAGGCCCCTTCTCCGTCTCGTCTTCTGGCTCCGTGGATCTTCTGGTGAAATATAATTTTTGGCATATTTTCCGTGATTTTTCCAGATAGTTGATTTTCTGCACAAAAACTAGACACCAAGGTAATTCTGCTGAAAACAGCGTCAATCTTTGTTAGTTGTATCCAAATCACATAAGTTTTGAGGAGAAACAATAGCAAAGTGTTCGAGTAAGTAGATACATTTTGGACGTATCAACTCCCCCAAGCTTAGCTTATTGCTTGTCCTCAAGCAATTCAGTTGAAAACTGAGTGCGATAAAAGAACTTTCACGAACACATTGCTTCATATGATGTATATATTCTCAGCATAGGAGTAGATGCTTAGATAGTTCATAATAAAGAATATGCAACTAAGTCTACTCAATAGTCATTGCAAGCTATGAAGAGAAGCCAACTCAAAAATAATAAGTAGCATGAAACATAAACATAAGCAACATTGCAATGCTCATAGTAAGGTACGATAGAGTGGTATCTCGCTTGACTTTGTTTGAAGAGCACAATATAAATGCCAAGGCACCTCTAAAGTTCAAGTGAAGACTAGAGATAAAGATATCGGAGATACAAGCATCAAAGTCATGACATAATTAACCAAGTTTTGGAACAAACACAAGAATGACAACTATGCTATCAAGAAGGTGCTCATAGAATAAGTGGTGACTCAACAAGGTGGTGAAAATGGTTTTGAAAGGTTTCCCAATGCTGAAAGGAAGGTACTCATTAGCTTTGAGATCTCATTGCCCCTATCATAGGCATCTTCATATGGTTAAGGTGAAACTGAGGTCCACTCTGAATCATATGCTTGACAGACCATAAACTAGAAATCCCAAGTCCCTTGAGTACGAGGGCCGCACCGCATGCTGCTCAACTTTGGTTACATGTAAGTTCTTGTCATTGTAAATACATGCATATCATAGAGAACCGCCAACGGGGTACCCCTTGCACATGATACATGAGCTATACCGTGATCAAAATGACAAGGCAAGCAGACAATGAGCATCTCAGCGATCTTTTTATTTACTATGTGTATAGCTTTTTATTGAGGATGCTTCATAAATGCTCATTATGGTGGTGCTGCAAGTTTCCACCATGATTTGGCATGGCTTAGGCTAGCGGCCCAGGCGTTTCCCTAACACAATGTATAGACTCCATGAACTCACAAGTCCCCCTTTAAGTTCACATTGACGACATCCGCAAACAAAAGAGCAAGGTATCAACTGGATATAAATATCCAACAAGTGTTGAAAGCGTTCCCCGTGACAGCATGGTTCTGCTGACTCCCAGCATATAATTTGCAAGCATATAACTTTCATGGACAGGTCACAATGGTTCAGAATTATTAAGTGCAAGGAATAAAGTGTGCCATCAAGTTCGTGAGAGCTTTACTAACTAACTTTCTCAAAACAGACAAACATTTTATTTAGGAAGAAAACAAGGCATATTGAATATGCACTGAAGTAGCAAATGATGCTAATAGGTAGGTATAGTGGACACTGTTGGCAATATTGGTTTTGGGGAGTTGGAAGAACAGGTAGAGCTCATACTCAGTGCAAGTGAAGGCTAGCAATAGAGAGGGAGCGACAAACGAGAGATCAATAACTGTCATAATCATGCTTGCAACAAAACATGACTAATTATGGCATGAAAGTGATACAAGAACTCTGAGGCAAAATAAATCATCGAGGCTTACTGACTATTGATTAGTCATATGCATGCGTGAGCATGTGCCAAGTCGATTCATATGAACAGTCAGAGGAGGATACCACAATATCATACCAAAGTATGAATAAAACAATGCAAGCAAATATTCATATGACATGCTACAAACTATTAGCAGGCTGGAGCTAATCACAAGCAAGCAAGAACTACTAAGCATCCATAATGACATACACCTTACACAAACAGGCTGAGCATGCTCACAATGATGAGTATATGTACAAAAATGAAAACAAATAGAGTTCGTTACCAGCCTCTTACCACTCCTCAAGTTGTCTTAATCTTCATTATTGCTCTTTACTTGTGTGACTTGAATAATAACATGAAACCAAACTCCATTGAGGATGGCTGAACCCTGCAAAGAACTCACAAAACCAAAGAAAAACAACAAATATTTTTGGTGTTTTCGATTTTTTTATAAACAAGCAATCAAAGAAAAACCAAATAAGAAGCAAACAAAGCAAAATATTTTTGTGTTTTTTCTTTTAAGGAAAACCAAAAAGCAAAGAAACAAACCAAGAGAAACAACGGAAATATTTTTGGTATTTTTGTGTTTTTGAGAAAGCAGCAACAAGAACCAAAAAGAAAGCGAAACAATGGATATACAAAGAACCGACGAAACATGATATATATATGAGTGTGATGTCGGTATACCTCCCCCCAAGCTTAGGCTTTTGGCCTAAGTGGGGCTCAATAGCACAGGTAGTAACCCCAAGCTGGTGGGTCATCATAGGAATGATCATAGTCCGGCGCTTGAGAAGAAGACGAGCCCCAGTCAAATGAGGGCTGCTGGTATGAAGACTCTCCCAAGTTGGAGGGCTGAACCGAATCATATTCGGCATCCTCTACAACATTCTCTTGCTGGGAGAGCTCTGCCACATATGTGTCAACCTCCTCCTCCGTGAGCGACCATCCTTGCCTGTTATCAAAATTAAACAAAGCAGGTGCAGGCAAATAAACTATTTTCTCAGTCCTACCCCCTCTCCAACCATGCTTGGCAAAAGATAATTCAAACAGTAAACTTCTCATATGAGCTCCCAAAGAAACAAAACCATGCTAAATCATGGACTCAAGATCAAGCCTCTCTATGGGGAACCAAAAATCAGAATGGTGAGGCTCTAAACCGTGGAAAGCTAGCAACCTAGAAGCAATGAGACCTCTACAAATTCCACCCTTCTCACGGTTGGTGGTGAGACGTTAAGCTATCAAAGCACCCAAGTTATAAGATCTATTTCTATTCAAAGCAGCTTCGATAAAAGCTAGATCAAAAGAAGATAACTTCCTACCAATTTTTCTAGCAAGAACGCACTTGGTAATGAAATAGGCAAAATATCTAATGGCTGGGAACTGAATGTTCCGAATTTTACCACTCTCCTTTGAGAAATCGAAACCTTGGCAAATCTCAGCATATAAATCCATAAGCGACTTGGGCCTCTCCTTGATCTTCTCATAAGATCCCCACTGAGGTACTCTAATTGCTTCAGCAAAGTGTTCTAGCCCCGCATTGGTAATCATAGTTTGGAAATCCTGGAGGATTCTTGTAGTTCTCATAAATTCCTGGCATGGATATATGGAAGGGAAGACTCCTTCCTCACGATGAACTTTCATTGGCTCAGGTACCATCAAGTCATATTGATTCAGTGGATAAGCACTCATCTTCCTTGCTAAAATTTTTAGACAAGCATCAAACCAAGTGATTTCCAACTTTATAATTGATGAGCAACTACTATAGGAACTTGCTAGAGGACTAAACATGCATCAAACTGAAATTTCTAAGCATAGAACAAGCATGCAAGCTCAAACAACCTGACACCTATAGCAGCAAAATACTTAAGATACAATCTACCAATCACAAATCTAATTGGACAAGTGGAGGAGGCACATACCAAGGAGCAAACCCTCCAAAAATCAGCACTTGGGATGGGCTGAACAAGGAGATCGAAAATTGCGAGAAAGAACAGCAAGAAATCGAGCTTGAGCAAGTTTTCCGGTGTTTTTCGGGAGAGAGAAAGAAGGTGGCTTTGAGGAGGCAACCTGGAGGGGCTCAGGTGGGCCAAACCCCCTAGGCGCCACCCCTAGGTAGGTCGCGCCTACCATCGGTGTGGTGGCCTGGGGTGGCCCCTGGGTCACTTCAGGTGTCTCTCTGCCCCTTTTTTCGAGGAAAAATTTATTTTCAATTTTCTGGGATTTCTCGGGAAACTTTATTTTTGGCCAATTTTCAGGGTATGAAAATTGATTTTCTCACAGAAACAGTTTTTCAGAAGAAGCAAAAGCAAACCAAAACTAAAACTACAGTATCTCTAAGACACTCTAACAAGTAAACAACTAGCTAACAAGAGCAAAAGCAAAGACTAGGAAGGAGAAAAGTAAAAGAAAGCAAGTATAACCACAGTGGAAACATTATTTTGTTCATTAAAATCCTTTTGTTAACAAGGTTGATCAAGTATTGTTACTAAAACAATCTTATATGATACAAAACTTTGTATTCCACTAAGTGATTATGTTACCTCATACTTGATAGCAATGGTCCCAATCATAATAGTTTCAAAATTTTCTTGTGGAACGGGACAATATATTTCTCCAACCTTGATGCTCTCAATATTTTCAATGGAATTCAGGCAATAGCTCTTAGCAACCTTCTTGGGGAAATAGACAATGTGCTCTTTTTATTAATATTGAATGTTACTTTTCCTTGATTACAGTTGATAACAACACCTGCAGTGTTAAGAAAAGGTCTCCCAAGAATAATAGGCATATTATCATCTTCATGCATTTCAAGCACAACAAAATCAGTTAAAACCAAGCAATTATGAGCCACTTGAACAGGAACATCCTCACATATACCAACAGGAATAGTAGTTGACTTATCAGCCATTTGCAAGGATATATCAGTTGGTTTAAACTTTTCTAGCTGGAGTCTCTTATAGAGAGAAAAAGGCATAACACTAGCTCCAACTCCCAAATCACATAAAGCAGTTCTAACATAATTATTCTTAATAGAGCAAGGAATAGTTGGTATACCTAGATCACCAAGTTTCTTTGGAACCTTACCATTGAAGGGGTAATTTGCAAGCAAAGTAGAAATCTCCTCATTAGGAATCTTCCTTTTATTAGAGACAATATCCTTCATATACTTTGAATAAGGAGGCAACTTAATAGCGTCAGTCAAAGGAATTTGCAAAAATAAAGGCTTCATCCACTCACAAAACTTGTTGTAGTGTTCTTCCCCCTTTTACTTGTGT
This sequence comes from Avena atlantica, assembly GCA_910589765.1. NCBI lineage: Eukaryota > Viridiplantae > Streptophyta > Magnoliopsida > Poales > Poaceae > Avena > Avena atlantica. The sequence goes on along the minus strand of OU342735.1, from coordinate 430,328,289 downwards.
TTCTTACCTGGAAAAGGCATAGGTTTCTGCACCCAAGGTTCTCTCTCTTTACCATGTTTATTAGCAATAAAATCTTCCTTAGTGTACCTAGTGTTCTTAATGTGTTTCTCAGGTTCTTCCTCAACTTCCTCCTTATCAGGAGCATCATTTTTATCATTACCACTCTCAGTTTCAGCATTAAAGACAGATATACTATTAGGATCTACAGCAGGTTCAAGTGGTTCCTCAACTATTTATGTTTCTTTTTCTTTCTTTTACGAGGACTACCACTATCTTCACCTTGTTGGGAATCCTGCTCAATTCTTTTAGGGTTTCCTTCGGGATATAAAGGATCTTGAGTAGCCATACCACTCCTAGTTCTAATTCCATAAGCATGTTTATCTCCTGAAGCATTAACTAGCATATCCTTTTGCGCCTTAGAAAGTTGATCAAGTTGGGTTTGAACCATTTGAAAGTGTTTACAAAACATTTTAATATCGTTAGAAGTTCTTTCCACAATATCTTTCAACTCTTTATTAGCTCTAGAGTTTTCCAATAAATGGTTCTGGATTTGTTTATTAAAATAGCCTTGTTTAACAATGAAAGTGGCAAGTTCCTCTAAACATTGATCAGGAGGCTTACCATAAGGAATATCACCTTCATCAAAGTGTTGGAGAGAATGTACCTCAATAGTGGATGAGTGAGGAATTGGCTTACATAATTTTTCTATAGGAGGCAGATCTTTCAAATCTTTAGCTCTAATACCTTTCTCCCTTAGACACTTCTTAGTTTCTTTCATCACTTCATCATTTAATGCAATAACTCATCTCTTCTTTGGTGTTGGTGTTGGAACTAGTTCAGGAATATCTGGTTCAGGAGTAATAGGCTCAGGTGTATTTAGCTCAGTTGAAGTCCAATCATCATAATTCTTGCTTATTTTAGCCATTAATTCTTCGGCATCTATAGGAGTTCTTTTCCTGAAAACAAAATCAGCAAAGCTATCTAGGTAGGTCCGAGAATCATCAGTTAGTCCATTATAATAAATATCAAGAAGCTCTTTTTTAGGTAATGGACATCCAGGATGTGCATGAATCAAGGCACAGAACCTTGTCCATGACTCAGGAAATTTCTCTTGTTCTCCCTGTTTAAAATCAAAAATTCTCTGCAAAGAAGTATGTCTAGCACTAGGAGGAAAATATTTCTAGAAGAAAGAAGCAATCAAACAATCAGGGCTATCAATGGAACCAGGAGGTAATCTATTAAACCAAGCCCTAGCTTCTCCTTTTAGTAAAAAAGGGAAGATATTAGTAACAAAGTACTTGCGCATCTTAAAATCATTAGAAAATAAAGCACTCACAGTAGAAAGCTCATTCATATGAGCCACAACACTCTCATTTTCAGTCCCACAAAAAGGTTCTTTCTCAATAATGTCCAAATAAGGATAAATCAAGAGAGAAATCATAATATTTATCTTTAATATCAGTGGGAGAGGTGGCAAACTTAGGATCAGAGGACAACTTAGGAATAATGGTGCATCTAGCTAGGAGACTCTTAATAGCACTAGTACCATGTGTGTTTCAGCACTCTTCAACAAATTCATCAGTGAACTCAATGTAACCATCATTAATATCATAACTTTCACCAGACTTAGGTGAGCTAACAGGTGTAACAGTGTCTTCACTAGGAGTTTCGATATTCCTAGACTAGCCATAGTAGCATCTAGAAAAGGACCTAATGAACCACTCGCATCAAGCACAGTAGAAGTAACATCATGAGTATCAAAAGCAGTTTCAGACTCAGCAGTAGTAGCAGTGTGTGCATCATGAGTATGTGGTGGTGTAACAAGTTTACTTATAATAGACGGTGAATCAAGAGCAACATAGGTGTTTAGGACTGTACCTCTTCTTGTAGTGGATGGTAAAATAGGGAACTTTCCATCACGATACTTCCCCATGATGAAAGGAGTAGCAGTGAACAATATTAGATCCAAGTGAACTTACAAATAAAGCTATGCTCCCCGGCAACGGCGCCAGAAAATAGTCTTGATGAACCACAAGTGTAGGGGATCGCAATAGTTTTTGCGGGTAGTATTACCCAATTTATTGATTCTACACAAGGGGAGCCAAAGAATACTTGCAAGCCTTAACAACTGAGTTGTCAATTCAGCTGCACCTAGAAATAGTTCTTGCTCATAGAAGTTTATCAGTAGCAACAGTTTGTAGTAGCAACAGCAACAGTGGAACAGGAGCAATAGTAATAGTAACGGTAAACAGTGGGATTCGAGTGCGGTAGGCATAGGGATGGATGGACGGGCGTTGCATGGACGAGTCTAAAAATGTAACTTCAAGATCTAGGGCATTGCAGATAAATAATAACAAGCATCCAAGTACTAAACAATCCTAGGCATGTGCTCCAAATATAGTCATACATGCTCGCAGTGAGAACTTGCACAACTTCTTCTGTCCAGCCAGCCCGTGGCAGCGGGGCCTCTAGGGAACTACTGGCAATTAAGGTGCTCCTTTTAATAGAGCACCGGAGCAAAGCATTAACACACCGTGAACATGTGTGATCCTCACACCACAGCAATCCCCTCCGGTTGTCCCAATTATTGTCACTTTGGGGCCTTTGGATCTGGACAATGATACATGTACACAACTTGCGGATAAGATCACAAACAATACTATCATAATGATTCAATAATAAGTTCAGATCTGAGATCATGGCACTCAGGCCCTAGTGACAAGCATTAAGCACAACAAGTTGCAACAAAGTCAAATAGCACTAATAGAGATACTAGACACTATGCCCTAACAAATCTTATTCGATTACATGATAGAACTCATCCAATCCCTACCATCCCCAAGCCTACAGCGGGGGATTACTCACTCATGGATGAGGGAAACATGGATGGTTGATGGAGATGCGTTGGTGATGATGGTGGTGATGATCCTCTCCAGATCCCACGTCCTGGCAGGGTGCCAGAACGGAGTTTCTGGATCTGAATCTCGTTTTATGGTGGCGACGGCGTAGCGGAACTCTTTATGGAAATCTATCAAAAACCCCTCGGTTTTTAGGTCGAAAGGCAGCTTATAGGCGCAGAGGGAGGCCGAGGGGGTGCCTGGGCTGGCTGCACCCCCCTAGGCGCGGCTAGTGGTGGACCCGTGCCTGGCAGGGGTGTGGCCCCCCAGGCCCCTTCTCTGTCTCGTCTTCTGGCTCCATGGATCTTCTGGCGAAATATAATTTTTGGCATATTTTCCGGGATTTTTCCTGATAGTTGATTTTCTGCACAAAAACTAGACACCAAGGTAATTCTGCTGAAAACGGCGTCAGTCTGTGTTAGTTGTATCCAAATCACATAAGTTTAGAGGAGAAACAATAGCAAAGTGTTCGAGAAAGTAGATACGTTTTGGACGTATCAGTTCACAATGGGATAGTATTATGAAGATATATTGTACGACAATATTATCAACATGTTTTAACCCCAAGGAACTAAAGGTCTCACCAAATGACCAAATTTATACAAATCCATCTCATTAGAGAATGAGTGATGTGTAGAGACGCAAAGACATGCAATTACACACGGACCTGAAAGATTCGGATCTGAAGATCAGTTGACCACTAGAAATCGTGTAAATACAACACCGGAAAGCCATAGGTGTTGAATACACAAAGTTTTAAAACTAGATTATTGTCTCTAGTGCACATGGGAGACTGTTGGAGATATGCCCAAGAGGCAATAATAAAGTGGCTATTATCATATCTTCATACTTATGATAAATTTTTACATACCATGCTATAATTGTATTAACCGGAAACATTAATACTTGTGTGGTTTATAAACATAAAAGAGTCCCTAGTAAAGCCTCTTGTTAAACTAGATTGTTGGTTAATATATGATCATGGTTTCCTGATCATTAACATTGAGATGTTATTAACAACAAGGTCATATCGTTAGGATAATCATGTGATGGACATACTCCTATAGGTAAGCATAGCATAAGATCAAGTCATTTAAATATTTCACTTGCTATAAGCTTTCAAATACATAGTAACCTAAATCCTTCGACCATGAGATCATGTTAATCACCATCACCGGATGGATGCTTTGATGACATCAAATACCACTTCATAACTGGGTGGTTATAAATGTGGCATTGAGTGTTCGAAAAGTATGTGTTGAGGCACATGGATCAAGAGTGGGATTTGTCCATCCATATGACGGATAGATATACTCTAGGCCCTCTTGGTGGAATGTCATCCAATTGGCTTGCAAGCATGTTACTAGCTCACAAGGGATCACACATCACAGGAACGAGTAAAGAGTACTTATCGGTAACGAGGTTGAACTAGGTATGTAGAGATACCGACGATCAAACATCGAATAAATAAAGTATCGCGAGATAAAGGGAAATTGGTATCGTATGTAAATGGTTCATTTGATCACAAAGTAATCATATAAATATGGGGGAGCCATATGAATTTCCAAATTCCTCTATTGGTTATTGATCGGAGAAGAGTCTCGGTCATGTTTGCATAATTCACGAACCGTAGGGAGACACACTTAAGGATTCAATGTTATTTAGTAGATATGGAATATGAGTAAGAAGACCAAATGTTGTTCGGAGTCTCATATGAGATCTGGGATATCACGAGGAGATCAAGAATGGTCCGGAGAATAAGATTCATATAAGGAAAGTCCAATTCCAGAGTTCGGGAATGGTTTGAGTGTTTTCACCAGAATGTTCTAGAAGGGTCTAGAAGGTCCACCGAACCGGAAGGGGAAGGGTACATGGATGTGTCATGACAAAGTGGAATGGTTGCATCATGTCCTAGGTAACTTTGCTGGACACTTGGAAGAGAAAAACCAAACTCTAAATGAAAGTCAAAAAGGCTATTTGAAAAAGTCAAATCCCAACATGGTTTCCGAGTTAGGGAGGGTTTCCACCTGAGCTGGGAACACCCTTGGACGCCCCACCTATATAAGGAGGGGTGGGGGCGCACCCCAAGGTATTCCCCTTGCCCTAGGCTCCCAAGACCCAATCCCTAGGCTGCCGCTGCCCCCCCAAGCCGCCGGCGCCCTAGATCCCCTCTAAACCGCCGCTGCCGTCTAGCCTAAACCCTAGCCGCCTGCTGCCCTCTTCCCTCAACATTTAAAACCTAGATCGCCGAGGCCCTCTTCTACTCCACCAAACTTGCTCTGGCTTAGGCTAAGCCCTGCGGGATCTCCCCTCTACTTCCGACACCACACTGTCGTGCTGCCGGAATCGCGAGGAGAGAGCTACAACCTCCGTTGCCTGCTGGAACAAGGGAGAGGAAGGTATTCATCGAGTACCGTACATGTAACCGACTACGGGAGCGCTGCCGGAACTTGGCCCCGGAAGGATCGTCTACGTGATCTTGAGATCGGCAAGTGAACGACTACATTACCCACGAGAATCTTCTCTCGTTAACCGCTTTGGATCTTCGAGGGTTAGTACTATATCGACTCGTTGCTATAATCTAGTAGATAGATCTTGGCTTGTGTGTGTACACGTGATAGAATTTTTTGTTTTCCATGTTACGAACCCCTACATTCGCACGTAAATAGTTAGCTGAATCGACAACTGAGCTAAAAGTGGCCAAACCCGGTTCAACCCATAGTCGCTAGAACCTCCTATAGGTTCTGTCCTGAGGAAATGAGCTTCGCGTCTCAAAAGTGTCGGCTAGACTCTCTTGTGTATCACGCTTCGAGAAGGCCTCCTCTGATGTGAGTTGAGGTGCATCACCTCGGCGCTAAAGGTACACATCAACGTGTGCGAGCGTAAAAACCGGAACCTGTTTCAGCGAAATAGTTCCCACACTGACGAGGTTTAATCTCGTCAATGCCCATTGTTATGGACTTGGGTTTTGGAGAAGATGGGGATGCTGGAGATCGCGGAATGGTTAGCAAACAAGCAACACAGGGACACGAGGTTTACCCAGGTTCAGGCCCCCGGAGGGAAAACCCTACTCCTGCTTGTCTGCTCTTGATTACGGCGGAACCGAAAAGTACAGGGGTGCGCAGATGCAATCTGGCGTGGAGGTGTGTATGCGGTGGTATGCGAGAGATTGTAAGAGACCTCCTCGTCTTACCCTCCTGGCCTTTATATAGAGGTAGGCAGGTCCCAGGCACAAATCGAGTCGGTTACAGGTTTTAGGGTTTGCCCCTTTGAATTTTCTATCTACTCTAGTCTTGCTCACCAAGGATCCGAAGGCGTCATGGGCCCTGGCCACCTGAAAGTCTTCATGGGCCGGCGTATATTTGTCGTGGACCTTCCTTGGGCTGGACCAGGTATGCTAAGGTCGTGTACCCGTAGGGTATAACCATGTCAGTAGCTCCCTCGGGGATTTTCCCTCCGCTCGGGTTATGTTCCTCACTTTTTTCCTTCGGGGATTTTCCTTCCCAGTCCACAATTTCCTTCGTGGATTGATTTTTCTTTACGGCATCCAGATGCATCATCTTTCTCCCAACTCTCTTCTTCATATTGCTTGTTTCGTCACTTTCTGCGAGTGCTAGATCGGTATCAAGCCGCACTTTGGCCTCTTCCGGAAACTCTATTCCGTGAAGAGGCAATCTGGTTCTGATTGTGTTTATCCCATTGGGGGTTGCATCATTTCCCTTCAATCCAATCTTCTTTTCTTCTCCTTTTATATGTCCGAATCTGTCCAGTACTGGCGGAGGCGATGGTTTTACATCCGCGACTCCACGGTGGCTGGGCAGGATTTTGGTCTTTCTCCTTTCGACCCCTCCCAAAAGATCAAGCCGAAGAGGTCCTGGAAGAACCAGATCTTGGATGGCGAGGTGGCGGAGATAGAGGGGCTCTATCATCGGGTGGAGGATCTCCAGATGATTCCGGATAAGGAGGTGAACGGTGTGGATATCATCCGCACTTTTCTCAAACGTCCGGTGCAGCCGCTCCAGGCTAGGGCGCACCTGGCGTTCCTTTATTCTGGTCATCACGATCCAACTAGGGTTTCGGCTGAGGAGTTTTCCAAAGGGGATCTCGAAGGGATCCTTCACCCTCTTCTAAAGTTCAAGGCTGGCGAGGATCTTCCAGGGAGGTCGCTGACCCCTCCATTCGCTGCTTCTCGTCCGGTTCCGCAGGTGTAGATCTGAGGCGTGTGCGTAGCACTTATTTCAACTGCGTTTTTTCTTATATTTGCCTATGTTCTTACAATTTTACTTCTGTTGCGCAGGAGTTCAAGGTGCCGGGCATGTCACCGCCATTGCCCTAAGTGTTTCCGGATGCACCGGACAACGAGGTAGTGGACTCCATGTCCGAGCTTCCGTCGGCACGATCGCCGGTTGAGGAGGCCAACGAGTCGAGCGAGGATCACACTCGAAAACGGACGTGGAGATCCAGCGAATCATCGGATGCTTCGACTCCACCTACCCCTAGGAATCCGCTATTCCTTGAGCGTCACAGCGGGGGTCATGGGGGCTCTTCCTCTCCTATTCCGGCCGTTCCCGTGCGGGCTGTAGCGCCGTAGCCGCCGGCGAAGCGGAAGAAGGAAGAGAAGAAAGAAGAGAAGAAGGAAGAAAAGAAGGGCAGGAAAACCCCTCCTGTCTTCGACTTGAGCGATCTCGACTCGTAAGTTTCCTCAGTTCCTTTTTTGCTATTCTCGATTTCGCTTGATTGTTCTTGGCTGACGTTTTCTTTTGCAGCCACTCTTCTGACAGCTCCTCCAGCGATGGCGCTCGGGAGATGGTGGGGGAGTCGAAGATTCGTTCTCCTCCTCCTCAGACGATGGCCACCTCTGAGGGCGCTGCTCCAAGGTCTTCTCCGCAGGAGACTCGGGTTGTGGTCCTTCAGAAGACTGCAGGCGAACCTTCGGAATCGTCGTCTATCCATGTAAGTAATTCTGTTTTCTGCTGCAGGGGGACTCTCAGAGCGTTTTCAGGTGGTCTTTTGATCACCTATGTTTTTGCTTCTTTTCTCGGGGGGGAGCCCTCGAGCATTTGTAGGATGATCTGTTGATCGTTTTTCTTTGAGTCTCGGGGGGAGCCCCCGAGCGCTTTTCGTGTGTGTAGCTTGTTTTGCTCGTTCTCTTGGCGTAGCCCCCGAGCCTTTGTTTTGACGGGTAGTGTCTTTTGCAGCCTTTTGTGCAAGGCGCCAACCAACTAGTGCAGCAACACCTGGCGTTGGAAGCCAGCTTCAAACAGCTTCAAGGTGCGTACGTGGGTTGATCTTTTCGCTTCCTATTTTGTTTCTTGTCCTATCATCTGATATGTGTTCTGCTGTCTGTAGAGGACAACAATACCACCCTCCGTGAGCTTGATGCTCTCAAAAAGAGCCATGGGCGAGCAGAGAAGAAGGCTGAGGACGCCGTTGGTGCCAAGGAGCGTCTCGAGCTGGAGCTAGCCAACGCAGCTGCGGCCAAGGAGCGCCTGCAGCAGGAGGCTACCAATCGCGAGGAGCAACTTTCCACCGCCGCGGCTTCGCGCGAGAAGGAGATTGCAAACAAGCTGATGGCGGCTGCCAAGGCTATTTCGGGTGAGTTGCTTTGTATTTCTTTTTTCGGCTTCCCTGTCTTTCCTTGCTGTGCTTTTATTTATGTTGCCCCTTCTCTTTCTTTAGATGCCACTGGCATCAAGTTTGACCGCGGTGCCCTGGAGCACGGAAGTGCTCTGGATGATGCCACTGCGGCGGTCGAAGACCGCTGTGGTACCGTGGTCGGCTCGCTTGCCAAGGCTAAGGAGGTTCTTGGGCGCTTCTATAAGGAGCTCGTCCCCAAGGGCGTCGCCCTCGAAGATGTCGATGCCTTGGCGGAGGCATTGTCAGCCGAAGCTCCTGCAGCGTACAAGCGCAAGCAGAAAAGCATTGGTGCGTCCGTCGGGCTGGCGATGGCCCTGGCTTCTGGAGCGGGGCTGTATCTTCATCAGGTCACCTCCCGGATGCCAACGGCTGCTGACACATCCGAGGTAGCCTTTGCCATCTATGCTGCTCACTGTAAGCGTTATGGGCCGAAGTTGATTGACTTGCTGGCTAAGTACGCGTTGAAGCAGCAAGGAGAGGCCAAGGGGAGACAGTCCGGATCTGAGGCTACTCAGGATGCAGCCTCTTAGATCTTGTAGTCGTAGGATAGCTTTGTTTCCAGCTTTTGTAACTATGTTTATGAACACTCCCTGCGCCACGTAGTGCCTTTTTCTGTACATAATGAATTTCCGAGTTCTGTGTTCATTCATCTGCTTGTTCATTCCTTGTCTTCTTTTACTCTAGGATCCTTCGGGTGATGATCCCGTTGACACTTCGTCTGCACCGCAACTGCGGCCATCCTTGGATGGTGCGTTGCAGCTTGTGTTTCTTCGAGACCGCATCCGTAGTCTTGAGAGGGAATTGCTTGGAGTGCGTGGCCATGCTGATGTTTGGAAGTCGAAGGCGGAGCGAGGCGCTGCCCGAGAGGAATATTTGATGGGGGAGTTGCATCGTCTGGCCGAACAGCTTGAATGTGAGTTTTTCGAGCTGCTGCTCATTGTTTCGGATGCGCATGTTGGCCTTGCATCTTACTTTTGCAAGTATTGCAGGTGCTAACCTTTCTCCGAAGGAGGAAAAGGAGCGTGTTGCTGTTCGGATTAACTGCTTGACCCAGCAGGACATGGAGGCCGGCGGGTTCTTCTGGATGGACCGTGATCGTGCCATGGTCCTTGCGAAAATGCAGGATCGTGTCCACCAGGTATCGTGGGTGCTTCGCCAGGTGCAGTCTTCGTTGGCGTCAGTTCTGCATGTGATGTTTCCGCTGGATGGGGCACCATCGACTCTCTCTGCCCTGCTGATGAAGTTTCGGAATGTTCACCATGTCAAGGAACTGGTGCGACATCAGCTTGTTGCGGGGGTGAAGGACGCACTTTCCCTTGTGCGGTTGCATCGTCCCGATGTAGATCTTTCTACTGTAGCGGATGGGCCGCCTCTTCGTCCGGATGGTGGTGAGTGGGATATGCGTCCATATTATGCGGTTGTAAGGCAGTATGCCGAACAGATTGTAGACCTGTTTGAGGAGCGTACGCAGGCTATTGTGCAGAATAGGTAGAACCTGTAAAAAGGGTAGATGTAAAATTTGTATATATTCAACTGGGCGTGTTGTGCCCTTTATTATTGTAAAGGTTTATTGTTGTGTAGCACGTGGTGCTCTGTTTGTTTACGTGTCCTTTTCCTTAGCCTGACGTGGTCAGCTACTCAGGATGCACGTGCTATTCTCAGTCGACGAAGTCGTGAGGTAGGGGGAGCCCCCGAGTGTGTTGTAATATGGAGTAAAATGCAGATGATGAACGAAAAAGTTTGGGGCGAGACACTTAGCTTTATTCATATCATAAGGAAGATGTACATTGTTCGGCTGAGTAGCCTTGGCTGAATAGCCTTATTGAAAGTAAAAGAGGGGGTAGCTAGGGGTAGAAGCATCGCCGTTGTGCGACGTTCCATGGGTTGGAGTATGCGACTCCAAACTCTACGTGCTTGAGGCGATAGGCGCCACCTGGGATGACTTCAGTGATGATGTAGGGTCCTTCCCATGGTGACTCGAATTTCTTCGGTCGCTCTTGCTTGAGTCGCAAGACTAGTTCTCCTTCGATGAAGGACCTTGGTCATAGCCGTCGGCTGTGGTAGTTACGGAGACTCTGTTGGTACACCACTGATCGAGCTGCTTCTATGTCACGCGCATGGTCGAGTGTGTCGACGGCGTCTTCGAGTGCGGCCGTCGATTCGGCTTCGCTGTAAGCGATGACCCGTGGGGCCTTGTGGCGTACCTCTGCTGGCAGCACGGCTTCGGCTCCGTGCACCATGAAGAAAGGTGTGTATCCAGTTGAGCTATTTGGCATTGTGCGCAGGCTCCACAGGACCGAGGGTAGCTCTTGTGTCCAGGATCCTGCGAGTCGCTCGAGTGGGCTTATTAGGCGCTTCTTGATGCCAGCACCGACGAGGCCATTGGCCTTCTCGACCTGCCCATTCGTTTGCGGGTGCGCCACTGAGGCGTATGTGATGTTGATTCCGAGGTCTTCGCAGAAGTCCTGGAATTCTTTGGAGATGAAGTTCGACCCATTGTCGGTGATGATGCTATGCGGCACGCCGAACCTGTAGACAATGGACTCAAAAAACTTGACGGCAGTTTTACCCTTTTGGTTAGTGACGGGCATGGCCTCAATCCACTTGGTGAATTTGTCGACTGCGACCAGGAGGTAAACGTGACCTCCTTTTGAGGACCTTGGCAGTTTGCCGATCATGTCAAGGCCCCATTGAGCGAAGGGCCATGCCAAAGGTATGGGCCTGAGCTCTGATCCTGGTGCGTGCGGTTTATCGGCAAACCTTTGGCACCCGTTGCATCTTCGGACGATGTCCTTGGCGTCGTTCATGGATGTTGGCCTGTAGAATCCGACTCGTAGAGCTTTGGCGACAAGGGCGCGGCTGCCCGCATGATGGCCGCAGATGCCCCCGTGGATGTCTTGAAGGATGGTTTTGCCGTCACCGCTGGTGACGCACCTTTGGAGTACACCCGAAATGCTGCGCTTGTACAACTCGCCATTGATGATGGTGAAGGCCTTTGACCGGCGAGATATGCGCCGGGCATCTGTCGGGCTATCAGGCAGCTCGCCGTCTATCAGGTACCTGAGGTATGGTTGTGTCCAAGTTTCTTCGACTGCCATGACCTGCATTAGGTTGACCACTGCGACCTCTGTGTCGAGCTTTTCGGGTCCTTCCTGCCCTTTGGGTAGCGCAGCCCCCGAGTGCTCTGCTTCTTCGGGTGATCCCTTTGGGAATTTCCGCTTGATGGATGGCACGCAGATCTGTTCAAGGAACATGCCTGGTGGCACCCGTTCACAGGTGGAGCCGATGTTGGCAAGTCTGTCAGCCTCCTCGTTGCTTTCTCTCCCAACATGCCGAAGCTCGCAGCCGTCGAAGTCTCCTTCGAGTGAGTTGTAGAGTGCTCGGTACGCGATCATGTTGGCTACGTGTGCGTCGCACTCATTCATCGTCTGCTGGACGACGAGGTTCGAGTCTCCGTAGATGACCAGGCGCGTTGCGCCGTAGATTTTTGCCATCCTCATGCCGTGGATGAGGGCTTCGTATTCGACCTCGTTGTTGGAAGCTCAAAATTTCATCCCGAGGACGTACTTCATCTTGTCGCCCTGCGGGGAGGTCAGTATGACCCCGGCTCCTGCTCCGGCTTCACGTTTGGAGCCGTCGAAGTGCATCGTCCATGACTGTGTCATGTCCGGTGTGTCTGGAAGCTGCAGCTCCATCCAGTGGACGAGGAAGTCCGGGAGGACCTAAGACTTGATCGCGTGTCGCTTCTCGTAGACGATGTCTAGAGGTGACAGCTCGATGCCCCATAGGGCCAGCGTCCTGTGGCTCCGGGTTGTTTAGGATGCTGTTCAGTGGTGCCTCATTGACGACCATCACCTGGTGCTCCTGGAAGTAGTGGCTCAGCCGACGAGCCATCATGAACACGCCGTAGGCGAGTTTCTGGTAGTGAGGGTACCTCTGCTTTGCCGGCGTCAATACCTCGCTGAGGTAGTATATTGGGCGTTGGACCCCATGGGTCTTGCCTTCTTCGGGTCGCTCGACCACCAGTACGGTGCTTACCACCTGTTTTGTGACTGCTATGTATAGCAGTAAAGGCTCGCGCTCCTTTGGCATGACCAAAACGGGCGAGGTAGAGAGCAACTGCTTTAGATCTTCGAATGCGTCGTCCGCCTCGGGCGTACACTCGAATTTGTCTGCCTTGCGCAGCAGCTGATAGAATGTCAGGGCTTTTTCGCCCATGCGCCTGATGAACCTGCTCAATGCTGTGATTCGCCCGGCAAGCTGCTGGACGCCCTTTAGGTTCTTCGGCTTCTCCATGGCCATTATGGCCCGAATTTTCTTCGGATTCGCCTCGATCCCTCGCTGGGAGATGAAGTAGCCTAGTAGCTGACCAGATGGGATGCCGAAGGCGCATTTTTCTGGGTTTAACTTGATCTTGTATCGATCGAGGTTATCGAACGTCTCGCGGAGATCGTCGATGAGCGTCTTGGCCTCCCTTGTTTTGATGACTATGTCGTCGACATAGACTTGGATGTTGTGGCTGATCTGGTCCTTCAGGCATGCCTGCATGCATCGTTGGTACGTGGCGCCTGCATTCTTCAGCCCGAAGGGCATTGTGTTGTAGCAAAACACTCCGAACGGCATGATGAACGTCGTTTTCTCCTGATCTTCGACCTTTAGTCGGATCTGGTTGTAGCCTGAGTAGGCATCGAGGAAGGAGAGTTTTTCGCATCCTGCAGTCGAATCGATGATCTGATCGATCTGAGGGAGAGGGAAGTGATCCTTCGGGAAGTGCTTGTTCAGCGATGTGAAGTCCACTCACATCCGCAGGATGTCCGTGTCCTTTTTGGGGACCATCACGGTGTTGGCGAGCCACTCGCTCTCCTTAATCTCCCTGATGAAGTTTGCGTCGAGTAGTCTGTTGACTTCGACTCCGATTGCTTTGGCCCGTGGTTCGAACAGTCGTCGGATGGACTGCTTGACGGGCTTGGCGTCTGGAAAGATGTTGAGTGCGTGCTCGGAGAATTCCCTAGGAACTCCTGGCATGTCCGCAGGACACCAGGAGAAGATTTCCCAGCGCTCATGGAGGAATTCGACGAGCGCGCTTTCCTATGCGGAGCCGAGGTCGTTGGCGATCAGCGCCGTCTTGGAGGCGTCCGTCGGGTGGACCTGCACCTTCTTTGTGTTGACGGTGGAGTCGAAAGACATGTCCGGTGCGTTCTGTCTCGCGACTGGGGGTGGCCCGTTGTCTGTCACCTCTCGGAGCCTTATGAGCTCCTCCTGCATGCCGAATGACTGGGAGATTCTGTTGAAGTCCCTATCGCAATGGTCCGATCGGGTGAAGCTCCCGTGGACTGTGATGACGCCCTTAGGTCCTGGCATCTTGAGTAGCAGGTACGCGTAGTGCGGTACTGCCAGGAACAGTGCGAATGCCACATGCCCGAGGATGGCGTGGTATTATGATGGCCAGTCCACCACTTCGAACTCGAGTCGCTCGCATCGAAAGTTGTCGGGCTTGTCGAAGATGACGTCGAGCCATATTTTTCCCAGGGGGAAAATGCCCTTTCCTGGGACGATGCCGTGGAACGTTGTGTCAGATTGTTCCAGGCTGCTGTTATCGCCACATTTTGGCCAAAGGAGGAGTTGGGCCGTAATCAAGATGGGCTTAGAAGATACGTATATGCAACGTGTTGTTGAAACGGCCTCGTACGTTGATTTGGGCTAAATTGCCCGTGTATCTTATATTGTAATAGGTTCCGTTTAGATTTAGGTAAGAGATAGAGTTGTAGAGTTATTCCAAAGATAGAAAGTCTCCGGACTATAAATATGTACCTAAGGTTATCGAGAAAAGGAGGACAATCACGTTCACAACAAACACAATCTCGGCGCATCGCCAACCCTTGTTTCTAGGGTTTTTCTCGGGTAAGTGCCATGCTGCCTAGATCGCATCTTGCGATCTAGGCAGTATCTACTTATGCGTTATTTGGTGTTACTCATACTGAAGCCTTCTTGATGGCGAGTAACACTATTATCATAGATTTGTTTAGGCTAGCATCGGTACTTTTTGCTATGATCGTTTAGTTATGCTGCCTCTAGTTATCTCGCCGCCTTTGCACCTTTTCCCGGGTGTAAGGGTGGCACCTTGCTTGATCTTTATTTAAGTCGATTTGATCTGTTATAGTTGTGCCTTATTCTCCAAGGTTTAGTTTGATATCTACATGATCAGGCCTTGCAAACGGGTTGAACGATCCAGTAGTATATAAGATATGGTTTACCAATCCGAGAGGAGTTGTTCCGGGAATTGACTTTACGTTGGTTTTTAGGCCTTCTCTAGGGTTAGTTTTCCATTATCTTTTGTATCTACCAGGCTCAATTACGTGTAGGACGTTCCAATTATGTAGTGAAAACGTTAAACTGTCGTAGATCGATTTAACTTGTATTGATGAAGCAAAACCCCATGTTATCATAGATCTAATGCAGAACCATGGGATAATCGGCTCTAGGAGCCGATTCACAGGGAAACCTGGGAGCCGGTCACGGCTCGAATTTTACGTATGCTTGTTTACCATGCAGGAAACCAATCGAAGCAATCCTTCACCTTCCTGACCAGGTATAGGTCAGGTGGCACGCCCTCGAACCAAGCCAGGACATGTGCCGGAGTTTTGCGGGCCGTTGCCCGAGGGACCAGGGCCCACCAGCAGTCCTGGGAGCCTCCCGGCTCTCCGTGTTGCCCGTCGCTGCTCGCCGGTGGGTTTTGGTAGGCAACACATTCTGGCACGCCCGGTGGGACCTTCAACAACGTCTACATCAACATCCGACGCTGCGATGGAGAACAGACCGGTCACGTACGACGATCTGCCTGAGGAGCACAAGGCGAAGTATGATGACATCAAAGCTCTCTTCGAAGCCGATCTCATCGGCTCTTTTGAGAGGACTCGTAAGCATGGCATCAGGTGGAAAGGGTTCTCACCCGAGGGTGCTCTTGATGAGGTGGATCTGGCGTTTCTGGAGCAGGCGTTTCTGGAGCAGCGATGTCTGGGATGGACGCCGACAAACAGGCGTGGCTAGCCAAGTATGCCACTGGAACGAGTCATGAGAATCTAGCCCCTGCAGCCCAGACAGTGGAGCAAATCCGTACCATCTTGAGAGACCAGTTCGGCTTCGTGCCGAAGAGAAGGACAATCGGCTATTCAAAGCCGTACCCCAACGAGTTTGACCTGATTCCGCTGCCACCCAAGTATCGGCTCCCTGAGTTCTCAAGGTTTAGCGGGTCAGAAGGGTCGAGCTCGATCGAGCACGTGAGCCGATACCTGGCACAGTTAGGCATGATTTCAGCATCGGATCAGTTGCGCGTAAGGTTCTTTGCGCAATCTCTGACAGGACCAGCTTTTGGGTGGTACACCTCGCTGCCACCTGATTCGATCCAGACCTGGAAGCAACTGGAAGAGCAGTTCCACATTCAGTATCATTCAGAGGCTACCGAGGCTGGCATTGCAGACCTGGCACAAGTGCGGCAAAAGCGGGGAGAAACTGTAGCCGAGTACATCCAGCGCTTCAGGACTGTCAAGAACCGATGTTACTCAGCTCGGTTAACTGAAAAGGAAGCAGTCGAGCTGGCAGCGTTGGGTCTCTCAGCACCTATCAAGGATCTGGCTTTCCAAGTAGAGTACAACTCATTGGCGCACATGGCCCAGAAGCTGACGATGTATGAACAGCGCCACCCTGAGTTGTACCAAGACAAGTTCAAACGTCCGATAGGCCTGGTCGATATAGAAGAAGAAGATCCTACGCAAGACCAGGAGGTGGCCGTGGCTGAATGGGCTTGGGGGGCAGACCCTGTATCCTGCAAATGGGTGAAACAGCAAGGGCCTGCAAAAGGGTTCGACTTTGATGTGAGCAAAGCTGAGCAGATATTCGATTTACTGCTGAAAGAAAAGCAGCTGAAGCTACCCGAAGGCCACAAAATCCCTACGGCTCAAGAGATGAACGGAAGACCATACTGCAAGTGGCATCACTCGTTCACCCACACCACCAATGACTGCAAAGAGCTACGTCGCCAGATCCAAACGGCGATAGAGCAGGGCCGTCTGATCCTGGGGCAATTCGCCATGAAAGTAGACACCAACCCGTTTCCCGGCGTCAACATGGTAGAACACAGCGAGTCCACAAGGCGTCAGTTGGATTTCTCGTTCGATGTTAATATGGCAGGACCTGTGTACCACCGTGGCGCATATAAGGAGGAAGACGGTCGCTCTCGGGGCAGAGAAAGAGAGGAATCTGGTCCACGCGACCGGCCCAGCTACGATGACAGGCGGTATTTAACTGAGGAACAGGTGAGGAGCGTGCGATATCAGAAGCCACATTCCACGCATCTCCTTAACAAGTATGAGCGTCAGTATGACCGACGTCGCCGGCGCGATGGAGACGATGAAGGATATGAGCACCTCGCTAGGGGACCGTCAAAAGAAAAAGAAGGCGCAGACAAACATTGGGATTGTCCTTTCTTCAAGTATTGCTGGGATGCGGGAATGAGCCGATTGCCTACAATCGATAACTGCCCGGAAAGTGGACAGCAGAAGGAGGACACGGGGCCAGTGTCAGTGTTCAAGCGTCTAGGGCCTCTCCCACCTCAGAGCCGATACAGGGAGTCCGCTCGAGCAAAAGATCTCGAGGAGCCAATGGATGACAAAGAAAAAGACAGATATCACCGTCCAAGGTGGTGTCTCGACGGACTCAGACACACCCAAAAGCATAGAGTGCAGCGGCTGCGTAACTTGGAGGAAGCCGAAGCGCAGTATCTCCACGCTTTAAAGAAAGCACGGCCCGATCTGGCCGTTAAGATTCGGCAGACCTTGGAAACGGAAGATCGCCCGAAAAAGAAAGAGTGGCGCCCCAAACCGGTAAAGGCCGATGCAAAGACATCGGCTGGGACAAACATGGTATTCATACTTCCGTCAGAGTTCTGCGCGCCAAGAACCAACGAGCTATCAGTGGCACAGTTTGACTGCGGCCCACGGCCGGTTATCTTTGAGAAGCCACGTGAGAAGGGCTACAAACATCTGAAAGCCCTGTACCTACGAGGTTACATCAATGGGCAGCCTGTCAGCAAGATGTTGGTGGACACCGGAGCGGCAGTCAATATAATGCCATACTCCATGCTACGGCGTTTGGGACGCTCCACTGCAGATCTGATCAAAACCAACGTCACGTTAAGCGACTTCAACGGCCAAACTTCAGAAACGCAGGGCGTACTGAACGTGGATCTGACCGTGGGCAGAAAAACCATCCCTACGTCATTCTTCGTCGTGGACAGCAAAAGCACCTACGCTGTCTTGCTAGGGAGAGATTGGATTCATGCTAACTGCTGCATTCCATCCACGATGCACCAGTGCCTAACACAGTGGGATGGAGATGAGGTGGAGGTCATTCATGCAGATGATTCTGTCGAGATCTCCATAGCTGGCATGAACATCTGGGAAGCAGAAGACCAAGAGCCAATCTCTGGAATCAGTCTAGACGGCTGTGAGCGCATTGAAGCTACAAAAAACGGGGTGAGGCTGGTCTTATCCACTGGCCTGACAGAGTAGCAAAGTCCACGATCGTACGTGGTACGGCCGATCCTTGCGATCGGCCACAAAAAACAAAAAGCAGCAATCTTACGACAAGCAGATCATGTAGTCGTAGCAGGGAGATTCCCTGCCATTTTAAAACACAAATAAGGTGTAAACCGTCCTTGACTAATGCAATCAAAAAGGGGGCCGATTCAGGCAATCGGCCCAAATTATTTTTGTTATCCTCACCTACTGTTTGCCCTGTTTTTAGCATCGATTTAACAGGTGACGGAAAGCTAGGGTATGGGTTTACATCCGCTGATGAACTAGAGGAAATCGACATCGGTCCTGGGGATAAGCCACGACCAACATTTATCAGCAAGAAGTTAGATCCGAGTCTGCGGGGTCCGATGATAGCTCTATTGAAAGAATATCCAGACTGCTTCGCCTGGGACTATACAGAGATGCCTGGATTAGACAGGAGCATCATTGAGCATCGACTCCCGCTTAAAAAAGGATTTCGGCCATTCCAGCAGCGAGCACGACAGATGAAGGCCGAAATTTTGGCAGAAGTCAAGAAAGAGGTCGAGAAAATGTTGACAGCCAAGTTAATCAGGCCATGCAGGTATGCTGAGTGGATTTCTAGTATCGTACCTGTAGAGAAAAAGGATGGCCGCTGGCGTGTTGCCATAGATTTTCGGGATCTCAATAGAGCTACTCCAAAGGATGAGTATCCGATGCCGGTGGCAGAAACGTTAATCAACGCAGCGGCTGGTCATAAGATCTTGAGCTTCATGGATGGCAATGCCGGTTACAACCAAATTTTTATGGCTCCAGAAGACATACACAAGACTGCGTTCAGAGTCCCAGGTTCGGTGGGGTTGTTTGAATATGTAGTCATGACATTTGGACTGAAGAATGCCGGCGCCACATACCAAAGAGCCATGAATTACATCTTCCATGATCTGATTGGCAAGCTGGTGGAAATTTATATCGATGACGTGGTGGTCAAGTCAGCTTCAGTACAAGGACATTTGGACGATCTGCGACGCGTCCTGGACCGAACAAGGAAATTCGGGCTACGGATGAATCCAAAGAAGTGTGCCTTCGGTGTGACGGCCGTCAGTTCTTGGGTTTCTTGGTCCATGAACGAGGAATTGAGATCGGCCTGAAAAGTCAGGAGGCAGTGCGAACAATGAATCCACCTACCACGAAGAAAGAACTGCAGTCTCTCATCGGCAAGATCAACTTCGTCAGAAGATTCATCTCCAATCTGTCAGGAAGAATAGAACCGTTCATGGGACTGGTGAAGATTAAATCTGACGAGGAGTTCAGCTGGGGGGCAGAACAACAACGAGCCTTCGACGAGATCAAAGAATATCTGACGAAGCCGCCAGTATTGGTTCCGCCCCAGCCGGATAGGCCATGCTACATTTACTTATCAGTAGCTGACACGTCCATCGCCTCAGTGGTGGTGCAAGTTTATGATGGGCTGGAGCGAGTTGTATTTTACATCAGCAGAAGAATGCTGGATGCAGAGACAAGGTATCCTGAGATCGACAAGTTGTGCCTCTGCCTGTTTTTCACCTGCACCAAGCTGCGCCACATTTTGCTATCAACGGAGATTGTCATCATATGCAAATCAGATGTCATAAAGCACATGCTGTCGGCTCCTATGTTGAAAGGCCGACTGGGCAAATGGATGTTTGCATTATCAGAGTTTGACATCCGCTATCAACCCGCGAAAGCAGTTAAGGGACAGGCATTGGCCGACCTTATCGCTGAAAGGATCAACACTAATATAGCAGCACTATCTATACGAGCGTGGGCTATGTTTTTCGATGGATCGGTTTGTGACGATGGGTGCGGCATCGGCATGCTACTCGTGTCGCCCCGGGGGGCAACATTTTCCTTCTCCATCAGGTTATCTGCCCCTCGCACCAACAACGTCGCTGAGTATGAGGCGATACGCAAGGGAATGGAGTTGCTCATCGAAGCTGGAGCAGAAGCAGTGGAAATTTTTGGAGACTCCAAATTGGTGATTTCCCAGCTCACGGAGGAATACAAGTGTGAGAGCGAGTCTCTTTTCCCATTATGGTTGCAATGCCGTGAGCTCATGGCACAGTTCCGGTACATAAACTTTAACTGGATCCCGCGATCGCAGAATACAGAGGCAAATGATCTCGCACAAATGGCTTCAGGCTACAAGGACGTAGCAGAGGGAACTGATGTTCAAGTTCAGTTCCTGGAAACGGACGACTGGAGAGCCGATATCTTCAATTACTTGAAAGATTCGGCTCGGGGGGCACCTAAACGGATAAGGTACAAGGCCATGAAGTATGTGCTCATTGGGGACGACATGTTTTACAGGACTCTGGAGGGGTTATTGCTCAAATGTCTGGGGACAGCCGAGGCCAATCGGCTCCTACACGAGGTACACGAAGGCGCCTGTGGAACTCACCAATCGGCTCACAAGATGAAATGGTTGACCAAGCGATCAGGGTTTTATTGGCCTACCATGCTTGAGGACTGTTTTAAGTACTACAAAGGGTGTCAAGCATGTCAGAAATTTGGAAAAATTCAGATGGTACCCGCGTCAGCGATGAACCCCATCATCAAGCCGTGGCCATTCCGAGGCTGGGGCATGGACATGATCGGCAAGATCAATCCCCCATCAAGCAAAGGCCACATGTGGATTTTGGCCATTACGGATTATTTCACTAAATGGGTGGAAGCTGTCCCTATGAAATCAGTAAGCTCGAAGGATGTTATCGATTTTGTGAAAGAACACGTCATTCATAGATTCGGGATTCCCCAGACTATCACGACCGATGGAGGTTCGGTCTTCACTTCTCACGAGTTTAGAAAGTTCTGTGAGGACACAGGGATTAAGCTGATTCGATCATCTCCATACTATGCTCAAGCAAATGGGCAAGCTGAAGCTTCCAACCAGAGCCTTATCAAGCTGATCAAGAGGAAGGTCGACGAGCACCCTAGGCGTTGGCACGAGGTTTTGTCAGAGGCTTTATGGGCTTACCGCATGTCATGTCATGGAGCGATAAAAACCTCGCCATACCATCTAGTCTATGGACAAGAAGCCGTATTGCCCTGGGAAATTACGGCTGGATCGAGACGTGTCACTTTTCAGAACGATCTAACGACTGAAGAATATGCGGCCCTGATGAGTGACAGTGTTGAGGATTTGACTGAGCTTAGGCTGTGGTCGCTTGAGAAGATCAAAGAAAACAAGGCCAAGGTAGCTCGTGCATATAATAAGAAAGTGAGACCAAAGGAGTTCCACGTTGGCGATCTCGTATGGGAAGCTGTATTGCCATTAGGGACTAAGGATGCAGCATACGGTAAATGGTCTCCAAATTGGCACGGGCCATACAGAGTTGATCAGGTCTTAAGGGGGAACGCGTACATACTGGAGGAGCTGGATGGCGTGAAATTCCCAGTGGCTGTCAACGGTCAGCATCTCAAGAAATATTTCCCAAGCATGTGGGATGATGGACAGTGAGATATGGGGGCCGATACACGAAATCGGCCAATAAAAAATATATATATTTCCCAAGCATGTGGGATGATGGACAGTGAGATATGGGGGCCGATACATGAAATCGGCCAATGAACAAAATATACAGCCGATGCACAGCCATCGACTCTAGAGGTTCAAACTGTTACAAGCAGGTGCCAGTTTACATGAACGAGCTACTTAAGGAATGCCACGAAGGCGTGGAGGGCATCAGCACGGACACGATCCACCTCGGCGATCTCGGCTTCGTCATCCTCGTCCTTGCCCGTCACTAGCTGCTTGTTCAGGGCACGTATTTCTGCCAGATCAGTCTTCAGTTGAGCTCTGAGGCCTTCTGCTTCGTCTTGGGAGCGGGCGATGGATGATTCCTTGTCACGAATGAGCTGTTTAGTCGCCCGGACCTTTTCTTCAAGATCTTCCAACTCCCTTTTTAAGGAGGCGAGCTCGGCGGTACTGACAGAGGTGTCAGTTTTGGCATCAAGAGACGCCTTTTTCTCGTTGAGCTGCTGACATCTGTCTGCGATATTGGCCTTCAGTGGAATTTGGGTGTGGCGCAGACTGATCCTCTCACGAGCTAACTTCACCCTTGACCCGAAGAAAGACAGAGTTACAATTGGCCAAAGCTTCACCTGCAATGACACTGGGAGTTGGTCTTTTATTTCAGCAAGAACGCTCTTCACCTCCTCGGAACCCTCGATCAACTCTTCGATCGGTGAGGACAGCAGGGTTTTAAGACGCTGGAATTGAGGTGGAACAGCCCTGGTTCGTGGTTCATCATCGGCAACAGAGGGGGTTGGTTCGATGGATTCAGGGTCGAACGTCAGCAAGCCTGAAATGTCACAACTCTGGCACCCCGAAAAAAGCGTCAGAACGCGTCCAACGTGTAAGGATGAGCCGAAAGAAGCTAACATACCTCTCCTAAGATCGAGGGGACAGCGGATGAGGAGACGATCGGTTTGTGTGTGGTTGCTAGGGGCTTGGCCAAAGTGGTAGCCGTTTCATCTGCACCTTCGGGGATTGCTGAATCCGGCTTGGCTAAAGGCATCGGCACGGCCCCGGCCTTCCCACTAGAAGCATCGGTCGTCTGCATAAAAGGTGATTAGCCGATGCAAATGATGATGAATCAGCAGATAAAAAGAAGTGAGTGGTAAGAGCATGAAGGGTGATGATTTTCGAAACCTCCTGGCTCGACGAAGAAGCTTGTAGTCCTTTGCGAGCTCTCTTGGTACCCACAGCTGGCCCCTCCTCGACTGGTGCTCGGGGGGCAGTAGGTTCAGGAACCGACCTTTTCCTGGAAGCCGATGGTGGTGAATCTGGCTGGCTCGGTGTGATGGTCCTCTCAGAATCTGTGGGGCCTAGTTCTCCTCGATTGGTCTGAGTGTCCTCGCTAGAGGTGTCTTCGACGGAAGCCTGTAAAAAAGGAGAATCAGTAAGCACGAGCATGTCTGCAAGAATGGAAGAATGAGAAGGATCGACCAAGACATGGATCAGCCTACATGCGAGCTTTCTGGAGAAGGGCTCCGACGCCTCAAGGTCTTCCTGGCAGCCACCTTCTTCACCGTCGTTCTTGTCTTAGTTGGAACTCGAGGGGCAGCTGATTTAGGAGTTGCTTGGTTCTTGGAAGCCGATTGTGGTGTGATCGGCTGGTTCTGCATCATGACCTTTTTCAGAGGTGGCGAGTTTTTACAGAAAAGAACCACGGGAGCTGGCGGAAAGAACTCGAAGGGAGAGCCATCACTGTGCGTAGGTTCAGGGCCATCTTGTTGCTGCAAAGAGAAAGAGTGGGTTAGTAGAAGAATCATTTGTGAGCTGCATCAAGAAAATTTACAAGTAGTGGTACCTGTTCCACGGGGATGTCATAGTCAGCATCGAGCTGCTTCAGCAACGGTCCCAGAGCTCTCCTGAAGGCATGAGTCTTCCACATCGACCACCAGTCTTCAAAGCCATCAGTTGATGAGGCGAAGGTAAAGTCATTAGGAATAGGGATGGTCAGAGCATCAAAGAAGGAGTAACACCTTTGACTGGTGAGAGGATCAGGCAGGTCGGCTCTGCTCTCCGTAAGATGGTGGAGAAAGAGATGGGGAGGTACTTGTACAAGGCCAAATTGCCGAGCCACTACGACCGGCTGGTAGAATTCATACCCAGGCTTGATTATTCTGTTGGATGTACTCATGCCAACTGGAAGGAAACAGGGACGGATCACGATGGAAAAGAGCTGCCGAGTGCTAGTGTCATCGGCAAAATTGTCTAGCCTGAAGGAGAGTGGATTTTCAAAGTGTTCCGATTCTTCCGTGTAAGGAAAGAAGATAGGATTATCCAGGCCTTGGAAGAAAATACTGAACCACTTGGATGCTTCCTGAGGGGATAGTTTGCTACCTGGCAGTCTATACAAGGCTTGGCCATAACTAGTGCATCGGATCTGCTTCCCTTTTACATCTGGAAAGGTGCAACTCGCCAAAAGGGGGAAGTTTGGGACGTGGTTTTGAAAATACAGCTGAGCCCATAGCTGAATGAACCACCAAGGACCACCTGTTTTGACTGCTATACCAGAGAACAGCTTGACAGACATCAACTGGAGATATCGATAGACCTCTCCAAGGAACAGTTTGCCGATGCCAAGTTGAGTGCCTTTGGCCAGTTCGTGGGCTAAGGAGAGATAATTCTTGGTTGGAGCAAGGGAAGGGCCACAGAATATGAAATGTTCTAGCCAGAAGTTGAGAAAGGCTGTATGTTCTTTCTCTGTGACAGGACCCTTTGTTTTCATATGGCGTTGGAGGTAGGCACCCCAGTTCGTGCAGTCTGTTTTAGAAGACAGTTTGTAGGGGACTTTGGTCAGTTTAAAAGCAGAGGGGCTGGGTGATGTAACATCCAGACCAGTAATCATCACCACGTCTAACAGAGTTGGTGACATAGGGCCATGACCGAACATGAAGCAGTTCAGAGCGTCAGACCAGAAGTAGCCGATGGTTTTTAGAAGATTCTCATGTTTCTCAAGAGGAGACAATGACAAATGCAAGGCATCGGCTATTCCCGTGGTTTCCCATTGGGATTGGTAAGCTCTAGCTACCCTGCTGAACCAAGAGACCCAATGTTCAGGAGGATTAGGCCAGGCTCGCAAGCAGTCGGCCCAAGAGTTTAAATCTAGGTCTTGGCTTAAGGGGATTCGGTTTGCTTCGCAAGAAATCAGATGGGCAGGACTAGATGCTGTACGAGGGCCAAGACAGAGAGAATTTGGGAGAGAAGGATGCGGCAGCAGAATGTCTGAAACCTAGAAAATTTAATGGTGGAATAAGGCATTAATTCAGGTGTTCGCCATTAATTCTAGCATCGCGTTCAAACTGCGAGGAGTAGGCGTACCTTCAGACCGGAGACCTCTGGGTTGGTGTTGGACGATTCCGCCATCTAGTTTGCCGGCGGAGATGGATCTATGCAGTTGGGGATCGAGGGTTCTTGTCGACTGTGAGCTCGATCTGGTCGGAGGGCAATTGGAGATCTGGGTCGCCCCTTTTTGAAGAGGGTCGCAGGTTACCGTTTGAAACTGGAAAGTGGCCGCTCAGATTTGTTTAAATACGCGACCAAAATTGACCTTATTAACGTTTTTGAAAGCCGATGCTTTACCATCGGCTCTTTGAGATTTGACTTGTTTGACTGTATGAGCGCAGTGTGGTGAAAGCCGATACAGTACTATCGGCTTCTGGAGCATCGACCTATTTTGACTATCGGCGAAATTGGGTCGGAAAAGCAATCTTCGAGTTGGAAAAGCAATCTTCGTTCATTCAAAAGACGATTATTTACAGTGGAGCTGATTGCTTACAAAAGGAGCTGATTGTTTACAAAAGGAAATCTACTACTACTACTACTAGTTCCTAATCTAGAGGCCGAGGTCGTCGCCGCTGTCTTCGCCGCCGTCTTGTTCGCTGTCATCAGCGCTGCTGCCGGCGTCGTCTTCGCTGCTGCTGCTGAAGATGCCAGCGGGGGCCTCCTCCTCCTCGTCGTCGTCTTCGGTGTCCTCGCTGGACCCGGCGCGGAAGCGCTTCACCGGTGGATACTCATCGGAGGAGGTGTCCTCCTCTGACTCCTCCTCCTCGTCGGAGGATTCGACGCCGTCCCAGGACCAGGCGTCGTTGCTGCTCTTCGCCTCCAGTTCCCCGTCGACGAGGAACTGCAGGCCCTCCTCGCCGTCAGTCAGGGACGCGTCATCCTCGGACCAGGTGGCGAAATCCCAATCCCTCTCGTCCCACCATTGTGGGGCGAGAGTGTTGTACGCCGCCGTCGGCGGGTACTCTGGTGTCGGCTCCCGGTCGCTCATTGTGTTGGAGGCTTGGGAGGACAGGCCAGATGAAGAAGAGGAGGCCATGGCGGAGAAAGAGGGTTTTTTCGGCGGAGGAAGAGGGTTTTTTGGTTACTGGAGGAAGATGGGGACTGCAATCTACTTAGATGAATTTAAATAAGGGGAATAGTGGGAGGCGGTTCAATGCTATAGCGGTTTCCCAGAATGTGCTGCCGAAATTGTCAAATCATGCACTGCGGAGAAGTGGAGAAGACAGGGCATCATGATGAGGGGGTGGCGTGACGATTCTGTTCTGCAACGCATTCTGGCAACGCGTAACCCGATACAGAAAAAAGAGGAGAGGGAAAAAACAGAGTGGTGTTGGAATTATTATTGCCAAAACCAGGGGGGCATGTGTTATCGCCACATTTTGGCCAAAGGAGGAGTTGGGCCGTAATCAAGATGGGCTTAGAAGATACGTATATGCAACGTGTTGTTGAAACGACCTCGTACGTTGATTTGGGCTAAATTGCCCGTGTATCTTATATTGTAATAGGTTCCGTTTAGATTTAGGTAAGAGATAGAGTTGTAGAGTTATTCCAAAGATAGAAAGTCTCCGGACTATAAATATGTACCTAAGGTTATCGAGAAAAGGAGGACAATCACGTTCACAACAAACACAATCTCGGCGCATCGCCACCCCTTGTTTCTAGGGTTTTTCTCGGGTAAGTGCCATGCTGCCTAGATCGCATCTTGCGATCTAGGCAGTATCTACTTATGCGTTATTTGGTGTTACTCGTACTGAAGCCTTGTTGATGGCGAGTAACACTATTATCATAGATTTGTTTAGGCTAGCATCGGTACTTTTTGCTATGATCGTTTAGTTATGCTGCCTCTAGTTATCTCGCCGCCTTTGCACCTTTTCCCGGGTGTAAGGGTGGCACCTTGCTTGATCTTTATTTAAGTCGATTTGATCTGTTATAGTTGTGCCTTATTCTCCAAGGTTTAGTTTGATATCTACATGATCAGGCCTTGCAAACGGGTTGAACGATCCAGTAGTATATAAGATATGGTTTACCAATCCGAGAGGAGTTGTTCCGGGAATTGACTTTACGTTGGTTTTTAGGCCTTCTCTAGGGTTAGTTTTCCATTATCTTTTGTATCTACCAGGCTCAATTACGTGTAGGACGTTCCAATTATGTAGTGAAAACGTTAAACTGTCGTAGATCGATTTAAATTGTATTGATGAAGCAAAACCCCATGTTATCATAGATCTAATGCAGAACCATGGGATAATCGGCTCTAGGAGCCGATTCACAGGGAAACCTGGGAGCCGGTCACGGCTCGAATTTTACGTATGCTTGTTTACCATGCAGGAAACCAATCGAAGCAATCCTTCACCTTCCTGACCAGGTATAGGTCAGGTGGCACGCCCTCGAACCAAGCCAGGACGTGTGCCGGAGTTTTGCGGGCCGTTGCCCGAGGGACCAGGGCCCACCAGCAGTCCTGGGAGCCTCCCGGCTCTCCGTGTTGCCCGTCGCTGCTCGCCGGTGGGTTTTGGTAGGCAACAGCTGCATAGCGGGATCCACATTGCTGCTAAGGTACTGGCGAACATCAGATTGATGCCGCTGCCTCCCTCCATGAAGACGCGGCTCATGTCAAACCCTCTGATTTGCGCCTCGAGCACCAGGGCAGCATGACCTGGGCGAGGGACCTGGCAAGGGTGGTCTGAACGGTTGAACGTGATGCAGGACTCCGATCCGCCGAGGTACTCAGGGATGGCGGGTGGAGCGGTCACAGCCAGGTTGATCTGACGGGTAATTTTATTCTGCACCTTGTTCGTTGGGCGCCCTTTTTGGATCATCAACGCTCCTTTCGGCGGGGGATACCCGTGCCCACCGTTATTCTGCGCAGGTGCGACTGGGTGGTTCGGGCCTCCCGCGGGTGGTGGTGGAGGAGCTCCATGTGCGATCTCGCCTGGTGCGGGTGCGTTCCCGTATCCAGGGTTCGGGGCTTGTTGCCTCATCTGAGCCATGCTCTCGCTGAGTTTCTGGAACTCGCGGCAGTCTTTGAGCATGTGGCTTGCCTTCTTCTTGCCATCCTGCTTGTCGGTGTAAAAGTGGATGGTGCATGGACCCGATAGTTTATCGAATGCTGAGGTTCCATCGTCACGGCCACGGCGTTGCCATGACTGTGTTGGGCGTCCTCCGTCGCGGAAGTTACTTCCACGGTATCCGCCATTGTTGCGGTTGCCGTCGTTGCGGCGGTCGACGTAGCCAGCCACGACCATGCCGGGTCCATCGCGATCATCATAGACGCACGATCTTCTCTTGCTACAGCGTTCACGTCGCCGGCTGTAGTCGTTTTCCTCCTCCGAGTGCGCTCGGTGGACGGATTCCTCATCGTCGACCCACCTGTTGGCGATGTCCATGAGGTGGTCGAGTGTCTTGGGCTTGACGCGCCCAAGCTCTTCTTTGAAGTCTTGGCGTTTGACGTCGTCCTTGAAGGCGTCGATGGCTCTCTCCTCGGAGATATGCGCCACAGAGTTCTTGGTGTTGGACCAGCGCAGTATGTACGAGCGAATGGATTTGCCCGTTCGTTGGGTACAGGCTTGCAGCTCCTCGATCGAGGTAGGCCTCTTGCTGGTTCCCTTGAAGTTTCGGACAAAGTTGTACGCCAGCTCCTCCCAGCTTCGGATGGAACCCGAGGATAGGCTGCTGAGCTAGATCCGGGCTACGCCTGTCAGCTGCAGCTGAAGGCATTGCATGACGGTTTCCTTGTTCCCGCCGTGTAGCTTTACGGACGACTGGTGGTCGCTGAGCCACGCCTTGGGGTCCTGTGTGTCGTCGAACTTCAGAGTATCCGAAGGAAGCTTGAAGTTTCGTGGCATCCGCGTCCGCCGAACGGATCTGCTGAAGCATCGGGCTCCGCAGAGTTCTCCTTCGCTATCATCCTCTTTGGATTCGGACGAGCATACGCGCTTAGCGCGCGCTTTGTCGATATTGAACTGGGTTAGCTCGTTTCGAGCGTCGTAGTCACGGCTGTGACGGCGCGAGCTCTTGTGCCTTCGAGGAAGGTCATGCTCTTCGTCCTTGGATTAGGGCATGGGGCTGCGGTTGAATCTGACCACAGCCTTCTTCTTTGGCTCCGCGGGAGCGTCTCCGTGGAGCGCGGCTCCAACGAGTCCGAGTCCGATGAGCGCGAACATGTGCATGGCCTTTTTCGGGTCCCCCTCCGGAGGTGGATGGTACGCGAGGGATGCGGTGACTTCCATGATCGCAGCTTGCGGCGTCTTCAGGATGACATTGTCGTCGGCATCCATCTCCATGAAGGACGCGTTGAGGGCTCTAGTCACCTCGCGGCGTGCCTTGGGATTCATGTTCTCTATGCGATAACGGTGCTTTTTGCCATGGTTTCCATGCGAGCTGGAGCTGATGCCCATGGCGGAGAGTGCAGCTCGCCGCACACTGGACTCCGAGGCTGCTTGCTTGCGCTTGTCGAGCACCTCTTGCATCCTCAGTTGCTTCTTGTGATCCTCGACAAGGAGCATGTGGTATGCCATCAGCAGGTCCCGTGAGGCATCGGCGGGCAGGATCTTGTTGTCTGCTATGGCCTCACGTGCTTGGGCCCATCCCTCCTCGCTGAGGTGGATGGCCCGATCATTGTTGTCCCCGTTGGGTGGGGGGATTGGCTTCTTCTGTGTCCACCGTTTCTACCTTGCGGGTTGGGTGGCGGATTGTGTTCCTGATCCTGTATGAACGCGGCGCACTGGTAGCGCTTGTAGATCGGATCGCTGCTGCCGCAGCTTTCGGATCCGGAACCGTAGGTCCCTTCATCCGATGGTGGACCGCCTAGATCTGAGTTATAGCTGCTGCTGTCATAGGACTCATCTGTCGATGGTCATATGCGTAGCACGGGGTGTGGAGCCCACGAAGCAGGCCTGATCGACGGCAGGGGCACCCCTCCGGGAGGAGGAGAGTGCCGATCTGCCCCACCTGGAAGCAGAAGCTCCCGAACAGGATCTCGAGTCCGTCGCCAACGGGCTCGAAGTCCTTCAGGGTGGCCGGCGAGTGGGCGGTGAAGTCGAAGGCGCCAAAGAGGATATGACTCTCTGTCGCCACATAATTGTAGATCGCTTTGGTTGGGACCGTCATGATCGCACAATCAGCGCCCCCAATTCCCACAGACGGCGCCAATTGACGAGGTTTAATCTCGTCAATGCCCATTGTTATGGACTTGGGTTTTGGAGAAGATGGGCATGCTGGATATTGCGGAACGGTTAGCAAACAAGCAACACGGGGACACGAGGTTTACCCAGTTTCAGGCCCCCGGAGGGAAAACCCTACTCCTGCTTGTCTGCTCTTGATTACGGCGGAACCGAAAAGTACAGGGGTGCGCAGATGCAATCTAGCGTGCAGGTGTGTATCCGGTGGTATGCGAGAGATTGTAAGAGACCTCCTCGTCGTACCCTCCTAGCCTTTATATAGAGGTAGGCAGGTCCGAGGCACAGATCGAGTCGGTTACAGGTTTTAGGGTTTTCCCCTTTGAATTTTCTATCTACTCTAGTCTTGCTCACCAAGGATCCGAAGGCGTCATGGGCCCTGGCCACCCTAAAGTCTTCATGGGCCGGCGTATATTTGTCGTGGACCTTCCTTGGGCTGGACCAGGTATGCTAAGGTCGTGTACCCGTAGGGTATAACCATGTCACACACCAGAAGATCTTCTTATCCTCTTGTCATTGGCTTGATCTTCATTATAGCATGAGTGCCAGCTCGAACAAAATAACAACTCAACAAGGTTTCAATCCATAAACCATCCTCGATAATTGTTGGAGATATGCCCTAGAGGCAATAATAAATGTAGTTATTATTATATCTTTGTGTTTATGATAAATTTTTACATTCATGCTATAACAGTATTAACAAGGAAACATTAATACTTGTGTGATTTGTAAACTAAATTAGAGTCCCTAGTAAAGCCTCTTCATAATACTAGCTTGTTGGTTAATAAATGATTGTGGTTTCCCTATCATGAACATTGAGATGTTATTAACAACAAGATCATATCGTTAGGAGAATGGTATGATGGACATACTCCTATAGATAAGCGTAGCATAAAGATCAAGTCATTTTAATAGTTCAATTGCTATATGCTTTCTGATACATAGTAACCTAATTCCTTCGACCATGAGATTATGCTTATCACCATCACCGAAAGGATGCTTTGATTACATCAAACACCACACCGTAACTTGGTGGTTATAAAGGTGGCATTGAGTGTTCGGAAAGTATGGGTTGAGACACATGGATCAAGAGTGGGATTTGTCCATCCATATGACGGATAGATATACTCTGGGCCCTCTCGGTGGAATGTCATCCAATTGGCTTGCAAGCATGTGACTGGATCACAAGGGATCACATATCACGGGAACGAGAAAAGAGTACTTATCAGTAACGAGGTTGAACTAGGTATGCAGAGATACCGACGATCAAAACCTCGGATAAGTAAACTATCGTGAGACAAAGGGAAATTGGTATCGTATGTAAGTGGTTCATTCGATCGCAAATTAATCGTAGAAATATGTGGGAGCCATATGAATTTCCAGATTCATCTATTGGTTATTGTTCGGAGAAGTGTCTCGATCATGTCCGCATAATTCACGAACCGTAGGGAGACACACTTAAGGATTCGATGTTGTTGAGTAGTTATGGAATGATGAGTAAGAGACCGAATGTTGTTCGGAGTCTCGGATGAGATCCGGGATATCACGATGAGATCCGGAATGGTCTGGAGAATAAGATTCATATAAGGAAAGTCCTGTTTCGGAGTTGGAGAATGATTCCGGTGTTTTCATCGGGAATGTTCTAGAAGGATCCGGAAGGTCCGGCACTCCGGAGGGGAAGGGTACATGAAAGTGTCATAACAAGTTGGAATGGTTGCATCATGTACTAGGTGTCATCGCTGAGCAAAATAAAGAGATAAATCAAATCCTAGTTTGAAAAGTCAAACGCCAATTTGAAAAGTCAAACGGCAAGTTTGCTTGGTGGAGGGAGAGTAGGAAACCTACTTGGGGAGGAGTTCCTATCCCTCCACCCGCCGGCCAAGGAGGCCGACTTGGGGGAGGACTCTCCTCCCCTTGGCCGCTCCCTCCCACCTATAAAAGGAGGGGCAGGGGTGCCCCTCTAAACCTACACCTCTCTCCTCTAAACCTTAGCCCTAGCCGCCGGCCCTCCTGCAGCCGCCGCCGCCCTTTGGTTTGCCCTAGCCGCCGACTTGGGGCTCTCCCCTTGCCCTAGCCGCCGGCCTAGCCCTCTCTCCTTGGTGCCTCTAAACCCTAGATCGCCAAGGCCTCTCTCATAGTCCACCATACTCGCTCCGGCTTAAGGCGAATCCCTGCGAGATCTCCCCTCTACTTCCGGTACCACGTCGTCGTGTTGCCGGAATCGCGAGGAGAGTGCTACAACCTCCGCTGCCTGCTGGAACAAGGGAGAGGAAGGTCTTCATCGAGTACTGAACGTGTGACCGACTGCGGAAGCGCTGCCGGAACACAACGCCGGAAGGATCGTCTACACGATCTTGAGATCGGCAAGAGTACGACTACATCACCCACGAGAATCCGCTCTCGTTGAACACTTTGGAATCTTCGAGGGTGAGTTATTCTATCGACTCGTTGCTACATTCTAGTAGATAGATCTTGGCTTGTTTGTTTGTATGCGGTAGAAATTTTTTGTTTTCCATGCTATGAACCCCTACAGTGGTATCAGAGCCGTGTCTATATGTAGATATGTTGCACGAGTAGAACACAATGGTCATTGTGGGGGGTGGTGCTTTTATTATCAATTGCTTCTTGTGTACTTTGCATCTTGCGGTATGATGGGATGAGGCGGCCCGGGCTAACCTTACATGACATCGTTCATGAGACTTGCTCCACGCTCAACATGCAACTTGTATTGCATAAGTGGCTTTGCGGGTGTCTGTCTCTCCCATTATAGTATAGATCCAATTTACAACGGGCACTTGATAGTTCAAACATCAACGTTGTGGTTCTTGTTCGTAAGTTAGAACGACACTTATTGAAAGCCCCAAACCACGTAAAATATGCAAAGAAAATTAGAGGCATCTAACTTTGTTTTGCAAGGGTGTGCTGTGATGTGATATGGCCATGATTGTGATTATATTTGATGTATGCAATGTTCCTTATTGTAAGTTGGCAACCGACAGGAGCCATATGGTTGTCTTTAATTTCTGTTAAGACCCGCGTGTCTATTCAAAGTAGTTGTAATATTTGAAGCTGGTGGACGACAATCATGGAGCAGCGTCATTGACCTTGATGCAATGTCGGTGATGATGGAGATCATGTTCGTGCTTGAAGATGGAGATCGGAGGCACAAAGCAGAAAGGCCATATCATATCACATATTATGAATTGCATGTGATGTTAATCCTTTATGCATCTTGTATTGCTTAGTTAACGACGGTAGCATTATAAGATGATCCCCCATGCACATAAATTTCAAGTTCTAAAGTGTTCATCCTTAGTAAGCACCGTTGCTAAAGCTTGTTGTTTCGAAGCACCACGTGATGATCGGGTGTGTTAGATTCTGCAAGTGTATACAACGTGAGCAAGCCAGATTTTATCATGCGGAAGCTAAGGTTTGATATTAACGAGCCTAGCATGTACAGACATGGTCTCGGAACACGGATCACCAAAAGGTAAAGCATGAATCATATAGTAGATATGATGAACATGTCGATTGTTCGCCATTGAAGCTACATCAACTCTCTTGATGATCGGTTTTGATATGGTGGATCTGGTTCGTGTGATCACTAAAACAATGTGAGGGATATTGTTTTGAGTGGGAGTTCACCTATATTAATTTAACTATTAATTAGAACTCAATTTGTCATAAACTTAGTCTAAACTATTGCAAATATGTTGTAGGTCAATGGCGGCCCCTACCATCAATTTTAATGCGTTCCTAGAGAAAGAAAAGTTGAAAAACAATGGAAGCAACTTCGTGGATTGGTTCCGCAATTTGAGGATTGTCCTCAATGCTGGTAATTTGACCTATGTGCTAGATGCACCGCTGGGTGACCCGCCTGCAGCTGATGCTACCGATGAAGTAAAGAATGTTTACCTCGCTCGGAAGAATCAGTACTCCACAGTTCAGTGTGCTATCTTGTATGGTTTGGAATCAGAGCTTCAGAAAAGGTTTGAGAACCATGACCCACATGATATTTTCCGTGAACTCAAATTGATATTTGAGACTCACGCGGCAATTGAGAGTTATGAGGCTTCTGAAAAGTTCTTTAATTGCAAGATGGAAGAGGGCAGATCCATCAGTGAGCATGTGCTTAAGATGTCTGGGCACGCAAACAAACTCCAAAGCTTGGGTATAGTGATTCCTAATGCTTTGGGGATATAACGTGTCCTCCAATCACTACCACCAAGTTAAAAGAACTTTATGATGAACTACAATATGCAAAGCATGAACAAGCAGTTGCCAGAACTCTTCTCCATGTTAAAATCTGCAGAAGTGGAGATCAAGAAAGAGCACCAAGTGTTGATGGTCAATAAGTTCACCAAATTCAAGAAAGGCAAGTCTAAGCAAAAGGGACACTTCAAGAAGGGTGGTAAGAAAGTTGCCACACCGACAAAGAAGACCAAGGCTGGACCTAAGCCTGATATTGACTGCTTTTACTGCAAGGGAGAAGGTCACTGGAAGAGGAATTGCCCAAAGTACTTGGCGGATTTGAAGAACAACAACATCAAGAAGAAAGGTATATCCGATATACATGTTATTGATGTGTATCTCACTAGTACTCGTAGTAGTGCCTCCGTATTTGATACTAGTTCGGTTGCTCATATTTGTAACTCGAAATAGGTGCTGTAGAATAAATGGAAGCTAGCGAAGAACGAGGTGACGATGCGCGTTGGAAATGGATCAAAGGTTGATGTGATCGCGGTCGGCACGCTACCTCTTCATCTACCATCGGGATTAGTTTTATACTTAAATAATTGTTATTTGGTGCCTGCGTTAAGCATGAACATTATATCGGGATCTTGTTTATTGCGAGACGGTTACTTGTTTAAGTCCGAGAATAATGGTTGTTCGATTTATATGAGTAATATGTTTTATGCACATGCACCTTTGATAGATGGTATATTCTTATTTAATCTTGATAGTGGAAATACACATATTAATAACATTGAAGCTAAACGTTTGAAATTGAGCGATAACTCGACCTATATGTGGCACTGTCGTCTTGGTCACATTAGAGTGAAGCGTATGAAGAAACTCCATTCCGATGGACTTCTTGAATCACTTGATTTCAAATCACTTGAAAGATGCGAAGCATGTCTGATGGGTAAAATGACCAAGACTCCATTTTCTGGTATGATGGAGCGAGCTAAGGACTTATTGGAAATCATACATACCTATGTGTGTGGTCCGATGAGTGTGGCATTGCGCGGTGGTTATCGTTATGTTCTTACCTTCACGGATGACTTGAGTATATATGGGTATATCTATTTCATGAAACATAAGTCCGAAACTTTTGAGAAGTTTAAGGAATTTCAAAGTGAGGTGGAGAATCAACGTAACAAGAAGATTAAATTTCTACGTTCTGATCGTGGAGGTGAATTTCTAAGTTACGAGTTTGGCGAGCATTTGAATAAATGTGGAATACTTTCACAATTGACACCGCCGGGAACACCACAGCGTAATGGTGTGTCCGAATGTCGTAATCGAACTCTCTTAGATATAGTTCGTTCTATGATGTCACTTACAGATTTACCGCTATCATTTTGGGGTTATGCATTAGAAACAGCCGCATTCACTTTAAATAGAGCACCATCTAAATCCGTTGAAACGACACCGTATGAATTATGGTTTGGGAAGAAACCTAAATCGTCGTTCCTTAAAGTTTGGGGTTGCGAAGCCTATGTAAAGAAGTTACGGTCGGACAAGCTTGAACCCAAAGCGTAAAAATGCGACTTCATAGGATACCCAAAGGAAACTATTGGGTATACCTTCTATCATAGATCCGAAGGCAAGATCTTCGTTGCCAAGAATGGATCCTTTCTAGAGAAGGAATTTCTCTCAAAAGAAGTGACTGGAAGGAAAGTAGAACTCGACGAGGTTGTCGAACCTTCTCTCGAACTTGCGAGTAGCGCATCACCGGAAGAAGTTCCTGTGGTGCCTGCACCAAAAGAGAGGAAGCTAATGATGATGATCATGAAACTTCGGTTGAAGTTGCTACAGAGCCTCGCAGGTCAACGAGAACTCGTACCACTCCTGATTGGTATGATCCCGTTATGAGTGTCATGTTGGTGGACAACACCGATGACCCTGTGACATATGAGGAAGCGATGATGAGCCCAGATTCCAATAAATGGCAAGAAGCCATGAAATTCAAAATTGGATCCATGTATGAAAACCAAGTATGGACTTTGGTGGACTTACCGTATGGCCGGAAGGCTGTTGAGAACAAATGGATTTTCAAGAAGAAAACAGATGCTGATGGTAATGTTACTGTCTATAAAGCTCGACTTGTCGCAAAAGGGTTTCGACAAATTCAAGGAGTTGACTACGATGAGACTTTCTCATCAGTAGCGAAGCTAAAGTCTGTGAGGATTTCTTTAGCAATCGATGCATATTATGATTATGAGATATGGCAGATGGATGTCAAAACAGTGTTCCTCAATGGAGACATTGATGAAGAGTTGTATATGATGCAACCCAAAGGTTTTGTCGATCCTAAAGATGCTAACAAGGTATGCAAACTTCAACGGTCCATATATGGATTGAAGCAAGCATCCCGAAGTTGGAATCAATGTTTTGATAAGGTAATCAAAAGTTTTGGTTTTATACAAACTTATGGAGAAGCTTTTATTTACAAGAAAGTGAGTGGGAGCTCTGTAGCATTCTTAATACTATATGTAGATGACATATTGTTGATTGGGAATGATGTAGACCTTCTTAATAGTGTCAAGGAATATTTGAATAATAGTTTTTCAATGAAAGATCTTGGCGAAGCAGCTTACATATTAGGCATAAAGATTCATAGAGATAGATCGAGACGCCTAATATCATTGTCACAAAGTACATATTTGGACAAAGTTCTAAAGAGGTTTGGAATAGAAGATAGCAAGAAAGGGTTCTTGCCCATGTTGCCCAATACGACCTTGAGTAAAACTCAAAGTCCAGCAACGGCAGAAGATAGAGAAAGGATGAGTAAGACTCCCTATGCCTCAGCCATAGGATCTCTAATGTATGCTATGCTACGTACTAGACCCGACATTGCATAAGATGTTAGTTTAACTAACAGATATCAAAGTGATCCAGGAGTGGATCATTGGACAGCGGTCAAAAACATCCTTAAGTACTTGAGAAGAACTAATGATATGGTTCTTTCTTATCGAGGTGATCAACAACTCGTTTTTAATGGTTACACCGATGCTAGTTGGAACACCGATCCGGATGATTCTAAATCTCAATCTGGATACGTATTTACTTTGAATGGTGCAGCAGTTAGCTGGAGGAGTGCAAAGCAAAGAGTTGTGGCGAGATATTTAACTGAATCGGAATACATAGCTACTTCGGAGGCTTCACAAGAAGCGATATGGATGAAGGAGTTCATTACAGAGCTCGGTGTGGTTCCAAGTGCGCTGGACCCAATGTCTATCTACTGTGATAAAATGGGCGCCATAGCCAATGAGCAAGATCCAAGGTCACACAAGAAGCTGAAGCACATCAAGCTACGTTTTCACGATATTCGAGAACATGTACAAGATGGTGACATAAAGATTTGCAAAGTACACACAGATCTGAATGTGGCGGATCCGTTGACTAAACCTCTCCCGAGGGCAAAACATGACCAACACCAAACTGCCATGGGTGTTCGGTATATTACCATGTAATCTAGATTAGTTGACTCTAGTGCAAGTGGGAGAATGTTGGAGATATGCCCTAGAGGCAATAATAAATGTAGTTATTATTATATCTTTGTGTTTATGATAAATGTTTACATTCATGCTATAACAGTATTAACACGGAAACATTAATACTTGTGTGATTTGTAAACTAAATTAGAGTCCCTAGTAAAGCCTCTTCATAATACTAGCTTGTTGGTTAATAAATGATTGTTGTTTCCCTATCATGAACATTGAGATGTTATTAACAACAAGATCATATCGTTAGGAGAATGGTATGATGGACATACTCCTATAGATAAGCGTAGCATAAAGATCAAGTCATTTTAATAGTTCAATTGCTATATGCTTTCTGATACATAGTAACCTAATTCCTTCGACCATGAGATCATGCTTATCACCATCACCGGAAGGATGCTTTGATGACATCAAACACCACACCGTAACTGGGTGGTTATAAAGGTGGCATTGAGTGTTCGGAAAGTATGGGTTGAGACACATGGATCAAGAGTGGGATTTGTCCATCCATATGACAGATAGATATACTCTGGGCCCTCTCGGTGGAATGTCATCCAATTGGCTTGCAAGCATGTGACTGGCTCACAAGGGATCACATATCACGGGAACGAGAAAAGAGTACTTATCAGTAACGAGGTTGAACTAGGTATGCAGAGATACCGACGATCAAAACCTCGGATAAGTAAACTATCGTGAGACAAAGGGAAATTGGTATCGTATGTAAGTGGTTCATTCGATCGCAAATTAATCGTAGAAATATGTGGGAGCCATATGAATTTCCAGATTCCTCTATTGGTTATTGTTCGGAGAAGTGTCTCGATCATGTCCGCATAATTCACGAACCGTAGGGAGACACACTTAAGGGTTCGATGTTGTTGAGTAGTTATGGAATGATGAGTAAGAGACCAAATGTTGTTTGGAGTCTCGGATGAGATCCGAGATATCACGAGGAGATCCGGAATGGTCTGGAGAATAAGATTCATATAAGAAAAGTCCTGTTTCGGAGTTGGAGAATGATTCCGGTGTTTTCATCGGGAATGTTCTAGAAGGGTCCGGAAGGTCCGGCACTCCAGAGGGGAAGGGTACATGAATGTGTCATAACAAGTTGGAATGGTTGCATCATGTACTAGGTGTCATCGCTGAGCAAAATAAAGAGATAAATCAAATCCTAGTTTGAAAAGTCAAACGCCAATTTGAAAAGTCAAACGGCAAGTTTGCTTGGTGGAGGGAGAGTAGGAAACCTACTTGGGGAGGAGTTCCTATCCCTCCACCCGCCGGCCAAGGAGGCCGACTTGGGGGAGGACTCTCCTCCCCTTGGCCGCTCCCTCCCACCTATAAAAGGAGGGGCAGGGGTGCCCCTCTAAACCTACACCTCTCTCCTCTAAACCTTAGCCCTAGCCGCCGGCCCTCCTGCAGCCGCCGCCGCCCTTTGGTTTGCCCTAGCCGCCGACTTGGGGCTCTCCCCTTGCCCTAGCCGCCGGCCTAGCCCTCTCTCCTTGGTGCCTCTAAACCCTAGATCGCCAAGGCCTCTCTCATAGTCCACCATACTCGCTCCGGCTTAAGGCGAAGCCCTGCGAGATCTCCCCTGTACTTCCGGTACCACGCCGTCGTGCTACCGGAATCACGAGGAGAGTGCTACAACCTCCGCTGCCTGCGGGAACAAGGGAGAGGAAGGTCTTCATCGAGTACCGAACGTGTGACCGACTGCGGAAGCGCTGCCGGAACGCAGCGCCAGAAGGATCGTCTATATGATCTTGAGATCGGCAAGAGTACGACTACATCACCCACGAGAATCCGCTCTCGTTAAACACTTTGGAATCTTCGAGGGTGAGTTATTCTATCGACTCGTTGCTACAATCTAGTAGATAGATCTTGGCTTGTTTGTTTCTATGCGGTAGAATTTTTTTGTTTGCCATGCTACGACCCCCTACAATAATTAGTTGTGAGACCCGCCGGCACGTGTAGTTATTCTGTCAAGATATCATCTGGTAGGAGTGAAGCCAAGGCACCCAAGATCGCCAGATACATATCTTTTCACCATTTTCTACTCACAAAATTATCCTCTTCTTGAGGAGCTCCATCCCATGTTGAATCCGATGTTGCGGTGCCGATGCATTTGTCATAAAGACCGTGTCCTACAACTTTCCATTAGAGTACTAATTTGCCTTTAACATACGCACAAAAAGCTCTCTGGGTTTGTCACCAACCATCATGCTTGCCGAGCAAGAAATGCTTAGTCAAAAACACGAGAGTCTCTAAATCCTAGTCCTCGTGAGCCTTGGAGCATGTATTGTTTTCTTGGGCCTGCCAATGTGTCTTCCTCTTTAGTTGCCTCGAATCACACCACACTACTAGTTCCTCACCATGCATGTTAGATCATCACAAACATAGAACAACAATTAAAAAACCCTTGAAATGGTTTGTGCAATCACCTTTTTAAAAATTTCTTTTACTCCTTGAGATATTAATGCGTCACCCAACACCATGAGGCGTTTCAGCAAAAAAAATTTGCATGTCTTAGAACTTTCCTTTATGCATTCGACCTTCGGGGTGGAAATCTCTAGGCACTTCTCTTCCTGCACTTTTACCACTCCTTTCACCGCCTCCTGAACGCCTTCTGCGTAGCAATGGCCAAAAAGGATTGGACACATGGCTCGGTTGATGAGTTGCCCTGTAGCCTTTTCATAAGTGATACTACCTTGTTTGCTTTAAGACAAAGCATTGTATCATGCTGATGGTCTCGGCTTGATTTTTTGAAGAGGAAACCGACATCGCTTCCGGAGATCCAAACTTAGATCTCCGGCCACCAGGTGTAAATGTTGTCCGCTGACGTTGGTGTCATAGGCACCCTCCGAGCTCTTCTGCCCTTGTGACGAATCCATCCAGCATCGGAGATGATGGACACGACCTCGACAAACCCTCATTCGACACCAGATCCTCCGCGCACTGAGTCCCACTCATCACCAGATGTCATGAGACATATCTTTGTAGTTTGTTGCCACATCAGACGGTGACATTAGCATATTCTAACTGGACGGTCAAACAAATGAGGTAATTTGTGCTTGGAATCTTGCATTTGAAGGTATCGAAGTCTTGGACGGCAACCCAATCAAGTTGGAGATCACAAAGTCAGGAACAACTTCACCTAATAATCTTAAAAAAAAATGAACAACTTAACGTGGTTCGATAGGATAACGTGAGCCCCAAACTTTCAGACTTATATAAACACATACACCAACAACGCTACACTTACCGTCAACTTCTTACTTACTGAAATTTGCTACGGACTAAGGTGGAGATTTGTGGAGTCGCCAGTGGGGCAAACTGATTTGCAAAAGAGAAAACCACGGCTCCCTTGCG
Organism: Avena atlantica; assembly: GCA_910589765.1. Taxonomy (NCBI): domain Eukaryota; kingdom Viridiplantae; phylum Streptophyta; class Magnoliopsida; order Poales; family Poaceae; genus Avena; species Avena atlantica. Next base: position 430,287,108 of record OU342735.1, on the reverse strand, counting down.
GCTCCTGTCTGTACTCCCCTGATTCCTGATTCTCCTCCACGCCGTAGACGACCAGCGTCGGCACGCAGCTAGCCATGGCTGTCGAAGATGAGCAGCAGTCACCGCTGCACATCCTCTTCTTCCCGTTCCTAGCCCCCGGCCACCTGATTCCGATAGCCGACATGGCCGCGCTCTTCGCCTCCCGCGGCGTCAGGTGCACCATACTCACCACGCCCGTCAACGCCGCCATCATCCGCTCGGCCGTCGACCGTGCCAACGACGCCCTCCGCCACGGCACCGACTGCCCAGCGATCGATATCTCCGTCGTGCCTTTCCCTGACGTCGGCCTACCGCCAGGTGTCGAGAACGGCATGGCCCTTACCTCCCAAGACGACCGGGACAAGTTCTATCACGCGGTGACGCAGCTCCGAGAGCCCTTCGACCGGTTCTTGGCCGACGCCCGCCCCGACGCGGTCGTGTCGGACAGCTTCTTCTACTGGGCCAATGACGCCGCCGCGGAGCACGGCGTCCCGCGCCTGGCGTTCCACGGTAGCAGCATGTTCGCGCGGTCCTGCAGCGACAGCATGCTGCGGAACGATCCGCTGGAGACTGCCTCCGACGACCCCGACGCCCCCGTTTCCCTGCCAGGGCTGCCGCACCGTGTCGTGCTGAAGCGGCGCCAGATGATGGACCCCAGGAAGAGGCCCGACCACTGGAAACTGTTCCAGAGCATCAACGCCGATGACCAGAGGAGCTTCGGAGAGGTGATCAATAGCTTCCACGGGCTGGAGCCAGACTACGTCGAGCACTACAAGACGACGCTCGGTCGCCGCGCGTGGCTCGTCGGGCCGGTCGCGCTCGGCAGCAAGGACATGTCCGGAAGAGGCACCAGCGCGCCCTCGCCGGACGCGGACAGCTGCCTCCGGTGGCTGGACGCCAAGCAGACTGGCTCGGTGGTGTACGTCTCCTTCGGCACGCTGACCAGCTTCTCGCCGGCGGAGCTGCGCGAGCTCGCTCGCGGCCTCGAACTCTGTGGCAAGAATTTCGTGTGGGTGGTTGGCCGCGCATGTGGCCCAGACTCCTCAGAGTGGATGCCCGAGGGATTCGCTGAGCTGATGGCGCGCGGCGACCGCGGCTTCATCATCCGCGGCTGGGCACCGCAGATGCTCATCCTGAACCACCCGGCCATCGGCGGGTTCGTCACGCACTGCGGCTGGAACTCGACCCTGGAGGCCGTGAGCGCCGGTGTTCCGATGGCCACGTGGCCACGGTACGCAGACCAGTTCTTCAACGAGAAGCTCGTCGTGGAGGTACTCAAGGTGGGTGTCAGCATCGGCGCCAAGGACTACGCATCGGGCGTCGAGGCACACGAGGTGGTCGCCGGTGAGGTCATCGCTGAATCCATCGGGAGATTGATGGGCAGCAGCGAGGAAAGCGTCGCGATACAGAAGAAGGCCAGAGATCTAGGCGTGGAGGCGAGGAGCGCGGTAGAGAACGGCGGATCTTCCTACAATGACGTCGGAAGGCTGATGGACGAGTTGATGGCCCGGCGGAGCTGCGTGAAGGTTGGAGAAGGCATCTCGACAACTGATGGAGTCTGATCCGATGGCTCGTTTTGCGTGTGTTTGGCAACACTGAACTTATCGTTTAGTAGTTGATGATTAATTCCGCATTAGTTTCACTTCTGAAGTGAAGTAAAACTGCCATCAAGTGAACCTTAGTTGAAGACCATCGATCCTAGCATCGTACAGCGATTTCTTCATGTACTGCCTCTGCCTCCCTTCTGAGGGAATTGTCGGTGTTATTTCATTTGATAACATACTTGATACACAATATCTACATGTATGGCTGGCCAAGTTCTCAAATTCAGGCTCGAACTGGCAAAGCACATAGTACAATTCTACTACTAGGCAGTCTGGCTTACGCATCATTGGTACTGGATTAACAAGTCTTTCCACGGTGATCGGGGCGAAAAAAGTCAGTGCAAAAGTTTAGTGTCATAGCCCATCGCGAACCCTCCATGGAGTGGATGAATCACACAGCAGCGAGGGTAGCACAAGTCACATACTGGCTCCACCTTGCTATCTTCACATACACATGTGCTCATCGCGTAAGGATGTCGACGGTAGCACGTCTTGCAAATGCAATCCGCTGCAGAAAACAAAAAATGCAAGGTCAGAGACTATGTAGGAGAACAAATGTGCAGTGTAGCATGATGCAAACGAGATAAGAGCAGAGGGACGTACACTTGCCAACACGACGAGTACCCCACCCAAAACGGAGGCCATGGAAATCGTAGGCTTCAGTGACTGGTTCATCTGAAAACACAGGAAACAGAGTTTTGTCACTTTGATGTTCAGAGTTCTCTTGCACTGACGAAAGAAGGATCTGATCAAGTGGATACATACCTAGAGGCATGCATGTGACAACCTCATTGTTATTATTTCCTCTAGTTTGCTCAAAAAAGAAGAGAGTGCGAGGAGCGGGCAGGAAGGAGAAGCAGCCAGAGCGCTTCCGACGTGCCACAAAGTTGCCATGAGTCCAGAACTTACCCCTGCCTAATCTGCTTCCTTCAGTCACGGCGCCAGGAGCAGGTTCGTACTCATCATCCTAACCAACCAATTAATCGGGAAAAAGTAATTAGTACAGGTAGCAGTAAAGGTAAAACAAATCATGGAAAAAGAAAGTGGTTTGTTTCAGGAACAAAAATGTAATCCGCACAGGTAATCCACACATTATTGCTTAGCAAAACCAGTTAAACATATTACCTGAAGTACTATATTTATGACAAATCCACTTGCATAACTTTAACGGCCAAATACTAGCAACAAGAAAACTTCAACTGTCAAATGCAAACAGCTTTATGCGTTACGGATTGAAGTCTTCAAGGTTTGATTGCGCCTAGCGAAATTCAGAATCACATTGTTGATGCGGTGCATCAAGCCTGAAGATGGTGCCCGGAAGCGAAAACAGAAAGCAGTAAAGTTGAGTAAGGAAGAACAAATCACCGGATGCATAGTGTTGTACCACCCAAGGCATTCCTCCACAATCTTTTGATGGCGAGCTAAGCGTTCCGAGCGCCCCAGCACATACGGAAAGCTAACCAAAAAAAAAAACATACAGACGGATCATTAGTAAAAATATTGAAATTGTGCGTATCAATCAATCGAATTGGAAGGAGATGGAGGGACTGGTCACACGAACGAACCTGTCCTCAAGCCTCTGTAGCTGTAGGTAGTCCAGCGGCACGCCGACGAGGATGGGCTCAGGTTCCGGCCGGGGGAAGAGCGAGGAGGCGCGCGGCAGCCACCCCCAACACCACGCCCTCCTCCTTGCCTCCGTCTCCTTCTCGTCCTCATCGAATGGCACCACGGGGTACGAACTCAATGGTCTGGGTCCAATCAGGCGATGAGTCTCTCCTCCGGCCTTCCCGGCGGCGCCCGTCCTGCTCACCATGTTGGAACTGTTGCGTACACCGGCGCTATTCCCAGTCCGACGCGGTGACGATCGACTATCCTTCGCTCGCTGCGACGCCGATCTTGCCCTCCTTGGCTGCGGTGTCGGCGGCGCAGATCGTATTCACCGTGTTGGAGGACTCGATCGCCTCGCTCGCACCACGTCGTCCTTCCTCCGATCCGCCTCTCCTCTCCCTCTTATTAGCACCGGCTCCTGACGCTAAGTACAACGGCCCTACTCCGAGCCAGTCGCGGTGAGAGTCTCCTCCTGTCAGACAGATCCCACTACGGATCGACAACGAAATCGTACTCCCTCTGTCCGACTTGGTTTTGTCAAATATATCTACACATTTTGATATATAGATGCATTCGAATCTAGACAAACTCAAGTTAGTTATTTCTAAACGAAGAGAGTACGAAAAATCATAAATTCAACTTGGAATTAGTTCATATACGTGAGGAGCCATGATATAGTATATTGATATATAAGTATAATTGTTTGTTCTAGTAATATTTACTTTGGAATATTTTCCTCTCGTAGCCAAATTCTTCTTCTTTGGCAAAGATTCAGTGAGAAACCTGGCATTGCCTCCTCCTTAAGCTACGACTTGCCCTCAAAGAGCATGTTTTTAATCAAACAATGCTTCAATAGTGGAGCGGAAGAACTCTAGAAATGACCTTGATGAAGTTAGCGTCCTCCCAAGTAGCATCTTCACAAGTTTGATTCCCCTACTGGACTACATGTAATTTTTTATGGGGATTCGTTAGTGCCATTGTTGGGCTTGTCTTGATGGTGCCATCAGGATTAACCAGAGATAGATAGGGAATTCATGATTGTTAATGGCTTTAGGCCCTACATGTTTCTTGAGATGATGAATAGTGACAGCATATGGAAGCTGACAACCAGGATTGGTGTTTCGCTAAGATTAAAAATCTTACTACTCATGCTTAATGGCTGTGTGTATCCATAGTTGGTGCACAGGTCGGAGAAGTGAAATTCTCTCCCATTTTTAAAGAAGTCCATGTCGTGTGGTGCCAACAACCATCGTCTCCTCCTCTAAAGTCAATGCAATAGAAAAAGGGCTCATGTGCCGTCCCCCAGGGCGATACCGGGGCGATACCCAGCCGCCGCCCAAAACCACCTCCATCGGCCTCCCTTTCTGCCGCTGCCGGCGGCATCTGTCGCGGTGGCGGCGGCCCCTAGTGCCTAAGGTGCTAGGGGTGGAGGTAGTGGCAACTTTCTTCAAAGGGGTGGCGTCAGCGGAGATGGTCGTGGGCGGTGGTCAGGAAGGTGATTCCGGCAAGGCAGTGGCTGCAACTACCTCGGATCTTCAAATGTTGGTGGCGGAGGCAAGCAACGGGTCTAGGTTCACCGCCTAGGCCCGTCGTCTTGACGCATCACGAAGGGTCTTGGGGCGGTGCGGACGGTTTGCCGGTCTGGTCGCCCCCTGGCAGAGCGGCGAGGAGTTGGAGGTGATCGGATGATGAGATGCACTCGGCGAGGATCCGGGCTACATGCCATGATCTAGTCTTTGGGCCAAGATCTGGGACATAGGGGCCAGACAGGACGTGATGCGGGGGATCTAGTGGTGGCTTGACCATGCCGGTGGCATTCTTCAGCGGTGCTAGCTCTAGGATGTCATCTCCTCTAATAGCTCGACTTAAGTAAAGGTGGTGGTCATATGGTTCCTTTTTGCGCCAACATGAAGATCTCTTGGATGCCTATCCCCATTGATCCGGTCGAAGTGTCTTGTTCCAGATGGATTCGTCGCGAGCTCCACTAGGCGCATCATGCCTGGAGATTACTGGTTCGGAAGGGATTCGCTCATGCGCACCCCTTTTTTCTGACTCTTTGGTTCCAGAGGAAGCATTGCAAATCTCCATTGTCTGTTACCATCATGAGGCACGCTTTCTTGCTTCATGGTGAAGCCAGCTAGCGGAGAATTTCATGGATGTCGATATCTGGGGACTAGCAATGGTGATTCCATTCTCTCTAGCGATAAGGAATTGGTTTGGTGATTCGTGACTTGGAGCAGCGGCATGCAATTGGGGCAACAACACATGAAAAGTTCAAATTCATACCTCTCAGGGTGAAAATCCAAGGTCTAGGCTTAATTGGTTGTGTCTGGCAATGGCTTTATGGAAGACATTGTTTTGAGAGCGAGGGCTTTTTTCCACCGTTCAAAAACTAGGCCGAATCATCGATTACTAGGCCGATTAATCGCTACTAGGGACCTGACCGTGTCGATTACCATTAATCCTTTGTGTTAATCGTTTAGCCCGATTAATAGGTCTGACACTCCGATTATTAGGTATGTTCCCGATTAACCACTACACTTGGTCAAAAAAGTTGCAAAATTATCAACACATATTGCCCATCCATTCTAGCCCGCCCCAATGAAGTAGGTTTTCTGAAGCTCCCGTTCGATCCCTGCCTCCAGGAGCTTGATTTCAGCCATCACCAACTAGTTCCTTGTCGTTGTTGGCTAGTTCCTCGTAGTTGCCGACCAGACCTCAGATACAAGAGCTCGAGAGCCTTGAGGATCTCATCCGGGAGCTTAAGGTTGAGGATTCATACGTGTTTTAGGTGCTAATTTTGGTAGGCTGCACCGATTAATAGCCGACCGATTAAATCAGTTAATCGTCCGAATTCCGATTAATCGCTACTCCCAAGCCAACCGAGCAGCTAACGATTTCCGATTTCCTTAACATTGCTTTTTTAGGGTAAAAACCTAAGATCTATGATCGGGTGACGACGGCACTTGTACATTGTTCCCTTCTTAGAGGCATAGCTTTTAAAGAAGCTGGATTTCTTATGTTGCCTTGGTGGTGTTAGTATTGCTGTTACAAGGAATAGATCACTGTTGCGGGACTTTTTTGTTTTGTAATCTTTCTTTCTTTTTTGGCTGTGTGCATCCATAGTGCTGCTAGGACAATGCTCTATTGCAGAGGTTGGGTGTAACTGATATTTTTGCAATATTAATATATGTTCTTTTGTCGAAAAAATATGGCTCCTGAAACTTTTGTAAAGTACATTGCCCACTTTCCTTAAAACTTTAAACAGTCCATAGAATTTTCCTTGTAGTTTGACAAAATCTCTTAAACCAAAATGTGCCATTCGATAAAGTTTCATTCTGACAAAGAACATATTGCTAATATAAGAACTTTTTTCTACTATATTTTGATGTACATGTTTCTTCATTCCTTCTTGTGCTTGTGCAAAAATTTATTTCATTGATTTGAGCATCTTTTGTTTTGCTTGCATAAAGTCTCTTGCTTCCGGCTCTTGATACCAGGTATTACCAACTCGGATAACATAGGAGGAGGAAACTCATATAATGTCGGGAATGTGAAGATCTGTAGAGAAGTGTGAAAAGTAGAAATATACCAATATTCAACTAGAGAGAACCGCTTCATGAATTTCTTTAATTCAGTGAAGACCGTCTACCTTAGATAAGTTTGAAGACACTGAGTAACCCTCTCTATTTGGCCATCCGAGTATGATGGGCAAAGTTATAGCTGAGAATGAAATCGAGTGACTTGAATATTTCTTTCGCATTTTTCTTGTAAAAAGTTATCTCGGACATAAATGATCACTTTGGAACTCCACCTATTTTTACAATATTGTCCATGAATGCTTGATCAATTGTCTGTGTAATTGTGTTGTCTACGGATGAGATGAAGGAATACAATGAGCATATTTGGTCAATTTTTCCATCGCTGCTATTATCACCTATAGCCTTGTGACTGTCCTAAACCCTAATAGGAATATATTGTGGACACAGAAGTTCAAGATGGAGCGGATACGGAAGACTACGAAAAACGGTTTAATGTAGCCACACTCCTGGCTACGTGTTGGCAGGCCTCCTGCATGCACCCTCATGTCAATTTCCGTGCATTCGTGTCGATCGCCTTCGTCCATGAGTTGGGTTCTGGTTCTACGTGTTGGGTGCGTGCCTCCCCAATATATTCCACTCTACGGTGAATTGTCTCGTTGTGACACCCCCAGGATTAGGGCTAAACAAATCCCAGACATCCGTTTGACATAAGCTTAACCTTGAGCTCGAGAATATCTAGTGAAGAATCGGTAACATGGCAGTGATCCTATGACACAAAATTTATTATAGCAAGCTCATAACTGAGCAAAGAATCAAATTATTATAATCAGAGGTTACTGACCACAAACATCAAACAACAGAAGGCAAATTATGCTATTAAGTATAACAAACTTAACAAATGGCCTAAGAGGCCTAAAGCGTAACGATGACGTCCCAGCCCATAGATTCCAGGCTGCCGGCCAGGAACCCCAAGCTACTCGTCGGTGTCGATATAGTACGGAACTCATCTTCAGGGGAACACTTACTCTGCCAAAAGTATCAACAAAGCAAGGGTGAGTACAGGGTGTACTCCGCAAGACTTATGGCTGGTGGAGTTGTTTTGCATAAAGCCATCTTTTGTTTATAAAACAAAAGAGAGAGAAGAAGCTCGTCTAATCAGAGTATTTTAAATGGGGATAAGAGAGCGACATCTCCAAAAAATTGATCATCATTTTTTGATATCCACCAAATCATCATCATCATCTGAACTAGGATCACCCCCTCGTACCCATGATGAAGCATCATTAAACACACATTGATCAGCCAAGTTTTATAATGGTTATAGTTATCTATGATCTTGAGTCCGGTCGCCGAGACGTTCATAACCGTGAACACGGCTTTTTGAAAATATTATTACCCTACAGGGGTGTACAACTTTACCCACACGTACTAACTTTCTCATAATGCCACTTAAAATCAGCCCTCTTCCTTGCAAGGCCAGCAGAGCGTGGTTAGACATGACCTTTACCTTGCTTTCGCCGAGACCATGAGTCACGCAATAAGTATGGTTCCGCCATAACGGGTCAAATCCTGAAACCGGTACTTAAAGATGTGAGGCGAGGTTGGTTCACCAGGGGCTCCATCGACCCCAAACAACCCCTGCCACGCTTACCTACCTGTTATGAATGCACCTCCTTCACCGCCTTCGAGAAGATCCAGAATGCATGTCGAATGGAAGGCCTGCACTATGTGACTCATAGAATCTACTAGGCAAGTTAGTTGCTTGTGAGGTTGTCCAGGCCCCGTGTGGTTGTACGCTCGTCTCGGTTCCAAAGACAAGAACTCGGTTCCTAGTGGTGGCGAGCATGGGCCTAGAAAAACCACATCCCACCGTGGCCTCCCATACAAGCCTTAGCATGTTTATTCTCATATCACCTCTGATATAATTTCATCACGTTCTCCTGTCATACTAGATTATCTGCATCTGATACATCATCTGGATGAACCAGACTCAACAGCTAAGCATGGCTAAGCGAGACACGAATATAATCTCTAGCAGTGCACACAAGCGAAACCTAGTTATGCTAGGAGTAGTGGATCAGGTAATATAAGCTCAAAGGGAGTAATGCAATAGATAGGATACTCTACCTATCGGTAAAAGACCACAGTAGAACCGTATGCAACATGGCAGAATGGAAATGCTTTCGAAATCATAGGATTATATCATGGTGGGGATATGCTTGCCTTTGCCTGTTGATAACCAGAAAGCAGATCTTCGGAAGCCTTGTACTTGACTTGTTACAGTTGGTCAAGTATTGGTCTTCGATCTTAGACGGTGTTGATCTTGATCTCGATATCGTATTCTACCGGAGAAGAACCAAACACCGGAAAGAAAGGGAAACAATCAACACATGGCATCGATGTAATTCTCAAGCAATGATGATGATATGAAAAGTTAAATTGCATTGAAATAAACCCCTAAAGCATGCTCGACAATTTAATCGGGGTTCCGAGGGGTAGAAACACTAACTCGGGGAAATTCCGGAATTACCTATGAGGGGTTACTATGTTCTTCTAATTAAACTTGTCATGAAAGTTGTTGAACAATGCATGATTATATCTTATATAGATAGTTCTCATTTTTCTAAACATTTTGATATATTATTTGTATTTTTCTGACTTATCAATAATAAGTTATTGATTTTACAAGATTAAATTAATTTCTGAAATTATTAAACCTTTATTACACTTTTTTGGAAATAAAAGAAACTGGAAAAAGTTTTACACCACGGGGTGGCTAGCCATAGTGGCTGACCACTGGGCCCAAGGCCACATCAGCAAGCCACGCAGGCAAAGTGGGACCACGGCTGGTTTGACCGGGCTGACCCGCGGGCTGGCGTCACGGTGACGTCAGCCTGACGTCACCCGACGGTGATCCTCCCTGGTCGAGCACGGGATGGTCGCGGGGGAGCACGCTGAGTAGAGAGAGCGGGCGCGCTAGACGCGTGAGGCTGCAGGGAGCCATAAGATGGTGGCGCCATTGGATATGGGTCACCGGAGATGACCAACGGCGAGCGTATGCGGCGGCAGCGGCAGAGCTACTACGCGCGGCCGAACCAAAGCGAGAGGGAGACAGTGGGGTGGTCTAGGAGGACCAGGAGCTCACCACGGGTGCCATAGAAGGGTCTTCTTGGCCGAAGGAGGTCGGGGTTGACGCCAATGGCGACGACGGCGCTCGGGAAGAGACGGAGAAGAAGGGGTCCTAGGGCTTGACTCGGGGCGCCTCGGCTCGATTCGGTTAGCAAGCAGGTAGAGACCGACGTGGCGGAGCTCGTGGCGTCTTCGATGGAGCTCGGCAGGGTTTGGAACGACGGAGATTCGTCGTCTTTGTTAGCTAGGGTTTCGGCCAAAAGAGGGGAAACCAGGAGAGAGCGCGAGAGATAGGGATGAGAGCAACAGGGGAGAGACGTGCACGGCGACGTTCTTATCCTCGTTCAGGGGCGGCGGGGTAGCGCGAATCTCAGCGCAGGAGGGCGACGGTGGCGCCGGCGACACGCTCCTGCTTCGCCTCGTCCTTCTGTCGCCAGGAAGAAGGAAAGGAAAAGAAGAGTGAAGGGGTACTGGGCCGACTGGGCCAGATTGGGCCACGGGTGGCTACGGGCTGCTGCCCTGGGCGGTTGGAAGGGGAGAGGGAAGATGGGCTGCAGCCCAGGGAGTGCTTTGACTGCAATTTTTTTATAGAAACCTTTTTCTATTTTTTGAAATCCTTTTCTCTTTGTAATTCAAACACAAAGCTATTTTGGGGTATTCCAAAAATACCAGGGAGTTTTGGTAAACATTTAAAATACCGTGGGGCCCTTTTATTCCTTTTGGGCTCCAATTGTTTTGGTAACTTTTCAAATTCAAAACCATTTGAATGTATTTCAGAGAGAGGGAGAACTAGGGTTTAGGGTTTTGTCTTATTTTTCTTTGCATACAATTTTAGATATGATGCTCATGAATGCACAATCAAGCCCTAATGTAGGTTTAGCTAAAACTGGGGTGTTACAGGTTTATCCCCCTTACGAGAATCTCGACCCGAGATTCCAAAGGTAGGAAGAGAGACAGAGAGAGAAAGAAACATGGCCACTCTAAGGATAAGAGGGAAACACACTAAACAACACACCGAGTATCTCATGGTAAACTCATGGATGTAGTGTTTTAAAAATACCTCTGAGATGACGACATGAAACACATCAAGGTAACGAAGGAAACAAGAGGAGATGGTTCCAAGTGTTAGATAGATGGTCTTCATAAGGATTGAGACCATGGAGCTTCAGATGAAATTAAGCTTCTGAAAAGGAAGGTTACAACAGAAAGAACATGACCACAGACTTCTAGAGGTGAACCTCTACTAAAAAGCTTAAGTAGATATTTCAGGTTGCGGAGATATGGATCAACAAAACCAAGTTGTTGAACTACTTTTGACACAGAAGGGTCACTCTTTCATTCAACAGAAGGCAAAGATAGAAAGTTGTTTTTGTGGAGAGGACTCGTCGGAGTCACGAAGAACATGTATACAGAGAAACTATTGATTACCAAAATCATAGTCACTCTTAAAACATGGTTGAGAAAACAAAGGAAACTCTTTATTCATCCAGATTTATCAAAATCTTTGTCAAGATCGTGATATCACTTTACACCATCAGATAAATAGATAGGAAGATTCCTGATGACACGAGAAGAAAGAAACTTCATTCTCAGACTTCAATTACTTGGCACAACAAAGCTTGCCAACATAATATGGTCTGGAGGATCGACCGAGAGACATTTAGCAACACTACTTTAAATGTTCTCCTTGATGTTGGAGAAATCAATCATCAAGTAAAGGTCGGACTTCGGATACAAAGGAAACCATAAGAACAACTCATATGATAAATCATAGAAGATGCCTCGTGAAGAGTGGTTGTTGTTGCTGAATCAAGAGAATATGGAAAAAGTCCTTTCTGGCTAGGTGTGTCAACCATTACATCAATCTTGCCAGGTTTACCAAGAGACATATTTCAAAACCTTGAGGTGCACCAACCATCATTGCTACTTGATATTCAGCTTTGGTTTAGTGGAATGATACTTCGGACTCAGCATGTCCGAATAGAAAGTTTGCAACAATTACCATGAAGGTAAATTCACTAGATTCTCAAGACATGGAATACAGTGTTAGGATCCAAGATATGAGCTAGATTGCTAGATCCATGTATTTTGCAACTTGTCGAAAGACAACTGCACACATATAAAGTACTAACAAGAAAACACACATGAATCCTTAAATAAAGGGAGATAACTTTTCTCGAATTTCACGGCGACATCTTTCAATACTTGCACGTGGACCGAGGAAGGTTACTTCTAACATCCAGAACACATACTTCGAGATAACTCGAGGATGGATCTCAAAACTTTCCAATAGTAATGCCAGTTGTTCCGTATGAATCCAATCTAGCATGGAGAAGATAAGGGTGTCATCGATGGGCTCAACAACAAACTTATCGAGGCATTCCAAGAAGATAAACTCATATGTTGCTTGAACAAGGCAACAATATTGGTCAGACCAAAGGACATGAAGATGTACTAAAGTGAAACATCACGAGTAGAAACATCGTCAAGATAGTCCGTGGAACTCAGTTTAATTTGACGATAACCCAAATCAAATCAAAGGTAGGATAAATAATATATCCACAAAGGAAATACTATCTTTCTTCAACGCGAACAAAACTAGACATCCCTTTAAAAAGGAACTGGGTCGGATAGAACTTTTGTCTTACAACTCTCCAAGTTGTTGTTTAAGCTCAACCAACTGGTTCAGGGTATCCATTACAGATCCTTGGAGAAAGGTGCAGTTCAGAGAACTTCCTTGCTCAAGAACTTGACAAGACGGTCATGTGGCAACATGGAGATACTTCTAAAAATACATCCAGAATATCACGAACCACCGGTATGTCACATAGTTCAAGAGGAAACTTGCTTGATACGGCAAGATGACATAATCTCAGAGCTTCGGCACAAGCCTAACTCTTTGACCGAAGAGAGTGCACCAAAATAACGGACTTGGTGGAACAATCAAACTTCACTTAGTGATAGGGTTAACCAATCACGCTAAGAATGACACAAGTGACCTTGGAGTTCTAAGCAATGGAAATTGCTATGAATCTCAGATAGCCACATTATTACGCACACGCATCTCTCACGAGCGCGAGAGCTCGAGGGAGGTTGGGTAAATATGTGTAAGAGTATCACTTCATGAAGGGGTTATAGAACTCGGCACGACCTCTTAGTATAAAAGAGTGTGATACTTTAAGGTAGAACAGATGAAAGAAACTCAATGCCTCTTAATCTACGGATTACAACACTTTGACCTGGTCCTAGATATGAAGAGGTACTGGAGTTTGTTTCTCCTGACATCCCGAAATGGTTTGTCATGACGGACCACAAGAGTATCTTACATCGGAAGACACCGATGCACATTTACTTCTTGGCTACCAACTGGTAAACAAAGGTCGGGAAACAACAAAGGGAAAATAACATAATTAGGATAGAATCCTGAGATGTGGATGCATAAGTCAACAATCTCCCGAAAACGAATGCATAGAAGAGGTAAGGTGTGGCAGAGTGTCGAGTTTAGATGCGAGACTCTCTAGGAGTATGCTTGTCGTGATCTATTTGGTTCCATTGAAGAACATCTGCCATAGCATGTGGTAGAGGAAGTCCTTAATTGTTACAATTCAATCGCGACAAAGACCACAAGCTTGAAGGCTAGAATTGTAGTACCATCCATCCTGAGGTAATGTATAAACATTAGCAACAGGGATCAAAGGATTGGATCTTGGGTTAAGGATCAGCTTCATGTACAAGATTCACAACACTAGAATCCAGCACAATCCGGAATCTTAGGTTCAAGTCTAAGGGTTAAAATCCGAGAAATACGTAACTACTACCTTAGTGACATAGCGTACACTACAAGATAGTAATCACGAGGTAGCTTCCAAAATAAGACACAACTTCTAAAGTACCCAAAAAAATAAAAAGGAGGCACACGAGGCAAAAGGAAACCTCGAAGCCTAGAGAAGAACACTATGGATCCAACAATATAATATTGTGGGTCCAAAAGGTAGAGAGATCATGATAGAAAATAATCTCTCGAACGAATAGGAGAAAAGTGTAACAAGGAATTCACAACGCACACAACTCTAGAGAACTCAACACTAGGTCTACTGGTTGAGAAACGACATCCCAAGAAGGCACCTAAGTTTTGAAAGACAAGAAGAGATGTCAAAACTTTTCCAGAATCAATACCAGATAAGATAACCCAAATTTAGAGTGAAACTGGACAAGAAGTAAAAGAAGCATACTAGAGTTTTCACAAATACGTTTCATCTTTAAAGTAGTTTTCACAAGCACTAGACTCAACATCGACCAATAGCAAGGTTTTCCTACGGTCGGTACTGATCTGATACCAAAACCTGTGACACCCTCGGGATCAGGGCTAAACAAATCCCAGACCTTCGTCTGACATAAGCTTAAACTTGAGCTCGAGAATATCCAGTGAAGAATCGGTAACACGGCAGTGACCCTACAACACAAAATTTATTACAGCAAGCTCATAACTGAGCAAAGAACCAAATTATTACAATCAGAGGTCACTGACCACAAACATCAAACAACAGAAGGAAAATTATGCTATTAAGTATAGCAAACTTAACAAATGGCCTAAGAGGCCTGAAGCATAACGATGACGTCCCAGCCCATAGATTCTAGGCTGCCGGCCGGTAACCCCAAGCTAATCGTCGGTGTCGATGTAGTATGAAACTCATCTTTAGGGGAACACTTACTCTGCCAAAAGTATCAAAAAAGCAAGGGTGAGTATAGGGTATACTCTGCAAGACTTATGGCTGGTGGAGTTATTTTGCATAAAGCCATCTTTTGTTTATAAAACAAGAGAGAGAGAGAGAGAGAGAGAGAGAGAGAGAGAGAAAGAAGCTCGTCTAATCGGAGTATTTTAAAAGGGGATAAGAGAGCGACATCTCTGAAAAATTGATCATCATTTTTGATATCCACCATATCATCATCATCATCTAAACTAGGATCACCCCCTCGTACCCATGAGGAAGCATCATTAAACACACGTTGATCAGCCAAGTTTTATAGTGGTTATAGTTATCTATGATCTTGAGTCCGGTCGCCGAGTCATTCATAACCGTGAACACGGCTTTTAAAAAAGATTATTACCCTGCAAGGGTGTACAACTTTACCCACACGTACTAACCTTTTCTTAATGCCACTTAAGATTAGCCCTCTTACTTGGAAGGCCGGCAGAGGGTGGTTAGACACGACCTTTACCTTGCTTTCGCTGAGACCATGAGTCACGCAATAAGTATGGTTCCGCCGTAACGGGTCAAATCCCAAAGCCGATACTTAAAGATGTGAGGCGAGGTTGGTTCACCAGGGGATCCATCGACCCCAAGCAATCCCGGCCACGCTTACCTACCTGTTATGAATGCACCTCCTTCACCGCCTTTGAGAAGATCCATAATGCATGTCGAATGGAAGGCCCGAACTATGTGACTCATGGAATATACTAGGTAAGTTAGTTGCTCGTGAGGTTGTCCAGGCCCCGTGTGGTTATACGCTCATCTCGGTTCCAAAGACAAGAACTCGGTTCCTAGTGGTGGCGAGCATGGGACTAGAAAAACCACATCCCACCATGGCCTCCCATACAGGCCTTAGCATGTTTATTCTCATATCACCTCTGATATCATCTCATCACGTTCTCCAGTCATACTAGATTATCTACATCTGATACATCATTTGGATGAACCAGACTCAACAGCTAAGCATGGCTAAGCGAGACATGAATATAAGCTCTAGCAGTGCACACAAGCCAAACCTAGTTATGCTAGGAGAAGTGGATCAGGTAATATAAGCTCAAAGGGAGTAATGCAATAGATACGATACTCTACCTATCGATAAAAGACCACAGTAGAACCGTATGCAACATGGCAGAATTGAAATGCTTTCGAAATCATAGGATTATATCATGGTGGGGATATGCTTGCCTTTGCCTGTTGATAACCAGAAAGCAGATCTTCGGAAGCCTTGTACTTGACTTGTTACAGTTGGTCAAGTATTGGTCTTCGATCTTCGACGGTGTTGATCTCGGTCTTCAATCTCGATCTCGATATCGTATTCTACCAGAGAAGAACCAAACACCGGAAAGAAAGGGAAACAATCAACACATGGCATCGATGTAATTCTCAAGCAATGATGATGATATGACAAGTTAAATTGCATTGAAATAAACCCCTAAAGCATGCTCGACAATTTAATCGGGGTTCCGAGGGGTAGAAACACTAACTCGGGGAAATTCCGGAATTACCTATGAGGGGTTACTATGTTCTTCTAATTAAACTTGTCATGAAAGTTGTTGAACAATGCATGATTATATCTTATATAGATAGTTCTCATTTTTTGAACATTTTGATATATTATTTGTATTTTTTTGACTTGTAAATAATAAGTTATTGATTTTACAAGATTAAATCAATTTCTGAAATTATTAAACCTTTATTACACATTTCTGGAAATAAAAGAAACTGGAAAACGTTTTACACCACGGGGTGGCTAGCCATAGTGGCTGACCACTAGGCCCAAGGCCACATCAGCAAGCCACGCAGGCAAAGTGGGACCAGGGCTGGTTTAACCGGGCTGGCGTCACTGTGACGTCAGCCTGACGTCACCCGATGGTGATCCTCCATGGTCGAGCACGGGATGGTCGCGGGGAGGGGGGCGCTGAGCAGAGAGAGCGGGCGCGCTCGACGCGCGAGGCTGCGGGGAGCCATAAGGTGGCGGCACCACTGGTATGGGTCACCAGAGACGACCGACGATGAGCTTATGCGGCGGCGGCGGCAGAGCTACTACATGCGGCCGAACCAAAGTGAGACGGAGACAGTGGGGTGGTCTAGGAGAACCAGGAGCTCACCACGGGTGCCATAGAAGGATCTTCTTGGCCGGAGGAGGTTGGGGTTGACGCCAATGGCGACGGCGGCGCTCAGGAAGATACGGAGAAGAAGGCGTCCTAGGGCTTAACTCGGGGCGCCTCAGCTCGATTCGGTTAGCAAGCAGGTAGAGACTGATGGGGCGGATCTCGTGGCGTCTTTGATGGAGCTCGGCGGGGCTTGGAACGATGGTGATTCGTCATCTTTGTTAGCTAGTGTTTCGGCCAAAAGAGGGGAAACCAGGAGAGAGCGCGAGAGATAGGGATGAGAGCACCAGGGGAGAGACATGCACGGAAACGTTCTTATCCTCGTTTAGGGGCAGCGGGGTAGCGCGAATCGCAGCGCAGGAGGACGACGGCGACGTCGGCGACAGGCACCTGCTTCGCCTCGTCCTTCTGTCGCCAGGAAGAAGGAAAGGAAAATAAGATTGAAGGGGTACTGGGTCGATTGGGCCAGATTGGGCCGCGGGTGGCCGCCGGCTACTGCGCTGGGCGGCTGGAAGGGGAGAGGGAAGATGGGTTGTGGCCCAAGGATTGCTTTGACTGCAATTTTTTTTATAGAAACCTTTTTCTATTTTCTGAAATCCGTTTCTCTTTGTAATTCAAACACAAAGATGTTTTTGGGTATTCCAAAAATACCAGGGGGTTTTGGTAAACATTTAAAATACTGTGGGGCCCTTTTATTCCTTTTGGGCTCTAATTGTTTTGGTAACTTTTCGAATTCAAAACCATTTGAATGTATTTCAGAGAGAGGGGAGAACTAGGGTGTAGGGTTTTGTATTATTTTTCTTTGCATACAATTTTAGATATGATGCTCATGAATGCACAATCAAGCCCTAATGTAGGTTTAGCTAAAACTGGGGTGTTACACTCGTTGTCTCCACTCGGGTGCCAGTGCGGGAAATACGGGACGGAACCAGGGAAAGAGCGCGGCAAAGTCGCCTGCAACATGAGCAACAATGGATCAATCTTTCCCTCTCAGTGCTAGAAATTTGTGGGTGTCGCGGCAGCTCCCTCCTAAATGTCATAACTCAACATTTTGCCAAGTATCTCCCACCAAATGCTATTGTAAGAAGGCGTGAACATTGTTGTTTTACAAGATTACAGTTTCATGTCCTGTCGTGTAAGACAAAGAGTTTTGAGGGAACTGGCTCAACCCTCTATGGGGTGAGTTTTGGGGGAACTGGCTCAACCCTCTATGGGGTGGCCTGTCTCATATATATAATAGTGTACAATGGTACAATACAGGTATAGATAGTTGGACTACAATACAAAGTCTAACACCCTCCCTAAATCTCAACTCACTCCTGATACATCTAGAAGGTTGAGATTGCGCCTACAGACCTTAAACATCGGTGAAGGTAGAGGCTTGGTGAAGATGTTTGCAAGTTGATCTTTTGAAGAGATAAACCTGATTTGTAGTAGCTTATGTGCAACACGTTCCCTCACAAAATGATAGTCAAATTCAATGTGTTTGGTCCATGCATGGAACACCGGATTAGACGATAGAAACATAGCTCCGATGTTGTCACACCAAAGGACCGGAGGATGTGGACAAGGTACTCCTAGCTCTCGAAGTAGGGACTCAATCCACATGAGTGTTGGAGATATGCCCAAGAGGCAATAATAAAGTGGTTATTATCATATCTTCATGCTTATGATAAATGTTTACATACCATTCTATAATTGTATTCACCGGAAACATTAATACTTGTGTGGTTTGTAAACATAAATGAGTCCCTAGTAAAGCCTCTTGTTAAACTAGCTTGTTGGTTAATATATGATCATGGTTTCCTGATCATGAACATTGAGATGTTAATAACAACAAAGGTCATATCATTAGGAGAATGATGTGATGGACATGCTCCTATAGTGTCACATCCCAAGATTTTCCAAATCTTGTAATGTGAAAATAAATGAATAAAATAAAACTTTGTTTGATTTTCAGGGCCAGAAGAAACTTTTTGAATTCAATTGGAAATTCAAACCCATTTGAATTAAATAAAATCCTAAAGGGATTTAAAAAGATAAACATTTTAAATAAAGTAAAACAAAATATTTTGGAAATACTATTTTGGATCTTTAAATAAAAGATTTGGTTTTCAAAAAGAAAAGGTGGATTCTTAAATAAAGATTATTTTATAAAGCCAAATTTAAACCTTGGCCAAACTTTTGAATTAAAACATTTTGTTTTGAATAAAAATAGCAAAGGTTTATTTAAATAAATTAATAAGGATTTAATATCCAATTTTATTTAAATAAAAGGTTTTACCATTTTAATTAAAACATCAAAAAACTTATTAAATTATTTAAATAAGTTTTCCAAATATTTTATATTCTCTTACTGAAGTGTTTTGGTTTTATTTTAGATTTCAAAATAAATATTTTAATAAAACAAATCCTATTTGATTTAATAACTAAAGTCCATTTTATTTAATTAAAGAATGGATCCTAAAAAGAATAAAAATTATTATTTTATTTTGGAATTTGGTTTATGTTGATAAACAGAACCAAAATCAAAGTACAAAATTTAGTGTTTCTTTGAATCAATTTGAATGCTTGAGTGTTTTTTGAATTTTAAAAACAGAAATCAGAATTAGAAAAAGAAAAAGGTTACATAATAAAAAAATGGATTTGGACCAGCCTAGCCGGCCAAGCCCACGAGCCCAGAACCAAGCCCAACTTCCCTTCCCGGAAGAAAACGGTTCACATCTATTAACAGACCCGCAAAGAGACTGACTGGTGGACCCTTCCCTCACTCTTTTCCCACTGACCAGCAGACCCCACTTTCCCACTCCTCCTTCTTCCTCGCGACGACCGCGCCGGCCGTTTCTGCCGTTGATGTCGCGGCTTGAATACGCATTGATGCCGCGCCTTAAACCTCGTCGTGACTGCACGCTATTAAGCGCCTCCGTATTCTCCTCCTTTCCCCTCTGTCGCCACTTCTTCTCCGCCCCGAGGCTGCCTCAATTTGGCTCGACACACTCCCAGTTCCGACCACCGTCCTCCCTCGATTCCGGCCAAGTATCGTTGCCCCTTGCCTCCCTGAACACGCTAGCAGATTCCCCACTCCCAGACGCATCTCCCAGTACCTTTCGTTCGACCGCGGGCGCCCCAGAGCGTCGGCAACGTCAAGCTTCCGAACGCCGCCGCGTCTGCAACCTCTCCGACGACCTCCCCCGGTAAGCACTGACCACCCCGCGTCTTCTCGATCACGCAAAAGTCTTCGCCTTGGTCTTGCGTACCTAACTACGCCCTCTGGTTGCCTCCACGTGATCTACAGAGTCGCCTCCGACCGCAACCAGGACCACCCGACGCAGTTCTCTACTCCGGCGAGCAATCGCTGCTGTACCAGAGCGCCCCTTGCCATGTTGACCACACGACGAGCACCACCTCGACCTTGCGAACACGGTAAGCACCCCCCTGTCTACTTTGCTTCCTGTAGCCGCCGTAGCACCACCGTCTGGCCGCTCCGCCGCCAGCCACCGCCGCAGCGCTGCTAGCTTTAGGTCGAGCTTGCAGTAGCCGTTCGATCTCGATCCAGCGGTTGGGAATAGAACCAGAGCGAAAGGGTAAGAGTAAATCTGTGCCGTGCGATCAAAATGGATCCTGCGGTCTGCGTCTGTCAATTCGAACGAACCGGTACCGTCCAACCAGAACGTGACGCGTGGCCATGTTTTGTTTTAAAACAGATTTGAAACCTGATTGAGATATGATTTTCAAACCCTTGTAACTTTGGATCCACACGTCCAAAAATTACAAATTTTATGTCGTTGGATTCAGAAGAGCAAGACCTAGCCAACCATACCCTTGGTTTAGTAAATAGTATCTGTAATTTACTTGTTTTTGCAGATTCATTTGTGTGCTTGTTTAGATTAGAAAAATTGTTTAAAAATGTTTTTAGGGTTAAAACCTTTGCAAAATGGTTTGTTGTAAACTCACTGACCCTAGGAACCAACCCATGGAGTTAAAAATGAATTTGGTGAAATTTAGGATAGATTAATTGAATTGATCCATTTCTAGCTAAATAAAAATAATAAATTTTGCTATGAAAATGTTTTTGCAAAGAAAACTTTGAGAAAATGTTTTGGACCAAACCTACTGACCCAAAACACCAAGTTTTGCAAGGGCAACTCATTTGGTGAAAAACATAAAGTTTTGCTTTGATAAAATATTTTTCACCACATAAAGTGTTGAATGGATTTAAAAATGGTTTATGGACAAAACCCTTTTTGCAAATGACTTTGCCATTTTGGTAAATGACCACTTTGGACCTTACAAAGTTTAGAAGCCTAGTAGAGACCATCCTTGCAAATAAAACCATCTTAAGCATGTTCCCATGCATGACTTAGAATCCATTGCTTTGTGTGTGTGAAATTGTTTGTTTGACTTTGATTTGGAATGTTAGTTGATTTTGTGTTTGCTTGATTGACTTGTAGTGAAATTAGCAAAGTGTGAGACTAGCAAGGTCAAGGAGTGAACCACCATTCCCTTCCAAAAAGGCAAGTGACACTATCATCAAAATTCCTACTATTTTCATTATACTTAGTGGATTTTGAAACATGCATGAAAATACTTTTTGTACTTATGCTATGCTAAAATCCTAATAGGATTCCCTATCCATTCCTTAGAGAAAACAATGTAGTTGTTACATGCTTAGCCATGCTATATTTTGAAAAGAGATACATGTTGAGATTTTACAAAGGTTGAGAAAAGGACTTATGTTTTACATAATAAAACAAGGACTCAATGAACCACCTGGGTGGCCAAGGATACTTTGAGTATTGGAGAAGGTGGCAACAAAAGGAACCATGTCTATGGCAATCACTTTGTGTTGTGCTCCAAAGGAAACCACCCAGGAAACTTAGAGATTGAACATGTTTCTCCAATTGTGGCTTTCGTGTGCAACCACATGCTATTATGGCTCTGGCTTGGTCAACTACATTGGGAAGACCCATGCACTGTCTTCAGTTAACTGGACATGGGGATCTGGAATGCTTCATGGGTGCTGAAGGCAAGCTAGCAATGGTGTATGGGAGGACCCTTTGGAAAGACTTCGTCACATTCTCAATCTGCCAGTACTCCATCTTGGTGAGCACTAATCCAGTAGGCCACTGGTGGCAAAAGGATGGGATTGTGACATGTGGGTAAAGTGTACTCCTTCTGCAGAAGTTAATAAAATCTAAGTACTTAGCCGTGTCCCCGGTTATGGACAATACTGAGCAACTAAAGTTTGAACCATGAGAGATCTCGACATTCTAATTTCTAAATGAAAAACTTTTAAGGACTTGATGCACTTGGGGTTACCAAGGAGCTCAAGAGACTTTTGACAAAACTTGATGTACTTGGGGTTACCAAGGAACTCAGGGGATTTTGTTGAAAACATGAACACTTGGGGTTACCAAGGAACTCATGAGATTTTGATAAAACTTGTTGCACTTGGGGTTACCAAGTAGCTCAAGAGATTTTTGACAAGGACTTGAACACTTGTGTTTCTACCAAGGAGTTCAAGGAACTTGGAAAAAGAGATTTGACAAAGGACCAAAACCATTTTGAAAAGATAGGATAAATTTTGCTTTATGCAAAAGAGCCTAAAACTCTACTTAGCCAAATATGCATGTATTGATAGGATCCACTTAAATTCCACATAATAGTGAAACTTGCCAATACAATTCAAATGTATTGACCCTTGTGGCTGTAACTTGTAATGTTGCAGGTTTGATTGAT
The DNA here is from genome assembly GCA_910589765.1 of Avena atlantica. NCBI lineage: Eukaryota > Viridiplantae > Streptophyta > Magnoliopsida > Poales > Poaceae > Avena > Avena atlantica. The sequence continues at coordinate 430,264,606 of OU342735.1, read as the reverse complement.
TTTAGTGAAGATTGTTTGATTAGGATTACAAAGTCTACAACCAACATCTGCCTGTGGCACTTTGAAGATGAAGGACCCATGACTATAATTATTCCGCTGCAATGTAATGTAATAGCCAAATGAGCTATGTATGATGTAATAAAATTATGTTATTCCTGGTTATAAAGTTATAATATGACCTTTGTATCTTGATATTACATCTTAACTATGGATGCTAGCTATTGATCCAGGGACTAGCATTGTAAACACAGGGGGCTCTATCTTATTAAAGATTGGGACCTCTACAGATGGTATCAGAGCATTGTGTTGCCTGTAGGATTTGTAAACCTAGGATTGGACAAAAAAACCTTAGAAAAATAGGAGTTGTATTTAGTTCCAAAAACTATTTACAAAAACACTTGTAAACTCTTTCCTCAACCATTTTGGTTTCAACTCTACTTCTCTTCTACTTCAACTTGATGGAAAAACCTACCCCATGGCCAAAGACTACACCATGTGCAAAAGACTACTTCAACTTCTTCAACTCTAATGACTTCAACATCTTCAGCATATTCACCAAGGACTTCCAACATGGATATCACCAAGGACTACAAGTGAAACAAGGAAATCTTACTCAAAATTTAGAGACTGAGGGAATGCAAAATAAGAAGGAGCCAACAACAACTTTGAAGTATTGTGACCAAGAATTTTTCTCAAGGAAACCAAGATCTCATGCAAGAAAAATCAAGAAGGAAGGAAAAATCCCAAGTGAACCATATAGATGGACCACCATATTTTAGCTAAGACAAAACCACCAACTTATGAGGTGTGAACAAAAATATTTTGTTGCCTAAGTATGTGGTTGAACTTTGTTGTTGAGTGAAAAGTTGTTTGTGATTGCTTGCACATTGTTTGTGTGAATTGTGATGTGTGTGACTGGAAATATTTCCTTAGAAATATCTTGCCTATTCTAATATCCCTTCAACCCAAACAGATGACTACCCCAAAAGACTCCAAGGTTGATGACACCAACCAAGCTGACCGCATGAAAGAGCTCATAGCAACCCAGAACCAGTTAAACCAACTGACAGCTCAATTCATAGCCAACAATAGTGATAAAGACCCAGCACTGCAAAAGTTTTTGGAGGAACAATCTCAACTGATGCTTAAGGTGACTAATCAAATGATCAACATGGAAGAAAGCTATCCCAAAGGAGTTTATGATAACAAAGATGACAAGAATGTTGTTCTAGATGGAGCCCCAGCTTGCATTATTTGTGGAGACAAGGATCACACTTCCAAAGAGCATGAAGGTCAATGCCCTAACTGTGAAGGGAATCATCCTGTTGGACAATGTCCCACCTCTCAAGCTACTTGTTACCTTTGTGAAGGAAACGACCATGTCCCTATCCAATGCCCCATCTACTCCATGGTGGAACAAAGGAAACAAGAAGGATCCAAGTATGCCAAGAATGTTGATGGCAAAGGAAAAGGACCACTTATACCTCCAAACAATACAACCCAATTCAAAGGATCAAAGAAACCCAAGAAGCAAAAGATAGACAAAAGCCATGTGCAATGTCATCAGTGTAAGGAAATGGGACACTATTCCGGTGAATGCCCAAAGAATCCTAAGAATAAAGAGATTGGCCAAGTAGTGTGCAACAACTGCAGAGAGCTAAGCCACTATGTAGCAACTTGTCCACAAGAGCCACGTAAAGAACTCAAGGACATCCACTGCTTCAACTGCAAGAATCCAGGACATTATGCAAGCAACTGTCCAGAGAAGATGAAGAACAAGTTGAACAAGCCTATGGAGAAACTCAACCTTGGCCCATGAGTCAAGAATGGAAACCAAGGACATTGTGCAAATGTTTACTTAGAGAAGTTTTTCCAGGAATCCCAAGAAGACCAATATGTAATTTTTGTTTGAATTTTTTTAAGGGTTGTAGTACCCTAGTTGTTTTGAACCTGCTTGTAACCCCAGCCTTCCCAAATCTCGGGACGAGATTTATTTTAAGGGTGGTAGCCTGTCACATCCCAAGATTTTCCAAATCTTGTAATGTGAAAATAAATGAATAAAGTAAAACTTTGTTTGATTTTCAGGGCCAGAAGAAACTTTTTGAATTCAATTGGAACTTCAAACCCATTTGAATTAAATAAAATCCTAAAGGGATTTAAAAAGATAAACATTTTAATAAAGTAAAACAAAATATTTTGGAAATACTATTTTGGATCTTTAAATAAAAGATTTGGTTTTCAAAAAGAAAAGGTGGATTCTTAAATAAAGATTATTTTATAAAGCCAAATTTAAACCTTGGCCAAACTTTTGAATTAAAACATTTTGTTTTGAATAAAAATAGCAAAGGTTTATTTAAATAAATTAATAAGGATTTAATATCCAATTTTATTTAAATAAAAGGTTTTACCATTTTAATTAAAACATCAAAAAACTTATTAAATTATTTAAATAAGTTTTCCAAATATTTTATATTCTCTTACTGAAGTGTTTTGGTTTTATTTTAGATTTCAAAATAAATATTTTAATAAAACAAATCCTATTTGATTTAATAACTAAAGTCCATTTTATTTAATTAAAGAATGGATCCTAAAAAGAATAAAAATTATTATTTTATTTTGGAATTTGGTTTATGTTGATAAACAGAACCAAAATCAAAGTACAAAATTTAGTGTTTGTTTGAATCAATTTGAATGCTTGAGTGTTGTTTGAATTTTAAAAACAGAAATCAGAATTAGAAAAAGAAAAAGGTTACAGAATAAAAAAAATGGATTTGGACCAGCCCAGCCTGCCAAGCCCACGAGCCCAGAACCAAGCCCAACTTCCCTTCCCGGAAGAAAACGGTTCACATCTATTAACAGACCCGCAAAGAGACTGACCGGTGGACCCTTCCCTCACTCTTTTCCCACTGACCAGCAGACCCCACTTTCCCACTCCTCCTTCTTCCTCGCGACGACCGCGCCGGCCGTTTCTGCCGTTGATGTCGCGGCTTGAATACGCATTGATGCCGCGCCTTAAACCTCGCCGTGACTGCACGCTATTAAGCGCCTCTGTCTTCTCCTCCTTTCCCCTCTGTCGCCACTTCTTCTCCGCCCCGAGGCTGCCTCAATTTGGCTCGACACACTCCCAGTTCCGACCACCGTCCTCCCTCGATTCCGGCCAAGTATCGCTGCCCCTTGCCTCCCTGAACACGCTAGCAGATTCCCCACTCCCAGACGCATCTCCCAGTACCTTTCGTTCGACCGCGGGCGCCCCAGAGCGTCGGCAACGTCAAGCTTCCGAACGCCGCTGCGTCTGCAACCTCTCCGACGACCTCCCCCGGTAAGCATTGACCACCCCGCGTCTTCTCGATCACGCAAAAGTCTTCGCCTTGGTCTTGCGTACCTAACTACGCCCTCTGGTTGCCTCCACGTGATCTACAGAGTCGCCTCCGACCGCAACCAGGACCACTCGACGCAGTTCTCTACTCCGGCGAGCAATCGCTGCTATACCAGAGCGCCCCTTGCCACGTTGACCACACGACGAGCACCACCTCGACCTTGCGAACAAGGTAAGCACCCCCCTGTCTACTTTGCTTCCTGTAGCCGCCGTAGCACCACCGTCTGGCCGCTCCGCCGCCAGCCACCACCGCAGCACCGCTAGCTTTAGGTCGAGCTTGCAGTAGCCGTTCGATCTCGATCCAGCGGTTGGGAATAGAACCAGAGCGAAAGGGTAAGAGTAAATCTGTGCCGTGCGATCAAAATGGATCCTGCGGTCTGCGTCTGTCAATCCGTATGAACCGGTACCGTCCAACCAGAACGTGACGCGTGGCCATGTTTTGTTTTAAAACAGATTTGAAACCTGATTGAGATATGATTTTCAAACCCTTGTAACTTTGGATCCACACGTCCAAAAATTACTAATTTTATGTCGTTGGATTCAGAAGAGCAAGACCTAGCCAACCATACCCTTGGTTTAGTAAATAGTATCTGTTAATTTACTTGTTTTTGCAGATTCATTTGTGTGCTTGTTTAGATTAGAAAATTGTTTAAAAATGTTTTTAGGGTTAAAACCTTTGCAAAATGGTTTGTTGTAAACTCACTGACCCTAGGAACCAACCCATGGAGTTAAAAATGAATTTGGTTAAATTTAGGATAGATTAATTGAATTGGTCCATTTCTAGCCAAATAAAAATAATAAATTTTGCTATGAAAATGTTTTTGCAAAGAAAACTTTGAGAAAATGTTTTGGACCAAACCTACTGACCCAAAACACCAAGTTTTTCAAGGGCAACTCATTTGGTGAAAAACATAAAGTTTTGCTTTGATAAAATATTTTTCACCACATAAAGTGTTGAATGGATTTAAAAATGGTTTATGGACAAAACCCTTTTTGCAAATGACTTTGCCATTTTGGTAAATGACCACTTTGGACCTTACAAAGTTTAGAAGCCTAGTAGAGACCATCCTTGCAAATAAAACCATCTTAAGCATGTTCCCATGCATGACTTAGAATCCATTGCTTTGTGTGTGTGAAATTGTTTGTTTGACTTTGATTTGGAATGTTAGTTGATTTTGTGTTTGCTTGATTGACTTGTAGTGAAATTAGCAAAGTGTGAGACTAGCAAGGTCAAGGAGTGAACCACCATTCCCTTCCAAAAAGGCAAGTGACACTATCATCAAAATTCCTACTATTTTCATTATACTTAGTGGATTTTGAAACATGCATGAAAATACTTTTTGTACTTATGCTATGCTAAAATCCTAATAGGATTCCCTATCCATTCCTTAGAGAAAACAATGTAGTTGTTACATGCTTAGCCATGCTATATTTTGAAAAGAGATACATGTTGAGATTTTACAAAGGTTGAGAAAAGGACTTATGTTTTACATAATAAAACAAGGACTCAATGAACCACCTGGGTGGCCAAGGATACTTTGAGTATTGGAGAAGGTGGCAACAAAAGGAACCATGTCTATGGCAATCACTTTGTGTTGTGCTCCAAAGGAAACCACCCAGGAAACTTAGAGATTGAACATGTTTCTCCAATTGTGGCTTTCGTGTGCAACCACATGCTATTATGGCTCTGGCTTGGTCAACTACATTGGGAAGACCCATGCACTGTCTTCAGTTAACTGGACATGGGGATCTGGAATGCTTCATGGGTGCTGAAGGCAAGCTAGCAATGGTGTATGGGAGGACCCTTTGGAAAGACTTCGTCACATTCTCAATCTGCCAGTACTCCATCTTGGTGAGCACTAATCCAGTAGGCCACTGGTGGCAAAAGGATAGGATTGTGACATGTGGGTAAAGTGTACTCCTTCTGCAGAAGTTAATAAAATCTAAGTACTTAGCCGTGTCCCCGGTTATGGACAATACTGAGCAACTAAAGTTTGAACCATGAGAGATCTCGACATTCTAATTTCTAAATGAAAAACTTTTAAGGACTTGATGCACTTGGGGTTACCAAGGAGCTCAAGAGACTTTTGACAAAACTTGATGTACTTGGGGTTACCAAGGAACTCAGGGGATTTTGTTGAAAACATGAACACTTGGGGTTACCAAGGAACTCATGAGATTTTGATAAAACTTGTTGCACTTGGGGTTACCAAGTATCTCAAGAGATTTTTGACAAGGACTTGAACACTTGTGTTTCTACCAAGGAGTTCAAGGAACTTGGAAAAAGAGATTTGACAAAGGACCAAAACCATTTTGAAAAGATAGGATAAATTTTGCTTTATGCAAAAGAGCCTAAAACTCTACTTAGCCAAATATGCATGTATTGATAGGATCCACTTAAATTCCACATAATAGAGAAACTGGCCAATACAATTCAAATGTATTGACCCTTGTGGCTGTAACTTGTAATGTTGCAGGTTTGATTGATTTTAGTGAAGATTGTTTGATTAGGATTACAAAGTCTACAACCAACATCTGCCTGTGGCACTTTGAAGATGAAGGACCCATGACTATAGTTATTCTGCTGCAATGTAATGTAATAGCCAAATGAGCTATGTATGATGTAATAAAATTATGTTATTCCTGGTTATAAAGTTATGATATGACCTTTGTATCTTGATATTACATCTTAACTGTGTATGCTAGCTATTGATCCAGGGACTAGCATTGTAAACACAGGGGGCTCTATCTTATTAAAGATTGGGACCTCTACATATAGTTAAGCGTAGCATAAGATCAAGTCATTTAAATAGTCCACTTGTTATAAGCTTTCAATACATATTAACCTAAATCCTTCAACCATGATATCATGTTAATCACCATCATCGGATGGATACTTTGATGACATCAAACACCACTTCATAACTGGGTGTTTATAAAGGTGGCATTGAGTGTTCAGAAAGTATGTGTTGAGTCACATGGATCAAGACTGAGATTTGTCCATCCATATGACGGATAGATATACTCTGGGCCCTCTCGGTGGAATGTCATCCAATTATCTTGCAAGCATGTGACTAGATCACAAGGGATCACATATCACATGAACGAGTAAAGAGTAATTATCGGTAACGAGGTTGAACTAGGTATGCAGAGATACCGACGATCAGACCTTGGATAAGTAAAGTATCACGAGACAAAGGAAAATTGGTATCGTATGTAAATGGTTCATTTGATCACGAATTAATCATAGAAATATGTGGGAGCCATATGAATTTCCAGATTCCTCTATTGGTTATTGATCGGAGAAGAGTCTCGGTCATGTCTGCATAATTCACGAACCGTAGAGAGACACACTTAAGGATTCAATGTTGTTTAGTAGATATGGAATGTGAGTAAGAAGAACGAATGTTGTTCGGAGTCTCGGATGGGATCCAGGATATCACGAGGAGATCCGGAATGGTCCAGAGAATAAGATTCATATAAGGAAAGTACAATTCTGGAGTTTGGGAATGGTTCTGGTGTTTTCACCGGAATGTTCTAGAGGGGTCTAGAAGGTTCAGCGATATTGAAGGGGAAGGGTACATGGATATGTCATGAAAAGGTGGAATGGTTGCATCATGTCCTATGTCACTTGGCTGGACACTTGGAAGAGAGAAATCAAACTCTAATTTGAAAGTCAAAAAGGTAGTTTGAAAAAAGTCAAACTAGGACAATGTTTCCAAGTGGAGGGAGGGAAGGATTCCTACCTAAGGAAGGAATCCTCCCTCTCTTTGCCGCCGGCCAAGCAAGGGGCGTTGGGGCAGGACTCCCCCTCCCCTTGCCGCCCCTCCCTCTCATAAATAGAGGGGAGAAGGCGCCCCCTTGCCCCACAACTCCAAGCCCTAGCCGCCGGCCTCCACCCAAGTCACCGCCGCCCTAATGCCCTCTTCCAAGTTGCCAACTAGAGCTAACGCCTTGATCCCTAGCCACCGGCCACACCACCTCTCGGCGCCCTCTAAACCCTAGATCGCCGAGGCCCTCTTATACTCCACCATACTCGCTCCAGCTTAGGCGAAGCCTTGCGAGATCTTTCCTCTAAACTCCGACACCACGCTGTCGTGTTGCCGAAATCACGAGGAGAGAGCTATAACCTCCGACGCCTGCTGGAACAAGGGAGACAAAGGTCTTCATCGAGTACCGAACATGTGACCGACTGCGGGAGCGCTGCCGGAACACGGCGCTGAAAGGATCGTCTACACGATCTTGAGATCGGCAAGTGAACAACTACATCACCCACGAGAATCCAATCTCGTTAACTTCTTTGGATCTTCGAGGGTTATTACTCTATCGACTCGTTGCTACAATCTAGTAGATAGATCTTGGATTGTGTGTGTTCATGCGATAGAAACTTTTTGTTTTCCATGCTATGAAACCCCAACAATGAGCTCAGCCTTCGCGTTGGCAACTGCCTTGTACTCGGCTTCTGTGCTGCTGCGGGAAACAGTGGCTTGCTTGCGTGCACTCCAGGCGATCAAGTTAGGACCCGAGAACACTGCATATCCCCCCTTGGATAGCCTGTTGATACGTCCAAAACGTATCTACTTTCTCGAACACTTTGCTATTGTTTCTTCTCTAAACTTGTGTGATTTGGATACAACTAACACGGACTGACGCTGGTTTCAGCAGAATTACCTTGGTGTCTTGTTTTTGTGCAGAAATGAACTATCAGGAAAAATCCCGGAAAATATGCCAAATACTATTTCTCACCAAAAGATCCACGGAGCCAGAAGGGAAGACAGAGGGGAGGCTTGGGGGGCCTAGACCCACCCCAGGCGCGGGCCCGCTGACCCGCGCCTAGGGGAGGTTTGGCCACCCCAGACAGCTCCTCGGCCTCCCTCCGCGCCTATAAGTTGCCTTCTGACCTAAAAACAGAGGGGGGTTTCGATAGTTTTCTAGAAAGAGTTCCGCTCCACCGCCGCCACCAGAAACCAAGATTCAGATCCAGAAACTTCGTTCTGGCATCCTGTCGGGATGGGGAATTTGGAGAGGATCATCGCCATCATCATCACCAACGCATCTCCATCAACCACCGATGTTTCCCTCATCCATGAGTGAGTAATCCCCCGCTGTAGGCTTTGGGATGGTAGGGATTGTATGAGTTCTATCATGTAATCGAATAAGATCTGTTAGGGGCATAGTGCCTAGTATCTCTATTAGTGCTATTTGACTTTGTTGCAACTTGTTGTGCTTAATGCTTGTCACTAGGGCCCGAGTGCCATGATCTCAGATCTGAACTTATTATTGAATCATTATGATAGTATTATTTGTGATCTTATCTGCAAGTTGTGTACACATATCATTATCCGGATCCAAAGGCCCCAAAATGACAATAATTGGGACAACCGGAGGGGATGGCTGTGGTGTGAGGATCACATGTGTTCATGGAGTGTTAATGCTTTGCTCCGGTGCTCTATTAAAATGAGCACCTTAATTGCCAGTAGTTCCCTATAGGCCCCGCTGCCATGGGCTGGCTTGACAGAAGATGTTGTGCAAGTTCTCATTGCGAGCACGTATGACTATATTTAGAGCACATGCCTAGGATTGTTTAGTACTTGGATGCTTGTTATTATTTATCTGCAATGCCCTAGATCTTGAAGTTACATGTTTAGACTCGTCCATGCAAAGCCCGTCCATCCATACCTATGCCTACCGCACTCGAATCCTACTGTTACCGTTACTGTTACTATTGTTCCTGTTTCACTGTTGCTGTTACTGCTGCTGTTGCTTTGCTAGAACTACTACAAACTATTACTACCGATAAACTTCTGTGAGCAAGAACTATTTCCAGGTGCAGTTGAACTGACAACTCAGTTGTTAAGGCTTGCAAGTATTCTTTGGCTCTCCTTGTGTCGAATCAATAAATTGGGTAATACTATCCGCGAAGACTATTGCAATCCCCTACACTTGTGGGTCATGACCTGTCATCTGGACACCCAACCCAATCAGCATCTGAAAATGCAGAGAGGATTCCGAAGGGACTGAGGCACAGGTGGAGAACGTAGGAGACAGTGAGACGCACATAAGCAGGATGCGTTTCACAGCAGACCAGTGCACATTAGAAGGCGCATGAAGATACTGTCACACCCTGTTAACCGTAAACAAGAGATCCGGACGTGTGATAGTCAGATACTGCAGACCACCAACAATACTTCGATACGCAGTCGCATCCTCAGGAGATAGAAGATCACCATCATTAGCTGAAAGTTTGTCGGTGGAGGACATGGGCATAGGAGACGTCTTGCACTTGAGCACACCAGCACGACGCAAGAGATCAAGAGAATATTTCTTCTGAGTGAGAGCGAGGCTGCCATGGTCCTGATGAGCAACCTCAATACCTAGGAATAAGTGTAGATGTCCCAAATCCTTTACTGCAAAGTCTCTACCAAGCGCGATCACAAGAGCATCAGCAGCAGTCGGTGAAGAGCTGGTCAGGATAATGTCATCCACATACACGATCATGTACATGGTCACACTTGGGAGCTGAAACAAGAACAGTGAAGTGTCAGTCGTCGATGGAACGAAGCCATGAGCACGAAGAGCTAAAGCCAAACGAGCATGCCAGACACGAGGCGCCTGCTTCAGTCCATATAGAGCCTTCATCAGACTACAGAGATGATAAGGCTGAGTGTGATCAACAAATCCAGGTGGCTGCCGCATGCAAACCTCTTCTTCAAGCAACCCATGAAGAAAAGCATTCTGCACATCAAGCTGGCGGAGAGACCATCCATGAGAAACTGCAAGTGACAGGAGAAGCCGAATAGTGGTAGGCTTGACAACCGGGCTGAACGTATCCTCATAATCCAGTCCATGGAGCTGTTTAAAACCTTTAGCCACAAGACGCGCTTTATAGCGCTCAATAGAACCATCAGCATGTTTCTTCACCTTGAAGACCCACTTCGAATCAATGATGTTGACGCGAGGCGGAGGGGGAACAAGTGTCAAGGTCTCATTCTGCATAAGAGCATGATACTCTTGTTCCATAGCAGTCCTCCAGTGTGGGATACTCATAGCGGCTTGATAACGACAGGGTTCGGCGGTTGGATCTTCAACAACATGAGCCAGACAAGCAGCCAAGTATGCAATTGTGCCATCGGTGCCCTCCTTGGGACAAGCAATGCTGCTGCGACTGCGCGTGTGCGGACGCCATGGAGCAGAGAGCACAGGGGCCGGCGGCACATCAGGAGCAGGCAAGGCCGGCCCAGAGGACTCCGGCGACAAGGGTCCAGGCGATGGTGACCCAGGGGGAGAAACTGGCATCAAGGGCCCAAGCGTCGTGTGCGGCGCCGAGCTGTGCGCTGCCAACCCAGACGAGGTGGGTGGCAGGGACACTCGCGCGGGCGACGTGGGCGACGATGGTGGAGAGGCCAGGCGAGGAGGCGGCAACATGGGCCGCTCGGGGGAAGCCGACGTGGGATCTGGCCCAGGTGCAGGATCCGCTCGGGAGGCGGAGGCGGGAGCCGGTGCATGCACAGGCGCCGGCCAATCGACGTGCTCCTCAGGTGTTGCGTAAGGTAGTAGTTCCAGGTGAGCTCCGCGTCTAGTTCCTGCACCATGGTTAGGCAACAACACATGCGAATATGCAACATCTTCAAATTGGCCAGGCATAATAGGATATGAATGCGTAGATGGGGCTGTGATAGGTGACTGTGGCATGGCGGAAAAGGGGAAGACGTTCTCATCAAAGACAACATATCGAGATATGTAGACACGATTTGTTAGCACATGGAGGCACTTGTAGCCTTTATGAAGAGAACTATACCCCAAGAACACGCATCTTTTTGAGAGAAACTCGAGTTTTTGGTTATTATATGGACGAAGATGGGGCCAACAAGCATACCCAAACACCTTGAAAAAGGTATAGTCCGAAGTTTCCTACAAGAGAAGCTCAATGGGAGTTTTCATATTAAGGACACGAGTAGGTGTTCGGTTAATAAGAAAACATGCAGTGGCAAAGGCATCACTCCAAAATCTAAATGGTACAGAAGCATGAGTGAGAAGTGTGAGACCGGTTTCAACTACATGGCGATGTTTGCGCTCAACGACGCCATTTTGCTGATGTGTATGTGGGCATGATAAACGATGAGAGATCCCAAGCTTATTAGAGAAAGTGTTGAGGTTGCGATATTCGCCCCCTCCAATCAGACTAAACATGTATGATCTTTTGCTTGAATAGACGTTCAACATGCAATTAAAACTGGGTGAATATATCAAACACATCAGATTTGCGCTTAATAAGATAAATCCATGTAAATCGACTATAGGCATCAATGAAACTGACATAGTAGTTGTGACCACTAGCAGATGTTTGTGCCGGACCCCACACATCGGAAGACACAAGTTCAAGAGGACTCTTTACTTCTCTAGTAGATGAAACAAAGGGGAGTTGATGACTTTTGCCTTGTTGACAGGCATCACACACGGACATCTCTTTATTGCTAGACTCTAATGGCAGCTCATGGCGGTGAATAATGTGGCGAACGATGGGTGTGGCGAGGTGGCCAAGGCGCACATGCCACTATGACAGTGACACACGAACACCGCTGAAGACGCGAGGGGCGGATGGATCCTACAGACGGTACAAGCCTTGGCTCAGGTGACCACTAAGTAGAACGTCCCAGGTTGATCAGTCCTTAACAAAAAGATCGAAAGGGTGAAATTCACATAGGACATTATTATCAAAGGTGAGCTTAGGAACGAATAGAAGAATACGAGTAATGGATGGTACCCACAGAATATTATGAAGATGGAGCTGCCTAGAAGGATGACTAGTTAAAGGAGATGCTTGGCCAATGTGAGAGATGGGCATACCTACACCATTGGTGGTGTGAACCTTGTCGTTCCCGTAGTAGGGCTGGTAGGTGGCGAGCTTGTTGAGATCGTTCGCCATGTGATCCGTGGCACCAGTGCCCATGTACCATGCTGGATCAATGGGGTATGATGGGGTGTACCCCTGCTCGGCGCACGGGTCCTTGCCCTTGGCGGTAATGTGGGAAGCCGGGACTTTGGGAGGTCTAAAGTCGACCATGGCGAATTGGAGCTCGTTGCCCCTACCGTCGTTGCCGAGGCCAAGGAAGCTCTACTGGAAGCGGCAATGACAATTGGAGGCAACATGTTTTTCACGGCCACACAGTTGGCACACCCGAGGTCGGTGCGGGGGTGGGGCGGTTTTGCCAGCGGATGGGGGCGCCAGCGGGCGCTGCCCACGCGCTGCCCAGTAGGCAGCTGACTGCTCAGTGATGGCGGTGGAGGAGCGGCGAGCCTCGACACGCTGCTCGGTGAAGAGTAGGCATGAGTAGATCTCATGAGGGGTCATCGATGGCTTGGCGTTGTGGACGGCCTCCGCGAGATTGTCGTACTCGAAGTCGAGGCCCTTGATGATGAAGCCGGCAAACTCCTCATCGTAAAGCGGCTGACTGATGGAGGCCAGCGTGTCCGTTAGCACCTTCATCTTGTTGAAGTAGGCCATGGCGGAGGAGTCTAGCTTCTTGATGTTAGTGAGCTCGCTGCGAAGAGACATCGAGCGGGAGGTGGAGACCTAGGAAAAGGCGTGCTCCAGGGTCGTCCAGGCGTCCATGGAGGTGGCAGCGAAGAGGCAGAGGCCAGCGACCCCGTCCCCCAGGGATCCCTGGATGGCGGAGAGGATCACCTGATACTGCTATACCCACACACGGTGCTCCGGGTTGATGGCTGGACCATGGATGGTGACGATAACTGGCGGAGGGCATGGAAAAGAACCATCAACATACCCAAGGAGAGAGCGGCTGCGAAGCAGTGATGGCGCTTTGTTGATGTGGGAGCGCTTCGTCGGGAAACCCCAAGAGCAAGGTATGATGCAACACAGCAGCAAGTCTTCCCTCAGTAACAAACTGAGGTTATTGAACCAGCAGGAGGAAGGAAACATCAAAAAGGTGTTGCAAGCAACTTGGAATCCCGCACAACACAAACTCAAGACTTTGCCCCAACGAACAGTGAGATTGTCAATCTCACCGGTTGTTGTAACAAAGGATTAACTATATGGTGTGGAAGGTGATAGTGGTTTGTAGAAAGTAAACAGTAACAGTGGAAGATGTATCAATGGTAAAGATTGGACCGGGGTCCATAGATCACTAGAGGTGTTCTCTTTAGATAAACAAACATGGCATGCAGGGTAAACAAATTACAGCAGGGCAATTGACAGGACTGAGCAAGGCATAACAATGCAATACTAGACATCATGATCCTATGAGATTCGATTGGGCAATACAACAAGATACATAGACCGCCATTCAACTGCATCTATGACTAGAATTCCACCTTTGGGTTATCATCTAAACCCCCTCCAGTATTAAGTTGCAAGCAACAGACAACTGCTTTAAGCAAAGTGTGTAAGGAAAACAATCCACTTGTTCCATGAACAAGATACCGTTGTTTTCTCCCTAGTGGCAACAGCACATCTACAACCTTAGAGATTTCTGTCACTTCCCTTAGATTAAATAGAGGCATGAACCCACTATCTAGCATAAATACCCCCTCTTGGAGTCACTAGCAACTACTTGGCCAAGATAGCTACTAACAACGGAGAGCATGCAAGATCACAAAACAACACAGACATGATAGAATCAATAAGACAAAACCATTAATCAATCTGACATAGTAATCTCAATATCCATTGGATCCCCTTACGGCCTAGGGTGGGCCCCGCACGGCCAATTCCGAGAATATTTCCTTACTAGCTTTCTGGAACCAAAAATAGAAGAAAACAAGCAACTAGCACTATGGCATATTGTTAATAGGTTAGTACCAGAAAACATTTAAAAACACCTCAAAGTGTAGACAAAGCAAATCAAAGTAGATACTAAACAAGCATGGAACATCAAAAATTATAGATACGTTTCCGACGTATCAAGCAGCGGTAAAACCTTGGCACGCTAGAACAAGTAATTGTCGGGCGTGAGTCGGATGGTGATCAGATTGTCGAGGTGGAACGGCCCGGACGTCGCAACGGCGGTGGGGGCCATGACTGCGGGCGGGGCAACAGCTACAGGAGCAGTGGCCGCGTGCGGAGCAACGACAACAAGGGCCGTGGCCGTGGGCGGGGCATCGCGAATCCCCGAGGCCGTCTGTTGGATGGCGAGTGTCGGGGACGAGCTAGAGGAGGCCGCGGACGGGGCTGTCGATGTTGTGTCAGAGAGCGCGGGTGGGGCGTGACGGTCTCGGTCGTCGGACGGGGCGTGGCGGTCTCGGTCGTCGGCGGGATCGGTCCGGATAACATCGAGCCCACGACGGTGGTGCCAAAAAAACTGGGGCACCGAGGGAGCCAGATCACGTGGCGAGAGGTTGAGGAGGGCGACAAGCGACGCGGGGAGAGCCCCGGAGCTGGCGACGCCCGAGGCGGAAGCGGTCATGGCGGCCGCGTCGACGGCGCTAGGGTTTTTGGGGGCGGCGGCTGGGGTGGGGAGGATCTAGGTTAGGCTGATAACATGTAAGACAAAGAGTTTTAGGGAAACTGGCTCAACCCTCTATGGGGTGAGTTTTGGGGGAACTAGCTCAACCCTCTATGGGCTGGCCTGTCTCATATATATAATAGTATAAGATGGTACAATACAGGTATACATAGTTGGACTATAATACAAAGTCTAACACGTCGAAACAAGCCTTTGGGCCAAGGCTGGTACTGAAAAATACGGACCAAGTTGGCCGAGGATGTTTGAATGGAGCAGCGGATCAACCATGTTCATGTCTGAGGGGCCTCCCCGGGTCAATCAAGTTTTGGGGAACATGCATTTCTTTGTTTTGCAACTTCAGCCCAATTACCCCAAGGTTTTGTCAAACTTGCTTGCTTTCTAGCTTCAAACCCACTTACACCCAAGGGTTTGGTCCAATGGATCAAAGTTGTGCGTGTCTATGGATCTTGTGGGAGCCACCTGGCAAATGGGTCCATATATTTAGCACTGAACAACATTGATCATGTTCTTTCTAATTGAACAATATACTCCTTTCGTCCATAAATAAGTGGACATCTAGAAATTATGGAGTGGAGTAGAAAATACACAGGTAAATTGAATGTAGAAGTCACCGTATCTCCTCTTCAATTTCATTATATTCAATATGCTAAGTACCATTTTTTATTATAAAGTGCATGGGAAAGATATATCATATATCATATATATACTCTTTTTCTGACAAATTTTGGAGGCCTTTAGCGGCCACTTATTTGTGGCAGAGTTAACACGTGGAGCTGCTCAGGCATGCCTTGATGGCTCGTAGACACTTAGGCGTGTGCAACGTATAGAAAGATCTAAGAAAATCGGAGACATGAGTCTAAGATTTTCAACTCTGCTCTAGTGTTTAGAACCGACAAGACTCCAACCAGCCATCCTAAAAAGAAAAAAGATAAGCAGAATGCTACCCACTGGCTAGTGGGCCCTCTTACCAATTCTCTTAGACATGAGTCTAGCACTAGACTCATCTTAGAGAATCTTTTTGTTAGCACCACCCACTCCACCGTTTAGACCTATGTCTAAGACTTCTTAGACTCATGATTTTGCTCACACTGCACATGCTCCTAGAAGCGATGCACAAAAAAAATCGGTCTCGCACCTGACATATGGAGCCTAGGTTAGTTGTATTAAAAACAACGGCCCACCTCGCCTTCTTATAGGCGGTCCTAAACGGGAGAGGGGGCATAAATAAAGCGCATGTCGTGACTTGACATGCGAGGCCAACTACGGCAGGTCCTCCCCATGTGTGCAAAAGTCGCTATCTTTGGCCTGATATGAGGGTTCTGCTTCGACAAGCCTTAGCCTCTTGTGCGGAAATGTGTGGGTGATGGTTTTACAACGAGGGCCGGATAGAAAAGTAAGTGAACATGTAGGCACAAGTGGGTCTATGTGTGTCGGTTGGCCCGAAGCTCATATCCTATGACGATTTACCACTTGGAGGGTGTAGTTCGTCCAGCCCAGAACCGTAGGCGGGCAAGACTTCGACAATCATCGACGGTTAGAGGCCGCCGTTATTTTTTTCCGGCCCAAATGGGCTAGAGACATATCTGTGATACGGAATTGTGAAACGGTCACGGGCTATCACGACCGCTGACAGATCGTGAAAGCGCTAGGAGGTTCCCGCATGTTTGATCGATCGTGTTGTAATGAAAGTTCATGCTAATGCCATGGTTGGACGCCCTCGTGCATGGAACACTGCTTTTTGCATCAGCTGAACGCACGACGAGGGTGGCTTTCTGGAAACACGCTCGTGTGTGGAACGCTGCCTTTTGCATCAGCCGAGCGCACGGCGAGGGTGACTTGCTGAAAAAGCCCAATTCGAGTGTTATCGTTGGGCGACTTGCTGAAAAAGCCCAATTCGAGCGTTATCGTTGGACCTCGTTGTGGGCTGTTTTAAAATTCGCACTGGCATGGTCCGACCTTGCATGCGAGAATCCAATTATACCGTTTTCTTCTTGCCATGGCTAGGTTGGGCCTCCAACAGTCTACCAAACACGTCCATAGGACCTTGTCTCCTTCTAGTGTATTCGGGGGTGTTGTTAGGGGAATTGTCCCAATCCCGCAAAATCTCCGCATTCCCTTACCAAGTCAGGTTTTGACAGCATAAAGCTAAGATATTCTAACAAAATCTATTATTTTTGGATAAATTTAAAACTCTCCATCATACTAGTATGTTTTTAGAGGAAAAGTATTCGAGAAGATTGGATGAACACAAATCCCCTCCAATCTCCAAACCTCTACCGAGAGGAGTAAACAAAACCCTCCCATCTTCAAACCTCTTGGGGTGAAAATACTCAGAGGAGTAAACAAAGCCTAAGACCATGATATTCAAGATGTGCAAAAACCAAGCAATCGAATCATGTGCTTGGACATCACCATAGCCACAGGATGATCCCTTTTGCTACTGTGATACCCCAAATTGGATTCACATGTATCTATACACCAAAACCCGTCTAGGTATTATGCGTATCTAGACAAAACAAATCTGCGACAAGTAATTTGGGACAGAAGGATACAATATATAGAGGATACAATACAATGAACACATTATAAATATGTTCTTCCAGCTGAGTCCCAAAATGAATATGCCTATGGCTGTCTTGTGCCTAGTTATTGATGCCACGAACTCGGACGGTGTGTGCGGTTTACAGTAGCGAACGCTCAATCCAACCTCCTTAGCAAGTATGCTACCTGGACGTCCTTGGTTAGCGGCATAATCCTGTTGCTGTACAGTTCAGCGACCAAGCTGGGTCTGATCTTGTAGACAGGTGGCAAGCCCTTGGCTTCCGCTCCTATATTCACCTCTTGCCCAAATATTTTGGCCTTGGTTTCTACCCTATGTTCAATTGCACGCTCAACCGTCGCGTAGGTGAGGAGCTGCATTAGTAGATCACCGTCCTGAAATGGCCACCCCACAAATTAGTTGTTTCCACAATGGGATCAAATTGTCATGGTCCATCAGAAACTCCGTAGAGTGTTACCCCTCTCAAAGCATAAGAGCACGGACCTGAGCTAGTATTGCAGGCATGTAAGCTTCAGGGGACTCTTGAAACTTGGCCTCTGCCACAAACTTCCCATAGTGGATTCTTTTAGAGAGTGCCTGAATAAGAAAATGGTGGAAAAGACAGATGAGCAAAATGTATTCACAAAAATGCCTGGCTGCAGGAGCCACTAGCGAACATCAACCCAATCTACACAATTAGGACTATAAAATCTTGCAAACAATGGTAATGGCATGACTTCCTTTTAGTGAATGAAAGTTGTGACATAGTAAAAATGATTTACAATGATTAGCTGTCTGAGGTATTAATCTAGTGTAGTACCTGCAAGCAGTTCGTATCACAAAGGGCACTCGATCCAGAATTGCCGTCACTTCCTTGTTTCACTAGTCTTGGAAGAACTTCGTCAAAATACATCTTCCAAATTTCTTTGTTGATATTAATGGAATCAGCAATGGGATGCAAAACCTACGGAAATGACAGGGACAACATAAGAACCCATCCAAATTGCATTGACAAGAACAGCACAATAATTTACTAGAAATTTGAGCCTTTTAAAATAGATGGTAATATTCCACATTCAATATAATAGATGTTTCAGGCCCCAGATGGATTGTCAAAGCTTTCAAACTTCAACAAGCTTGATAGAAATTACAAATCTACTATTTTCCGATGAAATTGAAATGAATACTAACAATGGAAAGCAGAAGCGCATTACAAGATTACAAGGGAAGCATTTGACATCGAAGAAAGCTTGAAATGTGAATTACCGTTGGATACTGCATAGGTGGCAACACTGGCTCAGGCAGATCTTCTGGGAAGAATGGGTGCTCATCTGGGCTCTTGTATCTCCCAACCTACATACAAAATATCAGCATATGCATTTTTCTGGCATATCATGATCAGTTGCATCTCTAATTGCAAGTGTGCACCACCTTTGCATGCAGCTTTTCAGTTTCTTTAATCATGAATTCAGCCAAAGATCCCCCAAATCCATCCACATGGAAATAATTGCTATCATATGATTCAGCATTGTAACAAAACTGTGCTCTCTCCAAGAGACCGAATATGATGCTGTCTTCTAGTCTAATCAAAGAGGTTCTGATACTGTCCAAGGTCAATATTTCACTTTGATCTATCCTCTGCTTCTCCACCCTATAAAAAGTATACCATTAAGACAAGTTATCAGTTCCTTACAGTCTAACACACACAAAAAAAATGCAGAAGCACCATAGAAGCTTAACCAGGTTAATCCATTCATAGTGCTACAAGTCAATTCCCTGCTCAAGGTCGCACAGACGTTTGTAGGAAGTTTCAACACATTAGGCGAGCCTTAGTCACTAAGACACTTCGTCAAAGTAAGTAGAGTAATTCACAATTTGTTGTAATTTCAGTGTGAACATTAAAGACATCAGGTCGTATTTTCGTGGAAGTAACAAAAAGAGACTGCTGCAATTTGCAGGGTTAACATCTTTTGAAAAGTCAATAAGACAACAATAAAAAAGGTCTCCTTAATGAAAAAGGCAAGCTCCTCGTCGTGCAGGTTGCTGGAACCAAACACCACAACAAAAAACAAATAAAAACCCTACAAGGATACCAATCCAGGTCCCCTGCTCAACGTTTAGTACAAGTTAACTCTTCCATCAAGAAATCAAGTTAGTGAAGCAGAAATCACAGCATAATGAGCTCCCTGTTTCAGGACATACCGAGTCAAAATCAGAGAACTCCCAAATCAGCTAAGGGATCAATTCAATCATCAACCTCATATCAAACAACATCAAACTCGAATATCAAACTCAGCAAGAAACCATACATGTCCCAATCGTTGATCAGCGCATAAACTAAAACAGAAACTAGGCGAGAACCAACTCCAGGTACCTCGCAAGTAGTACAAGCGAGCATAGGAAACGGGGAATCGGCAGTACAGCAGAAAACAGAGCTATGTAAGAGGAAGCCGTACCTGGTGACGGGGGTCACGGAGTTGTTGGTCGCCGCGAGCAGCGCCCACCGCGACGGCGCCTTCCTCCCGGCCGACCAGAAGGCGACGCCGCTCGGGCCCTGCGCTCCCTGGGGCGTGCCGTGCCGGGCCGCGGGCAAGGCCGCTGTCCTGGATACAACCTTGAACTCCATGGCTGGCGGCCCCCCCGGTCCGCCGCTACGAGCGACCTAGAAAGTGAAATTGGGATCTCTGGATTTGGATTTTCGAATAGGGCGTGCCTGCCGGGTTGGAAGGAAAGGAGCAGGAGAGGTTGGGGGGGGCGGAGGTAGGTGGTGCAAGGTGACGGTAGGAGGGGGAGAGGGCGGGAGGTGAGGAAGGGGACGGGAGGGAGGACCCCCTGCCCCCGGCGCGGTAGGTTGTCTCGAGTCAGGTTCTCACCTCTCCCTCTCCCTGTCGTCCCGGGTTTGGTTTTGGCCAAGGTGAGGTGGCCCGGGGTTGGTGACTTGGTGTCGCCAACAGCTACGCATCACGCTCGCGCATGTTTGGTGAAGGTTCTGTTTTGCCGTACATGCTTTACTTCTTTTCACTGTGTATATGTAATAAACGAGAGATTCATTCGCGATGGAAATAGGGATCACATTCGTGGTCCACGATTCCTGACGGGGCACTCAATTTCCACTCAAGATCTTACTCATGGCCACTTAAGCAAGCACATGAGCAATCATGTTCAACTCTATTTTTTTCGAAAAAAAAATACTAGGATCTATTGTAAACTCTCACAGGAAGTATAAACACATCAAACATAATAAAAATTATATTAAGATCCTTAAACCATCTAACAACCACTATTGTCACCAAAACGAGCCGTTCCATTGCGATTGGTAGACTGCTGCAACCGAGGGTTGCAATTGGATGAATCTAATGGAATAAGATCGGAGGAAGAGTTCGGACTTCTCTTTCTATTTCGAGCGTAAGGGCATCTCCACTCGCATTCTAGGAGGGCATCTCTAGGGCGATTGTTTTTTATCCAGACAACGAATTTTCGCCCAGTTGCGTTCTTAGGACTCGAGTTTTCACTGGATTTGGCCAAATTATATTCGACGTTCCTAGGCTGCACCCAAGGAGCTGGCTGTCGCTTAGGAACGCCGGATAAAGCTAAATCGGCAGTGAAAAATAATATGTGTTGGTGGTCTCTCCTTGTCAGCAAGTGAAGGTGATTCGTCCTCATCGCTTCGCCTTGACTCCCTCGACATATTGCCAGGAAAACGGCCGCTTGTCTAGTCGCCCACGCGGCGGCGTAATGGCACGCCACCATCCGCCCACCTTCCCGTCCTTTCTCATTTTCCGCCCTCGCTGCTCTTTCCCCAAATGGCTATAAAAGCCGGTAGCCTCACCGTCTCCGGAGCACCCACTCCCACTCCTCCATCTCTCTCCCAAAGCACCAAGTTCCAGGCAAAAGAGAAGCATGATGCATGCGATGTGGGAGAGGTACCCCGGCGTCAGAGCGGCAGTGAACGACTTCAGACGACGTTGGCTGCAGCCGTGGGAGGCTTGGCTCCACGACGCCGGCTACCGGTGCCGCCAAATTTTTGGTGCCCGCTGACATGGAAGCTGAGCGTGGGCGGCGTGCTCATGATGCCGGTGCCAGAGGGGAAAGAACAGATCGACGAGATCCAAGCGGTCATCACTGTCATGGACCCCGACAAGGCGGAGCACCCCTGAGAACCACGCCTACTGGGACCAGTTCTTTCGCAAGCGTCGGGCGCACCAGTTGCCTTACCACGAGGGCGGAGGCCAAGCGCTGACGCGCAAAAACGCCGAAAGCCGGCGTCATTGGTGGAGTATGCCGGGATGCACCCTCGTCGTTGTCCTGGAGTACATCACCGAGGGCAACGCCATGCGGCTAGGCTACCCGCCGCGCTCGCCGCCGTCCTTTTCGCAGCACCGTGGGGCAGCCTCTTGGATGCGAGGAGGATGGTCGGCGCGTCGTCCTCGTCTTCGGCGTCGGTCTCGCGCTCGTCCGTCCCAGCGCCCAAAAAACTCACCATGCTTCATAGCGCCACTCCAGTTGGTGAAACGGGAGCCGGAGTCTCCGGTGCGCTCGCCGCCATGCACGCGCTCGCACGGTCTCGTCATCAATGAGCGCTGGGCTCCATCACCGCCGAGCGGCCACCTTCGCCTCGTGAGGCTAAGCTGCGCACGCCAAAGAAGGAGCCTGCGCAGTGAGCCAAGCTGGAGATCGATGACGACTTCCTCCTTAAGATGGCGATAGAGGGCATCGCTCAACGACGTCCCGCTGATGACGGGCCCCGACACGTGCACCTGGTCTAGGTCAGACTGGGAGCGGGAGGAGGCTGAGCGCGTTCGTCACGTGCAGGAGAAGGACGAGCGCCAGGCCGCGCGCGTCGCTCGCCGAGTGCGCGCCTACCAGGGCGCGCCACTCATCCTCCTCGACGATGATGAGGAAGTCGAGGGCAGGTCGGGCCGTCGTCGCAGCAGTGGTGCTATGGCGACGCTGGCCAGGGCAGCTCCAAGACGCCAAGAGATGACGACAACGAATGCGCCATGGTGTTCTACCGCCGCCTCGGTATGTGAATGGCCGCCGTCTCGGCATTTCCTCGGCATTTATGTTATTTTTATGTTTTTTCCCCTACTATAAGTCAAATTCGGGTATATGTTCGAATTTGACATAATATGTATGAACTCTCCTATAATCTAATGCAATCGCCTGAATTAGTACCAAATTTGCTGAGTTTTGTCAAATTTTGGGTGAAGTTTCAAAATTCCGTGAACAAAATCTAGGAAGACGAGTGAAAATTCAACCGTTTCCAGGCAAAAGTTACATCCATCCAGTGATTTTTAGCTCTGAATTTGGCATACCAATCGTCAAACAAGTGAAGGTACTCTAAGGTTTCGCGTGCGGGTGATCTCCCGATGGTTTACGAGGTCTAGAGCTCTGAATCTTTGCGGGGTTGTTTCGCATGCAGGCGAGTCCTGCCCGGAATTGGTCCCAAGATTTCGTAACTTTATTTAGTGTAGCCAAATGCTCGAATTAGATGTAGAAGTTTCAATTCTCTGATTCCATGACCAATTATGTGCAATTAAACATAGTGCTTCCTCCGATTCATATTAGTTAACTCAAATTTATTAAATTTAAAGAAATCTAGACACTATTTATTATATAGGTTCATCCAAATTTTGACAAATCCAAGTCAACTAATATGAGTCGAAGAGAGTATTATATTTGCATATTAACCCATTTCAGTGTTGTTTGCAGCCATTCCAATCAGACAAGTGCCTCAACCTCAGCTGCATTCCCTGCTTGTGAGTGCATCTCTAGCAGATACCGAAAAAATGGTTAACCCTGTAAAAGTGATAAACTTTTCCAGTTTTAGTCGGAAAAATAGCCTTTTCAGATATCGTAAAAGTGATCAAAACCGTATTTTTTTTGCAGTTTCCCGTATAACTACTCTGCATACTGAATATATCTAGTTTTCGAATCTGTTTTTGAGGTAAACTACAAACCGGTCAACGCTCAACGGACGCTTCTGAAAGTATTCCATGTCGAAGAGTCTTGATTTCGGTGCCACATTCTATTTCCGGTTAGTAGGTTCGATTCCCACATCCATTATCAGTTTCTGGCCTTCATGATCGCCGCCTAGAGCAGCAGCAGCTCGCCGGCCGGCCGACCAGAACCGAGAAAATGACGCAAAATTTAAGACGATCTTGTTAAAAATCTATCATCTTTGGGTTTTTTGACACATAAAAACCACTTTTGAGGTATGAGTGTGACACAAAGCTCTAACTGGCCGTATTGAGGCATTTAACAACATTTCTGACAGGTGGAACCCGTTGTCAGTGCTGGCTTGGCACGAACTTGACGGAGGTAGGCGACGGCCGCGCGCGTCGAAGGGGGTCGTTAGGCCAGCCGCTGCTGACGCACGTCGACGAACAGATACGCGCGCTCCGGTCCTGGACCTCCGACCCGGGCCAGAACCCGCTGGCGCTCGCCCACGTCAGGGCGCTCCTCTGCGTGCGACGCCGCGACCCGGCCAAGCTCGCCTGCGCGTCCCGCGCGCAGCGCCGGGCCGCCAAGGAGCTCGCCGCCCTCGCCGCCGCCGTGTCCCGCTGCGCGCCCATGCCCACGCATCCCCACTCCGCCTCCGCGGCGGCATCGTCCGAGGTCGACGTGGCGCGCACAGTAGCCGAGGCAATCGGCGACACCGCGTCGGCGTCGGCGTCCGTCTTCCTCTAGGTCGCCTCGCTCGCCGCCGCCGCCTTGGCTGCGTCTTCCCCCACGTCATCCAAGAAGAAGCATCCCAAACAGGCCGCCGGCGAGGAGCAGAGAGACACCACGGCGACGGCCGTGTCCAAGCTGCAGGAGCTGGAGCGGTGCGTGGGCGAGGTTGAGAGCGAGAGCGAGAGCGAGAAGGTGTTCAGGAGCCTGCTGCAGACCAGAGTGTCCCTGCTCAACATTCACGCAAAGCAGATAATCTCATGCCACAATGGCGCCATGGAGTCGTTCCGCGGTGGCTCTCGGCGACGACGTCCCCGTCCCACCCCCTCGCCGCCAAACGCTCTGCCACGGCCGCGGCCACCACGTCGTTGACCCCGCCGTCCATGGCCTCGTCCACCACGCCCCGCCGCACCGCCTCTGCCGCAGTCATCTTGCTCCCCGTGAGGACCATGTCCCGCCTGGTCGCGGCGTCGGGGACCTTCTGCCGGAGCACCTCCCCGAAGTAGTCCACGATCTTGATGCCGGGAGCCGCGCATGACGACGGAGTCGTGGGCCAGGGCCAGCACGCAGCCGGCGGCGACGGTGGGCATGGGGAGCGCGAGGAGGTCGGCAAGGAGGCCGGGGGACGCTCCAGCGGCGGCCGCGGCGGAGCGGAGGGCGGAGATGAGGGGTAGGCCCAGGCGATGCTCGCCGGCGCCGGTGATGGTGATGAGATGGACGCGACCGCGCCGCTCCACGGTGCACATGCTTCCCGTGTCCATTTGGAGATCTGGGGTCAACGGCGCCGCTCCTGCCGCCGTTGCGCGCCCCTGCCTCATTCCATTGTTGACACTGCGAGGCCACTGGGTAATGCGAAGTGAGGGGAAAAAGAAAGAAAAATAATAAAAAGAAAAAAAAAAACTTAAACCGGCCATGTAGACCGAACGACTAACGGCCGTTCAACCCGTCTGTGAAGTTCCTGCCACATAAGCACTGACAGCGGCCCCCACCTGTCAAAAAGGCTGTTAAATGGTTAAACATGTCGAATTAGAGTTTTCTGTCACACTCCTATCTCAAAAGTGGGTTTTATGTGTCAAAAATCCTCAAGGTGATAGTTTTTTAACAAGAATGTCTCAAATGTGATAGTTTTGCGTCATTTTCTCGCCTACCGGAGCCGCATCAAACAGAAGGACCACCAGCAGCAGCTCGCATCAAGTAGAGCATGCGACAACTCGCATCAAGCACGCATGCAAGCAGCACATCAAGCACGCATGCAAGCAGCACATCAAGCACGCATGCGGCAAGCTGCCGAGGGACATGCGCGAAAGATGGGCAGAGGACGTGCGCGAGGGACATGCACGTCTGCGTGAAAGACGACCCTGCCAAGAAGAAAATAAAATATTCTGTTTTCCAATATAGATATATGGGATCTGTTTTGTTGGCACTATATTTTTACCGTAAAACAGGTTTATGATTTACCGCAAACGATTTTTACAGTTTCGAGTTTTACGGTACCTGCTAGAGATGCTATGAAGTTTTTTGTGTGCAGCCAACTTAATGAGTGATGAAGAGCGCTAAAGTGTTTTGAATTTCGCTGACTAAGCAAAGCGGATCTGGCGACTTAGTTGGCTGGTCATAGTAGTATCATACTCCCTCTATTTCAAATTACTCCTCACGCACATTTATCTAGGTGAGCTAGTACTCTCTCCTTCTTTATCCAAAAATTCCTTCGATTTTTGGAATACTTAATACACATTACATACTATCTATTTCAAAAAATTTAGGATTTTTTTGAATAAAAAATAAGGGAGTACCAGTCCACTAGATAAGCGTGCGCGCGGAGTAATTTGAAACAGAGGGAGTAGTATAGCAGTACAATGCACAGGATCCATTATCTCAATAATGCTTCATGTAATAGTAGTATACTAGTCTCATTATATTTATTAATATAGAATCTCAATGCAAAATCATGTATAATCTATTTGATATTAATTTTTCTATACGTATTATGGTACGGTATCTGTGTATGATACCAGTATGATTACTCTCGTTATTAATTATAGTGACACATCAGTTTTTTATATGGAGATATTAAGCATAGAGTAAAATTAATATGGTAAAAATTCCTTCCATCTCCCACTCCAGAAGTCAACCCTCCAGCGCCCTTCGTCTCGTCCGGCGATATGCGCCTCCCCCCGCGCCCGGCTCCGGCCACCTCCTCCTCGCCAGCGCGACCTTCTCGTCCGGCGCCGCCCTCTCTCCTGACTCCTGATAGGTTGCTGTTGCGAATATTGGAATGCGTACGCCCTCCATGTTACAGCGACGTGCGTGCAACCAGTCAAATAAGGCGCACGAGCCAGGAAGAATACAGGGCTCAGCAAGCACACGAAGCCTTCCGCTTATTTTCTATTCCAAGCATGATATGCATGCGACTATGTGCATGCGCATATGGCCGCCGTCAGAGACCGGTGAGGGGACATCTTTACAGATGAACTAAGTAGGAAAAACCAACATGCGCTGCCAAACCCACGATCATCTTTTTCCACGTTTGTTGGACCGTTGACATTAAAGCCATAGAAACTACAACGAAACCGCCATGAAATCGCACGTTGTGTCGAGCAAAGTTTCAGTTGGCTCCCGGTGTCCAGGGGCTGATTGGTTACTAGCCACATTTTGGCAAAATCAATAATACACTATGACAAATGGGTCATAAGTACAATAAAATATGGTAAACCAAAGTATGACTAAAACCAAACACATGCCAACTGTGGCTAGGAACCAAACAGCCCCTTAGGGTCCTCAACGTTTCCAACAGCTACCACTCCACTTGTCCGCGACGACAGACAGACACGGGGGATCTTTCACCCTTCCTTCACCAAGTCGTTGAAATAAATCCAACATCTGTACTGTGCCTAAAGGCCTTGCTTAATCTATACTATGCCTATCAGAGAGGGTTCACGTCAGCAAAATTGCAAGTATGATGTAGTATGTACTCCCTTCGATTTAAAATATAAGATGTTTTAGCTTTGTAAAGCCAATGTATCTAGATTTGTTTTAGTGTGTAGATTCACTCCAAATTTGAATGAACCTACACATTAAAATAAGTTTAGATACATTTTCTTCATAAATCTAAAACATTTTATATTTTGAAACGGAGGGAGTACTAGTTATGTACGCATGGCCAACAGAGGGTTCACGGGCAAATATACACTGAAGATTCACATTCCCAGACATTAGAATCATATTCCCACTCGAAAGCGGGTGGGAGGAAACTGCAGGTTTCATCATTGCAATGCTTAGTGGACTGCTTTACAGTGTGTATCACCCCAGCTGCAAGGTCGGAAGCTACTTGCTGCAAGGTCGGAAGCTAGTACTTGCTACACGTAACCTCTCTCACTGCAGGTTTCTGTGCATTCCTGCAATTCCGTCATGGCGCTACACCAGATGGTACCTAGGTGTGTAGGTCATCGATCGTTCCAAATCCTCGTTGGCGGTGGTGCGTCAGGAATGGTATACGAAACCTCAAGCTACCTGAATGAAAATTAGATTAAGCTGGCAGTCTATTTTCCTTGCAGAAGGAACAGTCAGACGGTCTATTTGACAATAGTCGAACCCGGCATTCTCAGGTGCAGCCTCACCGTTCAGCTCTTTGTACTGCCATCGTCGTCATCTTCATCTCCAGAGGCCTCATAGCGTGGCTGGTCGTACTTCTCACGGAGTTGCTTAACAGGAATAAAGTCCCGAGCTGTGTCCTCGCCAAAAAATAGGAATTCGGTGTAGGGGTGTTCAAATCTTCCCTGTATTATAAGACGCGGAACATCAAAAATTCAATTTCACAAAAAAAAAGAGAGGAAACAACAGGGCAAACGAGGAACTCAAACCCACTTTCTCCGATTCTTCGGCTTCTGACAGATTTTCTTCTGCGACTGAAATTACAAAGCTATATAAGCATATCTCAAAATGGCAACAATAAACCAAAAAACGAATATATTTGATTATGGAATAGCCCGCTATCTTCTTTTCTGGCACTATTTACTTATTTAACACATTAAAAAGTATGCTTATTCAAGTTTCAGATTTGACCTTTTTTATCTGTTTTTACCAGAAACAATATTTGACCATAACTATTTAACCAATGGTGTACCAGAAGTCCAGAACAGCGGAACCAGCACATAGTTGATCCACCAAAGGTCATTCATAGCAAACAGACTGGAGAAGCTGCTGATTATATTCCGCATGGTAGGTACAACCTTACAAGGCCAAATAGAGTCGATTTGTTCTCAGTTTCGGTTGTTTTTTGAAACTGTAGCTATATTGTATACTGGTTCCAGATAATGGACTCGGAAGGGTTTCACCCTTTTTCTCAACAAAAGCGAAGGTGCAAGGTAACATAGTGAAACACTGAATTCTGTTCTAAAGCATAGTTTTTTGACAAGTTTCATGAATAAGATTAATAGCAATAACTAAAAAATACAACGAAGATGATTCAGCATATGGTATCTGAAGACCAGAGAAAGAGCGTGTATTCTTTTCACTGAAAAGAAAGACCAAATTTGGAGACCTCACATACTACCAATATCAAATGAGGAAAACAAGAGAACAATACCATATGCAACAAGGAGTTCTGGATCAGCGTATACATCAACCAGCACCTGGAATAATACCAAAGCATCATAATGTGTTTGAAAAGACTAGGGACACTATAAATTAAATTGCAGACATATAGCATGCAGAGCAATGATGTAGCTAAAGCAAAGTCCAATGAAGATGTCAATACAGAGAAAAACAGTAAATTTCACACTAACAAGTTTTCTTCCTGAAGGACATGATTATAAGTTTGTAGGTAACCAGCGTTAGAAAAAAGGACAATAGTAAATATTATCAGTGAGTGGAGGAGTGGATGTATTATCTCATGACCTGGTTTATGTCCTTCATGGACACAAATTTGGTTCCTAGTTAATACATATTCGGGCTATAGTTAATACATATTCCGGCTTCCCCTACAGTTTGTTTCAGAACAAAAAAATACCTCACCTCAGATCCATAATTCAAAGCCTTTCTGTGCTCTACTGCGAGTAAAGTAAGAACAAGGATATAAGATCTTGCTACAGTGAGCTATCTTCAACGGTAACTAAGTCATAGAAAAGAGTAGTTCACATCATGGCCATGCAAAGCATTCTAAGAAATTTCAGGACCTGTGTACAAGGTGTACAATCAAGGATTTCAGATCAGGAATTTGAGTTTACTGGCCGCACAAGGATAAACAAGTCCAGTAGAAGATGTCAGTAATTATCAAGTCAACAGATACTAAGTTCAGTAGATTGACATAAAGTTGAAAAATCAGCATCAACTATAGCATGCAGATGCTACAAGAAAAAAAAGCTGAGAATTTCTCGGATCTGTGGATAGTGAGGAACAACTTAAACTGGAAGCAGCATTTACTTGATAAAAAGGTTGATTTGGTCCTTTGGACAACTTCTCCACATTTGCTGTCTCCATCCATGACTTGGATTCACAGCACACAGGATCCATGCCACATATCACAGCTCTATATCCTTCAGCAGAAGAAATCAAAGAAAATAAACTAGTGTCATATGAGTGATGAACTAAAAAATATCAAGCGCAATGAAAAATACAAGAACAAAACCAAAATCAAGAAAAAAAATTGAACTATTTCAAACCATATAATGTTGTACGTAGTACAATTACTTACATAGCTGCTAGAAATACATGTCAGTTGTTTTCAGTGGTTCAGTCCCAATTATAGGAAGGAAAAATGATCTGTTTACTTAGATAATTGACAGACCAACACCAATCTGTTTACTCCTTTTAGGGAAGCAACATTGGTTTTCATGGTATGAACTTACAAATTTGCCTTCAAGGATAGTTAGAAAGTATTCACATATCACATGTATCTCCCTATCAGTGAGAACTTTTACCACATACAAAAAAAAATCAATGGAATTATTGAGCTATATTTTTGCATGCCATAGCTTTGAACAAGTAGCAGATGATAAAAAATTACTCACCATGTACCTTGTGGCGTACTTTCTGCCCAAGTCGAAACTCATATTTTACACCTTGGTATGCAAGGGCTTTAGCAGATAATGCCAGAGAATCACCCTACATGGCATTTGAAGTCAAACAATTTCACATAACCATCACATGGCTGGCGCACCTCAGTTTTGGTATACCTCAAGTTTAGTGACTGCGTCACGCAGCTCAGCTGCCAAAGCATAGTTTTCACTTTCAATAGCTTTCTGCAAGTCTGCACTGAAAAAAAAGGATAAAGCTAAGCTATCTGCCAAATGAACCAACTTTGGAGTGTCACACAACTATGTTTCCTATACCAGATTCAGTGAGCTATAGCCTGTAGGTTAAGTAACAACATGGAGAACTAGATCATATTCATTCTATGGGCACAATATACAAGTGAAAGCATTTTAAATCTTCTCCTTATGGGTAAGAAGGAAATATTAGCATACCGCGCACGTAGAAGATCTAGAGATTTATCCTGAGCTTCATTCTTTGATGAACCTCTTTTAGCTTCACGCTGCCTGGTTATCTCTGTTTCAATCTACAAAACAAGAGTTTCTTTAGAAAGATCTCATCCTACATATTCAATTATCTTGGAAACTAATGGCATTATGGTACCTCAGCGAGCTTTTCCCTCAGTTGCTTTGCCGCATCAAATAGCTCTATATTCAATGCATACTGGTAAGAACCAAGTAATCAATAGTGAGGTTGGATTTGCACAGGTAAATATCAGACACTTGGATGTGTATCAGTGGCCATAATAGTGAAATGATGGTAGATTCGATTAGTAAAGTGTACTCTAGACATTAGACTCTAAAAACAAGAAATACGATAGACGTTATTAATTGGGGTGAGGTGATGGTAAAGAAGCGAACGCTCACCTGTATCCGGGTCTGTAGATCCAGCTGGAAGTAGAAGATCAAGATGTCTTCATTCGCAGACTCACTGCGCTCCAGCCTTGCAGCGGCATTCTTGTTACTGTCGCTGTTACGGCCATCTCCTCCAAACAGCCATCTAGCATTTGTCCTTACTGTAGTGTTCATGTTTCTTCCTTTGGTCCTCATGTGTAGTTTTTGCGCACACCAGCGCCATGCGTATGCTCCACGACTTACTGAATTTATTTTGGAAAACAGCCTCATATCGTTTCTAGCCACACAGGCTAGTCTGCAGTTCGTTCCATGTAGCGAGGCAACTGAATCGCATACAGAAATGCCTTGCATTGTATAATAAATAGGTCTGAAAGGTGCAGAGTTCGATCACGAGAGCTGGAGCAGTTCAATCGCCACGCCTACAGTCATAAGCAGCTAGTCAATGGTATCTACGACGGCACCAGAGCACACAAACAACGATAGTATCTGTTAAGCCACACATTGCCTGAAACTCAGTTATACGTTTTCCCAAATTGCTTGAAGTCACAAAAAATACACTTGAATTAATGGAGGCTGCGAGCTTTTGACTCTGGGTGGTTACAACATACATCCAGGGCAAAAATCCTACCGCGCCCATTTACAAACATTCAAGAGATGCCTCTCTAAGTTTCCTCCTTAAATATTGGTCAATCTGTTCAGAGTTACAGGTAAATTCCACGGATGCGAAACCAACAGGCCAACATAGAGGAGCAATTCTTCCCAACTGCAACTGCCGAGACCGAACTTTTCTCGTTTCGGCCTCAATTGTCTCACAGGGAGCAATATCTTTACACTTTTGGAGACCATAACAGAACTGAATCTAAAAAATCAATACAGGAGGAGGACGATACTAGAGGACAGAGGAGGAGGTCTAGAGCGGGGAAATGGAGAAATCAAGGGCAGGCGGTGGGATGGGTTACCGGAGGCGGCGGCCTTACGGGAGGAAGCACGGTGCGGTGCGCCCAGCGAGACGGGGCTCGAGCGGCTGAGCGCGTATGCGCCAGGGGTACGGAACGAGTTGCCCTGGTGTTCGCTGCCTCTGCCTGCCTGCTGCTATGGTAGTACGGTCGTGGCTGTGGATAGGCAAGGAGCAGCAGGGACGGGAAACTCGCCTCACCTGCGCCAGTCGTTGGTTCGAATGCGACGGCCTGAAATGTTCGCAGGGCCTCGAGCATAGTACTAGTACGATTTTCATAAATTCCTTTTTGCATTATGCATTAAGTGTTTCGAAGTTGGAATGGATATAAAATTAGTGTGACCAGCGATATAAATTTGTAACAACATCGACTGAGTGTATCGATTGATGCACCATTTCGAAAATAAAATAAAATTTGTAACAGTTCTTAAGCTAGACTAGCCTCATTTGCACAAGAATGGGCCACAAAGATTAGCACTGCGCCTTGCAAACAGAAGCTTAAATCCCTAGCAAAAAGAGTGTGGGAGAATTTCTCATCTCACAGAGCGCCTGGAAGCCAACTGACCTCTTCATGATCTGAACTCCACATGGCTAGTCCAATCTAAGTTTTGTATCCCCTCATTATTTTCATCCAGCACGAGAAGTTAAAAAAACATTTCTATTGCAGAAATTTCCACATTTTCACAAAATTTCCATAACATCTATGTGACGCTCATCAAAGGTGTGACTGAGGTAGAAATACACCTATAAAATATTCTCTGGCGAACTTAAAAGCTCACCAGCGGTTCCTATAACCGACAATAGTGTTCTGAACCGAACACATAGAATACTTTTGAGAAGGAATTCTATTTGGCAGAGCGGCGTATAACAGTTCCAAGCCAATCGTCCGAGCTGGTGTCCACATCCCCCTTTAAAGCTCTCAGGGAATGCTCTGTATCAACCTGTATCACAGAAACGACTTCAACGAAACTGCACTATCACATAATGAATAAGAGTCCATAGACTTATTATATTTTAAGGCATGATTGGGGGAAATATTAATACCTTTGTAATGTACACATCTACTCCGAGCCTAGCTATCGCAGCAGCTTCCAATATTTTGGTCTCCATTCCTCCAGTAGTGTCATGTGCAGCTACCGATGTTTCAACTGCAATCAATAGCTGG
This sequence comes from Avena atlantica, assembly GCA_910589765.1. NCBI lineage: Eukaryota > Viridiplantae > Streptophyta > Magnoliopsida > Poales > Poaceae > Avena > Avena atlantica. The sequence goes on along the minus strand of OU342735.1, from coordinate 430,231,532 downwards.
ATTTCTTAGGCTTACACGAGCGATAGTAGTTAAGAAGTAGTAAATCTGGATCATGAATTTAGGCTGTTCTCATTCCAATAAACCATAATTGTGATATCAGAAATCTCATATCCCAAATTTCTGCTCCTTCTATTAAGAGCATTTGATTCAAAATGTTGAAAAGACTGCTGAACTAATTTCTTCTTCAAACGATACGTAATATTAATAGACAACACATTTTGGTGATTTCAAGGTTTTCAATTGGGAAATCATCACTAACTACTTGGATCAGGTGTAAGTTTTTAGGTTTGATACAATTATGAACTTGAAGTTGCTATGCTCAACATCTTGAGCAGCATGCCTTCCTTAGTTTCTCAGTATATACTAAGAAGTGCCATGAATCACTCAGCCATTATGGAACTACGTAAGTACATAACTACGAAGAAGCGCTATGAATCACTCAAGGGAGACAAGATGGTACCTCCTCTTTTGTTGCCTTGTAATGCAGGTTTTACAATCGACCAGCCTCCATTGTCATCTACCTCTGTTAAGCACCAATGTCAGTTAAATTTTTTCCATCCATATTTTTCCCTTTCACCCAAAGAGATCAGAATACTTGAAATTACAAAAACGATCTACAGCAGGTGAATACTAACCTATCTCTCTGAGAAGTACTGCATTTGGGTCAGTTGGAGGACGGTCATATACTCCATGAACATCTGTCTAAATCTCAATTATCAGAGAGCTACATAAAATTCTAAGAATAAACAAAACAATGGAACATGTGATGCAAACAAAATAAATAAAATGAAGGCTATCTGATAACAAAAAAAAACTTATAAGATAGACAGTACAGCCAAGTCAGCAAGTTGCTGCACTGTTAGAATAAATGATCTAAGTCATGGTAAAGGAGACAAGGTAACACTACCAGAAATACGACATATTTTGGACTCAGAAGCTGTGCAAGGTGGCGTATAATGACATCCCCACTCAGTATGGTGCAGTCCTGGTAATTTAATCCTAATATTAGTCTTAGTACAAGTGAACAAAAGGAGTGCCATAGTACAAGGCAACCTGTATGTGAATCTAAACAAGAATGTAGGCATGATCCAATTCGAAACTCACCAGCAATTCATCAAGAACACCGTCTCCATGCAAAACCTGTGAGACAATGGACCATTATTCTACACAGAAAACCCAAGGTGCAAGTTTCTTTATACGCAAATGAGAAAAGAACTGGAAGCTAGGTGGTTCTTCTACTATTCTTAAAAGATTGCTGATAAATGTTCAAGTTAAATAAAAATATTAGAATTAATTTGTTACTTAACAATATACATCAGAGCTATGTTGGCAACAGATAAGTATTGTGAATCATCGCAGCTTATCAAAAGTATCAGTGAAACCTCAATGTAAGGATTGCTCATTAAACACATGCCTAAGCAATATGCTACTAATATCCAGAAATAACATTTTTGCCATACATGACTCACATAATAAGTTATATTACTTAAACTGAAAACTCAGATCAAAGCAAATTTGTACAGAAATAATTATTCAAAAGTCATAGATAATTAGGTGCAACAGCTTACAGGGACAAAGCCAGCATGGAGCGACTGAATTATTTGAGAAGCATTGGCTGATACAAGCTGCAAATGGCAATATGTGAAATAATAAGCAAAAAACATCATTGTTAACAGGATTAGACATAGATCAACAAGAACTGTGCAATGTCAGTTGTCAATCAAAGATGGAGAAATCCTCTAGTTTGCTCACCTTCCTTTGCCGAGTAGACCATCCACAGGCAAATGGTGACAATCCAATGGACGGTATTCCTTCTACAGAAGCATATGCAGTTATACAGGTCATTTACTTACCAGCCTAGTGGAGAAACATATGCAGTTATACAGGACTGATTCATACTAACAGATTAATAGTTGTTAATGTTCAATATAGACCACAAATTGGATACATAGACTGGTCAGTTCATTGAAAATCCATCAATATGAAAGTTACACGAATTGCTATTGATATATGAAAATGCATCCTTGCAATTGCAAGTAAGAACTTCATACCATGGCAGAAATAATTACAGATCAACACAAATGAACAGACGCAGATCTAGTGGAGAAACAAAAAATAAACATAATCATGAATTTTGTATATCTATGCAACACAATACTAGTGACAACACACTAGCTGACCATAATGACAGGTTACCACAAAAAGCATGTGGGATGTGGCTGAACTATTAGTATAAAGTGCAGTAGTCTTCATGTCCATGTAGTGTACCTCTTGCCAATGCTCTAACAACTTCTTGGTTGAGAGAAGTCACCTAAATTACAGTGTAACATCATTAGAACACTGTTCAAGCATTGCATAAGAGAAGCAATCGCATATATCGACAATATCCTGAACAAGTAAAGCCATATATCTAAAAGTTAAGATATCAACATGGTAGCGATTTGTTCTTTCAAGTAACCGGTGGGAGCACTGACTTTCAGTTATCAGAGGTAGAAAATAGAACTTGAACATACCGAAATTCTGGTAGCCACAAAGCCAGCCTTCACCAATGTTGTATGCAACCCTCCTTTATGGGCTCCAGATCTACTTGCTTGGAAGTGACCAAAAGAACCTGAAATGATAAAGTTAGGTAGCAGCAGACTGTTACAATATCAATATCATGCACAATACTATTACAAACTCAAACTCTATCAGCCCAATTACAGGTACAGGTATTACATGCACCATGCTATCGATCAATCTCCTTGTTGTTCACCCTAGAGACTATCAGTCAGACCCAACTTAAATTGAAAAATGTGCTGCAGTTGCTCGCTAACTGAGAGGAATTTCACGAGCACTTAGCAGTTTGCGTCAATTCTCACAGCATATAGCATCCGAGCTCGAAAAACACAAAATATGAGCAGCCATGTTCATGTGGATTCTACACGACCACAACCCAAAATCACCCAGTTCAGTTCATCAGCAAGCCAAATACAGAGAACCACAGCCCAGACGCAAAACAGATTCCGAGCTATACTTACCAGCACCGTGGACGACGATGAAGTTGGTGTCGAGCCCCGGTCCATCCATATCCGCGAACCCCTCCGTGTCCACGACCGGGTCGGCTGAATCGCCGGGCCTCCTGCTCCAGTCCATCCCCACGACCTTCTCCGGGGCGGCGTTGTCGGACATGGCCTGCCGCAGCTGCGCGCACGACGACCGCAGGCTCCCCTCGTCGATGCTCTCCAGCTCTCCCTTGTTCGTGATGGCCGCGCCGCCTGCACCACCAAAGCACGTCGAATCAGCACCGAAGGGGGAGGCTTACACAACTACAGAGGCAGAGGCACGCACGAAAAAAAAAAGGAAACAAGGTGTAGCGCAGCGAGCGAGCGAGAGAGTACCTAGCTTGACGATGCAGCGAACGGGGCGCGCCGCCTCCGCCATGGGAGCCTCTGTCCTCCGTCGCTGTCTCCGACGGCCGGCGGGAGGACTCCGGAATCTGAGCTCCACGCTCTTGTTCAGTTCAGTGTGGCATCCAGTTCCTTGGTTTCGGTGTCTAGTTCTGCTATTCCAGCCCATACAACTACTACACAACAAACCCTCAGCGTGAAGCATATTCTTGGGCCAGCCCATCCCAGGCTTCCCAGCAACCCCGTTTGGCCGGCCGCCACACCTGCCTCCCCCTCTTCGGTTCCCTGGCGCCCCGGCGCGCCTTCCCCACCGGCGAGAAGACGACACTGCGGCCTTCTCCGGCAGCCGAGCTCCGCTCTGTCGTACGCCCCCGTCCTCCCCCGTATTCCCTCCCCTCTACCGGTCTCAGGAAACCAACTTAGACACCGTCAAGTGGCGCCTAGGTCGCCTGGTTCCTCCCAGGTATCCATCTGCTGGCCTCCCTCTCCCTGTCCGGGATTCCAGGACGCCGCTGCCTCGCAGAACGCCATACTGTTGCCTTATCCCTTTTTTAGGTATGTTGCCTCCGTCCTGTGCAGGGGTCAGTGGTATTTGACTATTTGTAGTGCGTATTCGATACTTTCAATGTTTGAAGTTTGTGCAAAACTGCAAATGTACCATGTGTTATTATTCGGTCCTTGCAACTCCACATTCCTTCTAGTAGTAGTAGTAGTAGTATGCTACAGTATTATATGCAATTATCCATCATTTTTGTTAAGGCTGAATTCGAGCGCCATACTGCCATTGGACTGACATAAGTTTCTCATGTGATGTGTTAATTCTGACCATGTTTCAATTTCTGGTTTTGACACTGTATACAATGATTAATCTAGATCGACTTTATCCCTAATTGATCCGCGATGCACTCAATCATCATGCTGTTTTTCCGTGCTCACAGTTGAAAGCGGAGAAGGCATACAATGAGGCTGTTGAAAGCAGAGGAGTTGTTTCGGAAAGTCCTTGATGGTGGGTTGAAGAAGCCTCGGCTGCTTGGGCTTGATGTTGGCAGTAAGTATGTGGGGCTGGCTGTTTCTGATCACCAAAACAAGGTTGCCTTGCCTCTAAGGTATCTTCATGTTGGATAACCTTTTTCTAGATGCATATGTCGTGAGATTTTGCTTTGTCTTATTTTTAATACAAAAAGTAACTTCAGTATGTCCGCTGCCAGTTGATGTAAATGTAACTATGTAAGTGTCACATGTACTGTACAAGAATTTTTATATTCCATTCAATTCCTTTTAATGGTTTAATGTACTAAAGTGTTTGTAATCTGTTCCTTCATTGCTTGTTTATTCTTTGCTATAAAACATACAAGTCACAACCCTGTTGGGACTTGGAGTTGCAACTTCTAGCTCAAACAAAGCACTACAGAATTCTTAAAGTTTATATGCGAACTTCATATTTTCAAGATAGCAGTGTCATAGGAGTGGCCAATGTCTGCATGTTGAAGTTGCCATAATTTACTTTTCTAGGAAATGACTGTAGACCTTCATTTTCTTAGGAAAATCTAGTGATGTGATTTACAAAATACAGTGACGTACAGTGCTAAAGTGATCTCTTTGTATCCTGCACCTTCTTTGCCTTCAATAATCCCATGCCTTATAATGGCTTGTTTGAATAGTTTAAATGATTCCTGAGTTCCACAGTTTTTGGTCTCTTCCACCCAGACGAAGAGTAACTTGTTTTATACTCAGTCAGGTCAGACTAGGCAAGTGTAATTTGCTATTGGTAAGCTCTACCAGGCTAAGCCTTGTCTTTCTAGCTATCTGACCACTTGAGTTGCAGAGTCCAAACTTCCTGCAGTGTTTGTTGCACTCATTACATCTATTGTCAGTATAAATAATGCAGTCTTGCAAGTCTGTTGAGACATTCAATTACTATTATCTGAGATCGTGATGTTATGAACTAGGGTTTTGTAGAGAGGTAGGGGAGGTGCTTATGCTTCTTGAGGTGAGGTAGAGAATTATTCTTCTATTTTCTTGCTTCATTTTCTGAGATTACATGATAGTTTTAATTATTAGGATGGTCTACTTGATCCACAAGTCAGATCGACTTTAACCCTCTATCCTACTATTTCTGGGTTCTTCCTAATTTGAAGATGAATTACCTGATTTAGAGATTATGAGGACCCTCTCCCTAACTCAGTGCTGTGTGGGCCATGTGCTGCGGACAGAACACCTGATAATATAATTCTCAGGCTCTTGGATATGGACTGTCATCTTAAATTTGAAAAAAAAAATGTTGACCAACAGGGGAAGGATCCCTCCCTTGGCTATCGTTGTTAGATAGATGAGACCTCTCGAGTGTATTGAGCGTCATCGTAAATTTGAAATAACCTGCCTTTTCTAGTGTAGTCAATGCTTTTATCTTGAGAAAAAAATACTATGATAGTTTTGTAGTTTATTTTTTCTATAATTTGGCGGTGCGATAGATGATGTGATTGCATTTCCTTGATAAAGTAAGCTTGCGTATTTGGATTAATCGGCGCGTTGATTGTCGCTTGCAGTGTCTTGGGTAGGACAAAGAAAAACATCGATGCAATGGCAGACGATTTCAAAATACTGGTATGTTGAATATACCTGTTCACAACTAAAACTTGCTCATGAACACAAGGTCAAGTATTCAATATGCAATGTTAATTTATTCTATATTGAATGCTTGTGCACCCCCACTACCATTTCTTAAAATTTCATTGATTGAGGTCGATTTTGGATTCTGAAATGCACTATTTGCTTCTAATCAATGGTAAAAAGAGAAATGTATTCTTATTTGCATTAATTCAAGGTTTCAGGTCTCATCTGTATTGGTTTCTGTCCCATCTGATTTACCTTTCCCAGATATTTAAGGGTGGCATGATGATTGACGTCAGACAAATCAAAAGCGATGTAGCAATAGAAACTTTACCATATGTGGAAGTTGGAAAGTTTTCGTGTAGGCAACTGTGCAGAAAAAGATAGTCACCTCTGAGTATTGCTATACCTTAATGGCGCAAGCATTTGTCACACTTCATAATTTAAACCAATGCTACTACGAACTCGAATTCCCATAGCCTCCTGGATGGATATCACAACTCCTAACTTGAAATTTGGGAATAGAATGGAGCTGAATCAGGCTTGGTTGAAGCTGAATTACAGATGTGTGTTGGGTAGCCAGATAGAGCCTAAACATGACTAGTAATGCTAATCTTATGGCGCAAGAGGAAAAGTAAAATCTTGTAGCAAAGAGAGGATGCCATCATGTGGGCAAGACATGCACAAATAATACTCCCTCCGATCCATATTACTCCCTCCGTCTCAAAATAGATGTCTCAAATTTGTTAAAATTTGGATGAATCTAGACACTATTTAGTATATAGATTCATCCAAATTTTAACAAACTTGAGACATCTGTTTTGAGACGGAGGGAGTACTTGTCGCTGAAACGGATGTATCTAGCACTAAAACATGTCTAGATACATCCATTTAAGCGACAAGTAATATGGATCGGAGGGAGTAACAAGTAAAATTAGCAATTACTCCCTCCGTTTCAAAATATAAGATGTTTTACGTTTGTGAAGAAAATGTATCTAGACTTCTTTTAGTGTCTAGATTACCTCTAAACCTAAGTGAACCTACATACTAAAAGTAGTCTAGATACATTTGCTTCACAAAGCTAAAACATCTTATATTTTGAAACGGAGGGAGTAGTAGCTTTTCGCTTTTTCTTTTCTTTTTGTTTTCTTTTGTATTTCATTTGGTTACTATTCTTTAGTGAATCACCAGCTGTATATTTTGGAAAACATTGAATACCATTGTTTATTTTGCAATCCTGCAGCATATTATCTGTATATTACTCATGTTAGGCTCTGTTCGGCATGCTGGTGCTGGCTTAAGTGTAGTTCTGCTATTTTCATACATTAGCTAACCACCAACCTACCCCTATTTTAAAGCCATAACAAAACTATCTTACTAATTTAGTAAAGGTTCCTATAACTAACTAGATTTGATGTCATAATGTGGCATACACATAAAAAAATAAACTAGCTCTTGGCTGAACCGAGGTAGTAGTTTTTTGACGGGTTTACAAACTTGTAATTTCTCAATCATTACTCTTGTTCAGCCGTTCCATATGTTGTAGTTTCTCTGGGTTTCTGACCTCTATTTAATTGTCAATAGTGCACATTCAAGATGCTATCATCGATGCCATTTTGTTTTTTTGTGAATAGGTTAAGAATTACTCCCTTGAAGGGCTTGTTGTGGGTTATCCATTCAACTTACAGGGTCAACCTTCTCCAGATGTAAAGTGCCCTTTTGCTAGTATAGTCCACCGCCTGTTTCACTTTTATTTATGTTCTCTAATGTTTTCCTTTCTGTAAAGCAGGCAATACATGTAAGCCTTCTTGTTGGAGAACTTTGTAAAACTGGGAAACTTGATGATTTGAGCTACACATATTGGGATGAAAATTTTACCTCAAAGGTGATAGCCTGTTTTGCTCCATGCACTTTCTTGTTCAAACAGGAGAAGGGGTTTCAGTGGCAGCACAGTACTGTTTTGGCCATTGGATACATTGTAGTGTTACAAGACTGCTATTATTAGGCTGTTATTTGGGGAAACAATTGGCGTATCTCTTTCCAAAGGATATTTGATGGTGAAGTTTTCTGACCGATCTTTCTGTTTCTCCAGTGTGTTGAAGCCCTTTTAAATCCTCTGAAACTAAATGGCCGATCTGAGACCAAAACAATGAACGATAAATTCGCTGCAGTTTGCATACTCCAGGTACATAGACCAAACACCAGGATGACATCATGTTTGAGTCAGTTGGTTCATGCTTTCAGTTGCCATAATCATTATTGTAGATCTGTAGGTCATTCAGTTGAAGATCTGCACTAGTGACATTGAGAACGTTCCTTTGTGGACAGGGCTATCTAGACAACATGAACAGAGCTAGGAGATCTGCAGAAAATCGCGGCGAGTGACCTGAGCTCCATGTACACTGAAGAACCAAATATCATGGATGAACCTCTGGTAAGTGCTTGCGTGATTCTTTGGAGAGTCATGGCGTCTTTCTTTTGTTTTGTCTGTCAATCAGTTTGCATAGGCTAACGAACTTTTACCTCTGAAAAAGTTGTTCAGCCTCGCAGTCTTTCTTGGTAGCATGGTTCTGAAAGCCTTCTGTTTCCTGCCTGATCAAATCATGTAGGTACATCGAATGAGAGCTGGCGTGTTGATGTAGGTGCAGAGCTGACCTATTCCGCTGACAGTTGATAACCTGGCAAAAAAAGCAGCATCCCTACTTTGCCACTGGAAGCAGTTTTGTCGTAATTGAGTACTAATCTGTTGAGAAGATTGTTTCGATCTGCTTTACGCCGTCTGGTTATTCTCGGCATAAGCAGGGCGCGGCGGAATAAATGAGGCGCCCCGTGCATTGCCCCTGAAATGTTTGCCTGTTCTGAGTCTCTAATTTCCATAAACTAAGCACACAGGATGCATGGTTAGTAGGCTGGGTAATTAGCTCCCCTCTTGCAGCTTCCAGTTTGCCTGTCGACCTGAGAATGACTAGGTGGGCTGTTAGGCGATACTGCTGCTGCATCCAGAGTCTGTTTCTCCAACAGGACGAACCACTTTCCATGTTTCTAACAGCCCAATTCGTCTCGCTTGTACGCTTGCTTGTGCTCCTGTCCCGGGCGCGTTCTTCCTGAGATTTTCCTGCACACGCAGGCACATAATCTTATCTTGTCGTCTCGTGTTGCCTTTGGATGGCGTACGGAATTCTTGCGGGAAGATCCTCCCGGTCTTGGCCGGCTGACATCGCTGTTGCCTACACACAAAAGATCACAAATCGGATCCTACTAAGCAAGTTAGGCTGGCGAAGAATTTTGTGACGATAGGTAACTTGACTAGCCTCGTCTACCCAAGTCACACTGCCCTAAAATGGAGCCACTTGTCGAGTCACAGACACCCGTGCAAGCTGCGTGGATATGCTAAAAAATCTACTCGTACACTGCAGGTGGTACTCGTAGTATTTTTCCCTTGTAGTACTACTTTTCTTTCTTTGCCTCGGTGCCATTTGCCAGCTGCCCCACGCGAAGTCAACACAGTTGACACTTGACAGCCAGTAATAGCGTCGAGCAGGAGAGATTTGGCAGGCAAGGAAAGACAGGTCACGAACACATGAAGTCGGCCGTCGACCGTACTGTTTTTCCGTTTCATCTTCTTATCACTTTTGCTTCTTATTTGGTGGAGCCGTACGTGCTGTCTAATCAGGGCTGGAGATATATGCATACCCACCACGTTGGAGGTAGCTTCGAGATAAAAGAAGACGGGTATTCTACGACAGATCGATTCCGTCAGGCGGCGTGACGTTTAGACGATCGCGCAGCCCCCTATTATGGTGGCCGTCGACCCGGCCGGCGGTTTTGGACGCGATGCACGAGCCAGCTAGCTTCTGCGCTCGTACATTTGTTTATCTGTCCCGGCTGATTGATTTTCTTCTGGGGATTTCTTGACCAGATTATCGGTCAGCATTTCACGATTTGTTCGTGTTGATTTTTCCTCGTGGAATTGTTGACTTTGACCGAGGCCACCAACATGGCTAATCTGTTCAGAAATAATATACTCCTGCTAAGGAATTGTTGATAGCACAATATATCATATCTAATTCGACATATACTAATCTTGTTTTTTTTTTTTTTGCACAGATACTAATCTTGTAGTGTTACCTCTGTTCTTAAATAGCATGTGACCTCCTAAATAGTGCAAAGTCAAAAGATTCTAGCTTTGACCGGTAAGATAAAATATAAACATGTTTGCTCTCACACAAATAATACTCCGTATGATTCATAATAAGTGTCGCTAATTTCGTACAAAGTTATACTAAATCGACAACACTAACGGAATAATATTTATCATGTTTTTTAGGTAATATTTATCATGGTTTTAATTTAGCTTGTAACATAGTTACTCCCTTCGAGATTTGGGTTTACAAGTCACGCGTGTATACCTAGGTCGTCAATTTGATCACTAAAATATTAATTTTATAACACAAAAATTATACCATTAGAAATTTTAGATGTTATATTTTTTAATGATATAATTTTTTGCTGTAAAATTAATATTTTAGTGCTAAAATTGATAACCTAGGTATACGCGCGTGACTTGTAAAGCGAAACAGAGGTAGTAATGTTTATGGTGCACCTCATGTCAAGGATAAAGAGAAATTTCTAGGACACGGGAAAAAAACCCTAACCCCTGCGTCGCCTAGCCAGGTGACAAGGGGCGCGATCACCGCCGCCGGCCCTCGAGCCCCTCCCTCCACTCCTCCTCTCTACTCGTCGCCGCTGGAGGACCTGCAGGGCGAAGCCCGGCGGCGACGATGGCAGCGGGACTTCTCCACATGTGCTGGCCGCCATCTGAGCCGGAGGTGGCGGTGTGGTTCCCGATAAGATCTTGGTAGCGAGGTGCCGCGGAGTCCTAACAAACAGCGTCTCCCCGACCTCTCAGGTGTGATGCTATCTCCCTATGATGGTGGCGCCCCTGCTGCTGCGCCGGGTGCTCTGTGCCTGCTCGGTCTTCTGGCTTGTGCGTGTCTGGATCCTAGGCATCAGTGGCGGGTTAGCGCAGTCTTGCCTACGACGCTGACTGTTGAGCACCATGGCGGTGTCGGCTATCGGACAGGCGGCAATTGGCTGGATCCCACCATCCAGTCATGTTTGGGACCTCGAATAAGGTGGCGGTCCTAGGATTCTTCCTCCCATCGAGATTAAGACTGGCCAGATGCATGTCCTTATCGATCTGGTTGAAGTGGCGTGTTCCGGAAAGCTCCGCCGGTGACCTCCACTGGGAAACTCATGCCTGGAGATTGTTGGATCGGAGATTCAGTTGTGCGCACCCGTATTTTACTTTGGCCGTTTGGTTTCAGAGGGAGCGCTTCGAAACTCTGCTGGCTGTTAATATCATGGGGCATGTTCTCGTTCCATGGTGCTGGCGGAGAAGGTCATCAAAGCCGAGATCTGAGGACTAGCAATGGTGGTTTAAAGCTCTATGGCGATGAGTAATTGGCTTGGTGTTTCTTGACTTGGAGGAGCGGCTTACAAATGGGGGCGATTGCACTGGAGAAGTTTAAAGTCTTGCCTTTCAGGGTGAAAATCCAAGGTATGGCCTTCATTGTTATGCCTGGCAATTGTTTTGTTGAAGGCATTGTTTTGAGGGCGAGGATTTTCTTCAGGGTGAAAACCTAAGATCTATGATCGAGCGACGGCAGCTGACATTGGTATGACTAATCGGGTCCCTATGATTAGTTACCCTAGGCGCATAAAGCCTATGGCCCATGAAGCCCAAAGAAGTCCAAGGAGCATCCGAAGGATAAAAGCCTGTTTTGGTAGTCAAGAAAGAAGTATGAAACGGCATAGAGTCTGTATTATAATCATAACTTGTAACCACTCTGGATATGGCTCCAGGATACTGCCTCTCATATAAAGGCTGGAAGGACCCGACAGATAGGGCACCTTAGTTTTCCAGCAATTCGCTGTGAGCTAGCTCGCAACTAGCGAATATGCGACTTTGTAATCGTGTTTCCACCATAATCAGACTACATCAACTCTCTTGTTTGTCTGATAAGCCGACGAAAACACCAGCGCTCTCTTTTCCACAAAACCCTTAGTCCATAACCATGAGCATTGCCGAGGTTACCCCTCGTCAATTGGCGCCCTCTACGGAAAATCTGAGTGCTAGAGCCATGGATTCGGCGGTTCCTCTCCACCATGGGCTTGTGCACGGTTCCCTTTGTGGAGGTATTGCTTTTGGAGAAGCTGGACTTCTAGTGTTGTCTTGGTGGTGTTAATCATGTTGTTATAAGGAATAGATCGATGTAGCGGGGACTTTATTTTTTGTAATTGTTCTTTTTTTGGCTATGTACATCCGTATTGCCCCTATGGTGATGCATTGTTGCAAATGCTAAATGTAATTGGTATCTTTGCGATATTAATATATACTCTTTATCAAAAAATAGACCCAATGCATGCACATTTAATTGTGTGTGAGGCGGTGAGGGGGTGGGGGATTTCAATCTTATGAAAATAAATCCAGTGGGTGTAATAAGCCGATTGTTTTGAATAAATGGATTGGTTTATTTAATGCAATTACTGAGCATGGGGATTTGAAGGAAATAGAGATGGCAGGTGTAACACCCTCAGAATCGACCCTATGCAAGTTTTAGCGATTCCCGCCAAACCCGCATAGAAACAATTCAAAAGTGCCCACCAGGCACTTGCGTGCGGGTGGAAAACAAAGTAATATCATTACACAATAGTCCACGATAGAACCCGCAGAACTTATGTATACAACAATGACTCAAAGAGTCAAGAATACATATATACAATACAAAGATCCAAATCACCTTGAAAACGATACAGCGTCCGAGTACGGACAAGATGCAAATTGAGCTAAGAGCCCTGAAGAATAATCAATGGCGTCCATAACCCTGCCCAGGCCAAGCCGGAAGGGTAACCCTGCTAACGACGTCGATCTCAAAACCTGCTTAAACAAAAGGGGTGCCGACAAAGGGCAAAGAAAAAAGAGGAGCGGTCAGTACTGAGGCCAGTACACGGCGAGACTAGAATTCGGCGGCTCTCGCCTACATAGGTATGGTGGACTGAAGCGGCAGCGCAGCATGCACTAAACAACCTATAGAGACTCGATACAACTGGTGGCTATCAGAGAGGGGCAAGAAAGACCTATCCGGAACCAACCTGATACTACCACCAAACATACCCATCCTGGTATTCCCCCCTCGAGACCAAACGAGGAAGTCAACCGAGGAACTCACACCGTTGGCAGTTTTATTTATTCAGTTATCGTTGCAGCAATTACTAGTCAGGTATAGATAGTCATCCTGATATAATAAGCAGTGGGCACTTTTAGTTAACCATTCCGTTGTAGTTGCAACACTTACTAGTCAGATACAATTAGCATGAGATATCCCAAACCCAGCAGTTGTTGGCACTTTTATTTAGCCATTCCGTTGTAGTGGAGCTGATTACTAGTCATCTCGGATACAAGTCAAATTATAACAGTAAACTTTAGTTATAGTTGTCTATGATCGAGAACTGTGCTCCAAGTCGTCCATAACCGTGGACACGGCTTCTCGAAAATATTTAACCCTGCAGGGGTGCACCAAAGTTCCCACACGTACCTACACCCTTGTTGTCAGATCAGGTAGATACAAGATCACAAAACATACACCCAACGGTATGTCGACGGGGTTTCGGACACGACGTTTCCCAGACCCAAAGCAAGCACAGGGGGCCACCCCACTAAGCTACCCGTAACGAAGTCGGCCGGTCTCCGAGACGGACCCAGGGTTTGCGTCAATGGCTGCAAACGACTGGGAACCCGAAAGTGTGACTGGGTTTGTCGATACCGCGAAAACACTCCGCTTACCTAAACAGTACAGGCGCTCCACGCGCAATCGTAAATAAAGCAGTAAAGCATGGCATAAGTACAGGATAGTAATAAAGCCCCAAACTACTTTGTGGCCCCCAGTACAGTACTTGAAATCAGGTACTAAATCGATGGGGGTGCCCACACACCCCACCTGTGGTTAGCGCGCTCGATCTCGGAACAGGTGTCAAGAACTCGGGGTCCTGCGGGACACCAGTGAGCGGTTAAGATCCAAATATTGTCTATTACCCACCGGTGCCTCTGCATTATTTACCTACTTCAATTTTAGTTATTAAACTGTAATTAAAGTTATAATCATCTCCAACATTAAACATAAGGCATTACTCCAGCAACTGTGGAACATCGACGGCGCGATGCAACACCTGCGCAAGCAACTACGGCTCGCAAGGCTGACTATCTACCAAGCAACAGGTAATAGGATGTGTCCAAGGCAATTTAATGGCTGCAAGAGATGTCACGGGTACGAAAACTAGAGCACTGCAACACAGATAGCAATAGATCAACAGGAGGAAATAAAGACTAGAAAGGTAAAATAGGTAGAAAGGGGGAGAATGCTCGCCTGAAAACATTGCTGAAGGGTTCATCCGAGGATCGGGTCGACACTCGCATCAACTCAACGGCCTAATCCGTGAAGAAGCAAAGCACTAGCAGAAACACCGGATGCAATATTTAATACTACGACAGAAGATCGGGCATGATGCATGTATGATGTATGACATGACAAAGGTGCGATGCAATTAGGCAATATTAAGCGGAACCGGGGTCCCGACAAATAATTAGATGGTTCATAATGTTTAATATACCCCGCAATTTAAATGTTATTTTATCAAGGCAAAATATTTCACCGGTTCGATGCATAAATTTAAATGTGATCAATATTAGACTAGATTCGCCCGCATATGGTCTCCGAATTTAATTATGAGGTGAATCGGCAATACATCCCCAAACAAATGATTATGTATGCGAGAATGAACAATTTATATGCAACAATTATATACCATTTATAAAATAGGGCTCGGATAGGGATCACACATTAGGGGTTTCGTCGCACTTGGTGCTAGGGGGTGGTGAGGTTCGGTCTTCGGGGTTCGACGGGTGTCTTGGCGTGTCCCATGAAGGCGTCCTCGGTGCTCTGTGTCGAAGGCATCGGGGTCTCCGGGTAGGAGAACATGGAGTTCCGAGGGGTTCGGTCCCGTGAGGCAGATCTTGGTCGACGAGGGGTTCGAAACACATCAATTGAATGGTCACCTGTCAAGCACCATATCCTCACTTTGTTTCTTGGGCACTTGCACAGGAACAAACTTCAGGAATCAACAAAGAACGAAATAGTGGCACAACCAAAAGCCTCTGCACTCAACAAGGTCCACACCTGCAACGACCATAAGTGAACACAAGGTCGCGAGCTGCAGCGCCGAGATGAGCAGGAGGGGAACTGGCGAGCGGCAGGGGCGGCCAGAGGATCTTGTTGCGGCGGGGAGGAGCTCGAGAGAGCGCGGGCAGAGAGAGGTGGCCGGCCGGAGGCGGGAACGCAACTGGCGGCGAGGAGAGGAGTCGAGGACGGCGGTCAGCAACAGGGCTGCGGCGGGCGGCCTGAGCGGGTGGCGGTGTAGACAGGCGACCGGAGGCGCGGCTTGCAGAGGGGTGGGGAGGCGATTGGCGGCGGCGATGGCACCGGGAGGAGCTCGGGCGGCCTCGCGCGCTGCTCGACGGGTTGAGGGCAGCGGGGTCGCGGCAGAGGGCGGCCATCGGGGAAGGCGTCCCTGGCGGCGCTAGAGGCGGGCGGCGTCAGCATGCAGGGCAACAGCGGAGACGCGAGCCAGGGGCAGAGGAGCTCCGGCTCGGGCGACGCACGGGGTCGTGCCCGGCTCGCTGGCATCGGTAGGGCCTGTGGCCGGAAGGGTAGAGGGATCCCTGGCGGCACAGGAACCAGAGGATGCGGAGAAGGTAGAGGGCGGTGGCGGACGAGGTGGGGCGCGAGGATTGCACATGGAGAGGAGATGGGGCCGGACGGTGGAGCTCCTGGAGGGGAGGCGGAGGCACGCGCAGGCGGCGACCAAAGGAGGGAGCGATGGCGGCGCGACTTCGGGTGGGGTGCGAGGACGATGGATCGAGAGTGAGAGGATGGAGCGGGGATGAGGAAGGTGGGTCCAAGGAGCGTCGCGGGGTAGCGTGCAGGCGACGCGGTCGTGGTTGAGACACGTTCGGGTGGACTTCTAGAGCATGGGGATCGCTGGGATGGACGGGAGTGGTGGGGCCACGTGGGTCCAGTGCTGGGGCAAATTGATGGCAAGGAGCTGGCGTGCGTGTGTGTTCTGAGTCGAGTGGGTACAGGCACGATGCAGTGTATGGAGTAGGCGGCAGCAGCAAGGGTGGTTCGGGTGAGGTGAGTGGGATGGCGGCGGCAGTGAGGGTTTGGCTAGATTAGGGTTGGGGGGTTTGGTGGGGATTAGGTTTTAGAAATTCTGGGGTTGTAGGTGGACTCCGGTTGGGCCTATCGGGCCTGGCCGGTTGTCTGCCTCCTCCAGGGTTTTAAATAAAATGAATTATTATTTATATTTAAAACAAAACATTTGCAAGTAGTTTTAGACTAAAATATTCAGAATGGCCGGGGGTTTGATATTTGAAATTGAGAGGGGGGTATTTGTAGAAAAGAAAACAAGGTTTTTCGAAAATAGTTTTAGACAGAAATATGCATGATGACATGATGATGCAGGCAGGATGATGCACAAATACAAACAACGACTTTCTAGTAGTGGTTTTACCCGGGGTGCTACAGCAGGTAGGAGATATCAAGAAAATCCCTTCAAAGAAATTAGATAAAATTCTATTTTCCATATCTTGGGAAACAAAATTGACATCATGTTCATTAAAGTATTTGCTAGGTATATATCTCATCATTCACCTCAGTTGCTGGATTTTGGTTTGAATCAACAAAAAATAGTAAGACCTTTTAAGTTCTGGCCGGCCGGATAATTTTATGTTGAAGCTAACATAGTCTGGCTCTTTCTCAGTCAAATCTCTTTATCTGAATCTTCTTAATGACCATACTAAATTTTTGTGTAAATATATTTGGAAAATAAAAGTACCACTAAAAATCAGAATTTTTATATGGTTCTTGTACCGTAAAGTGTTACTCACGAAAGATAATCTGACAAAAAGAAATTGGCAAGGTAGTAAGAGATGTTGTTTTTGTTCTCAAGATGAATGAATCCAACATTTGTTTGTTTCTTGTCCCCTTGCAAAAATAGTGTGGCACATAGTGCATATGGCTTTTGGTATCACCCCTCCTACTAGTACTAATAATATTTTTTGGCAATTGGTTAATGAGTGTTCCAAAAGAGGTTAAAGTACAAATCCGAGTGTTTGTGTATGATTTACTATGGGTGATGTGGAACATACAGAATGACTATATCTTTAATAAATTAAAAACCACTTCCTTCATGCAGGTTATTTCGCAGGCTATTCACTGGATCCCTATGTGGTCATTCCAACAATCTATGGACAAACGCAATGCTTTGGATACTGGATGCAGCCGGCTAGAGTCAGTAGCACGGGATTTATACGCCTAATGCAACTGGTGTTTTGATCTGAGGATATCATGCTGATGTAGAGACATTACATGTTCTCCTTACTGTTTATATGGTTAATACATGTCTCAACCATATGCAACCCATGATGTAATCTTTTGTAATCTTAGATTAAGAATAAAGAAATAAAATAATAATGGATGTATGCATCAATCGATGGAGAGGCCGGGGCTAAGTCCCTATTTCGAAAAAAAGATGATCTGATAGATGGAGTAAGTAAGGTTTGACATTCTACGTTTTCTATTAAGAGGCTAATAGATAGATGGCAGAATAGGTCCAGAATATTAAGGAAAACTTCGAAGGGTTAGAATTTAAATTATGTGTGGTTGTACAAGAAACATAAAGAAATTTCTAAGGAGATCGATGGAATTGATAAGGAGAGTGAGTTATTGGTTTGTCTACAGACCAATACTAGATTATAAAAGATAATTATGAAAAGCTAAATAAAATTTATAAGTAAGAAGAACTTATGTGATTCCAAGGGCTAAATATAATGATGTAGAAGTGGGATCCCACTTCCACTTATTTAACTTCTTAATTTATGTCTTGGAAGAGGTGCTTTAACTTATTAATTTATGTCCTTAAAACACGAGGATGAAGAGATATGTGGTTCCAAGGGCTCAAGATAGGTATAGAGAAGTGGGACAAGATAAGTGGGATCCCACTTCCACTGATTTAACTTCTTAATTTATGTCTTGGAAGAGGTGCTTTAACTTCTTAATTTATGTCCTTACAACAAGAGGGTGGAGAGATAGAGGGCGATGAAGGTATTCTTTCTTGCATATACTACTGATTTTTGTAAGAAACTGTTTGGCCCTACAGAGGGCATAAGTAATTTAACTTTGGAGATTACTATGCGAGGTGTGTTAAATGATCGGGATATGGACAACCTGAATAGAGTTTTTACTATGGAGGAGATAAAAATGTAGGTTTTATATGAAGAAAAATGATGCTCTAGGGGATTACCCATTGAATTCTATCAGAGGTTTTGGTCTTTGGTCGGTAATGATTTGTTTGCTTTCTTCTAGGCTTGGTATGATGGTAAATTATATCTTGTTGGGAATATTCCCAAGAGACAATAATAAATTTGTTATTAATATACTAAATGTTCATGATAAGTGTTTATTCTCCATGTGTGGATAAAAATAAACATCATGGTGTCCCTAGTGAGCCCCTCGTGACTAGTTCGTTAGTCAAGTGGTGGTTAATATTTCTTGACCATGTACATGTAATATCACTTGATAACGGGATCATATCATTATAAGAAGGATATGGCGGACATACCCAATAATAAACATAGTCTTTGATCATGTTACTTAGTTTGACTGCTATTGATTTTGTATATGTCAAGTAAGGTTTCCTTCGACCATGAGATCGTATTACTCACAGGTACCAAGGAATACTTTGTGGACATCAAACATCACTTTATAATTGGGTGATTATAAAGATGGCTTTCAAATATCTCTGATGCTGCTTGTTGAGTTGCATGAATCAAGACTGGGATTTGTTTCTCCAAGTGATGGGGAGATATCTTTGGGCCCTCTCGGTAGTGTAGCATCCTAAAGCTTGCAAGCATGTGACATCACAGAACGAGTAAATATAACATTCCAGTAACAATATTGAAGTAGGTATGACGATACCAACGATGGAATCTCGGGCAAGTAATATATCGCGAGACAAAAGGAATTGGGTATCGGATTAATTGAATCCTCGACATCGCGGTTCAACTGATAAAATAACTTCATTGAATGTGTAGGAACCAATATGGATATCCCCAGTCCTGCTACTAGTTATTGATCGGAGAGGCATCTCGATCATGTTTGTATGTCCTCAAACCCGTAGGGTCACACACTTAACGCTTCAGTGTTGCTAGGTTTCATCCAGATAATAGATGGTGTTATTGAATATTGATGTGGAGTCCGAACGAGATCCTGGATATCACGAGGATCTCTAGAATGGTCCAAATATGGAGAAAAACTATATGGATGGTTGGTTTTGGGAATTGTTTAGGATAATATCGGAATGGTTCCGAAATATTCTAGAAGCTTCCGAAAGGGGTCCCACCTGCCCAAAAGGGGGCATGGGCCAAAGTGGGGGGGGAACCCTAGCCTACATGGTCTAGAGCGCCATGGCCCTTGTGCCCATTCTCCCCACATAGGCAATACCCTAGCCGTAGGAAGGACATGGGAGACTTGGTGGGTAAGTCTCCCCCTGTTCTGCCATCGGCCATAGGCACAAGGAACCTTCCCCTCCCATTCTTATATAATGGGTAGGGTGGAGGGTATAGCTCCCTCCCACCTTAGTTGTTGCCTCCCTCTCCCCTCTCTCCCCTCTCTCTCCTCTCTCGCGTAGCCGCTTAGGCAAAGTCCTACTGCTCTCCCATACACCATACCTTTGCATGCCATCGTGCTGCCGGAATCTCGCGGAGCTCTTCTCTCTCGCTTGCGGGATAAAGGAGTAGATGACATAGAGAAGAACGTGTGGATACCATAGAGGTGTTGCCAGATGTAGGACTTCATTGGATTAATTCAGTGTCGTATATGACTACACCATCCATGATCCTTAGATCGTTAAACACTCGTGGGTAATGAATCTCCATATTCTTAGTAAATGACTAATGAAGCTAGAAAACAATGAGGGAATGTGGCAAACAATTTCAAGGAATAAGCATATTAGGAAATCGTACTCTATCTAGTTGTGTTTTTAAACTTGGCCAATCTCACTTTTCGTATGGTTTGATGAAATTAAAAGAGGTTTTCCTTAGTTTCTATAAAAAAAGTATATAGGTAATGGTAGAAGGACTAGATTTTTGAATATCTGCATTAGAAGTAAACATGTATGTGTTAGATTTAGTAGATTATATAATGTAACTTTCAATATAGATATTCATGTGTCTGAAGTTTTTAATAAAGGTTAGACTATAATTAAGTTCAAGAGAACTCTATTTGTCAAGGCAATTGAGATGTGGAAGGAGTTGAAAGAATGTTGTGAAGATGTATCTCTTAATGATAGTGAAGTTTAGTGTAGATGAATGTTAACCCTTTTATGTTAAATCAATGTATTTAACCTTGAAAGCCATGATAGTAAAGTGGTCACATAGGAAATTGTGGTGGGTAAAGGATCCTTTGAAGATAAAAGTTTTCTTATGGTTAGTTGCTAATAATAGTTTGCTAACTAAGGATATTTTATTAGAGCATTGTTAGAAGTTGACAATCTTGAGGATAGAAGAGTGTTAGTGTCCTAGAGAAAAATTTTAGGAAAATTTCCAAGAGACATCTACTGAATCTACTGGAATATCAGATGCAAAACTGGAAAAAGAGATGCACAGTTAGATGGACTTAGTTTGGTGATCAAAATACAAAGTTCTTGTAGGGGTTCGTAGCATGCAAAACAAAAAATTTCTACCGCATGCACACAAGCAAGCCAAGATCTATATACTAGATTGTAGCAACGAGTCGATAGAAGCACTCACCCTTAAAGATTCCAAAGCGGTTAACGAGAGAAGATTCCCGTGGGTGATGTAGTCGTACACTTGCCGATCTCAAGATCGCGTAGACGATCCTTCCGCCGCTGCGTTCCAGCAGCGCTTCCACAGTCGGTCACACGTTCGGTACTAGACGAAGACCTTCCTCTCCCTTGTTCCAGCAGGCAGCAGAGGTTGTAGTTCTCCCTTCGTGATTCCGGCAGCACGACGGCGTGGTGTCAGAAGTAGAGGGAAGATCCCGCAGGGTTCGCCTAAGCCAGATGCGATTTATGGTGGATTAGGGTTTCCCGGAAAACTAGGGTATATAAATCCGGGAGGAGGAGGAGGTGTCGGCGGCGGCCACGGACCGGCGGCGGCGCGGTGAGGCGGCAGCATCGAGCGGCAGCGGCGGCGCGCGGCGGCGGGCTCGGGTGGAGAGGGCTTGGAGCTTGTGTGTTGTGTTGGGGCAGCCCCCCCTCTATTTATGAGAGGGGGCAGCCTTGGGAGGGGTGAGATTGAATCCAAACCCAAACCCAAGTTGGATTGAGAGAATGACTTGTTTCTTCTCCCACTAGAAACCATTGTTCCAGTTTGACTTCTCAAACTTCCGTTTGACTTTCAATTTAGAGCTTTATTTCTCTCTCGCATATGCCAACACCAAGTGACCTTGGATATGATCCAATCATTCCACATACCCATGACACATTCATGGACCCTTCTCCTTCTAGACCGATGAACCTTCTAGACCCTTCTAGAACCTCTCCGATGAAATCATCGGAAACTTTCCCGAACTCCAAATTAGGACTTTCCTTATATGAATCTTATTCTCCGGATCTCCTCGTGATATCCCGGATCCCATCCGAGACTCCGAACAACATTCGGTATCCCTATTAACATTCTATATCTACTAAAAAACATCGAATCCTTAAGTGTGTCTCCCTACGGTTCGTGATTTATGCGGACATGACCAAGACACTTATCCGATCAATAACCAATAGAGGAATCTGGAAATTCATATGGCTCCCACATATTTCTACGATTACTTTGCGATCGAATGAACCACTTACATACGATACCAATTTCCCTTTGTCTCACGATAGTTTACTTATCCGGGGTTTTGATCGTCGGTATCTCTGCATACCTAGTTCAACCTCGTTACCGATAAGTACTCTTTTCTCGTTCCCGTGATATGTGATCCCTTGTGAGCCAGTCACATGCTTGCAAGACAATTGGATGAAATTCCACCGAGAGGGCCCAAAGTATATCTATCCGTCATATGGATGGACAAATCCCACTCTTGATCCATGTGCCTCAACCCATACTTTCAGAACACTCAATGCCACCTTTATAGCCACCCAATTATGGTGTGGTGTTTGATGTCATCAAAGCATCCTTCCGGTGATGGTGATTAGCATGATCTCATGGTCGAAGGAATTAGGTTACTATGTATCAGAAATCTTATAGCAAACGACTATTAAAATGACTTGATCTTTATGCTACGCTTATCTATAGGAGTATGTCCATCATACCATTATCCTAATGATATGATCTTGTTATTAACAACACCTCAATGTTCATGATTTAGAAACCACGATCATCTATTAATCAACAAACTAGTATTATAAAGATGCTTTACCAGGGACTCTAATCTAGTTTACAAATCACACAAGTATTAATGTTTCCTGTTAATACTATTATATCATGAATGTAAACATTTATCATAAACACAAAGATATAATAATAACTGCTTTTATTATTGCCTTTAGGGCATATCTCCAACAGTCTCCCACTTGCACTAGAGTCAACTAATCTAGATTACATGGTAATATACCGAACATCCATGGCGGTTTGGTGCTGGTCATGTTTTGCCCTCGGGAGAGGTTTAGTCAATGCATCCACCACATTCAGATCTGTGTGTACTTTGCAAATCTTTATGTCACCATCTTGTACATGTTCTCGAATAGCGTGAAAACATAGCTTGATGTGCTTCAGCTTCTTGTGTGACCTTGGTTCTTGCGCATTGGCTATGGCGCCCATGTTATCACAGTAGATAGACATTGGGTCCAGCGCACTTGGAACCACACCGAGCTCTATAATGAACTCCTTCATCCATATAGCCTCTTGTGAAGCCTCCGAAGCAGCTATGTATTCCGATTCAGTTGAAGATCTCGCCACAACGCTTTGCTTTGCACTCCTCCAGCTAACTGCTGCACCATTCAAAGTAAATATGTATCCAGATTGAGATTTAGAATCATCCGGATCGGTGTTCCAACTAGCATCGGTGTAACCATTAACAACGAGCTGTTCATCACCTCCATAAGAAAGAACCATATCCTTAGTTCTTCTCAAGTACTTAAGGATGTTTTTGACCGCTGTCCAATGATCCACTCCTGGATCACTTTGATATCTGCTAGTCAAACTAACAACATATGCAATGTCGGGTCTAGTACATAGCATGGCATACATTAAAGATCCTATGGCTGAGGCATAGGGAGTCTTACTCATCCTTTCTCTATCTTCTGCCGTTGCTGGGCTTTGAGGTTTACTCAAGGTCGTATTGGGCAACATGGGCAAGAACCCTTTTTTGCTATCTTCCATTCCAAACCACTTTAGAACTTTGTCCAAATATGTACTTTGTGACAATGATATTAGGCGTCTCGATCTATCTCTATAAATCTTTATGCCTAATATGTAAGCTGCTTTGCCAAGATCTTTCATTGAAAAACTATTATTCAAATAATCCTTGACACTATTAAGAAGGTCTACATCATTCCCAATCAACAATATGTCATCTACATATAGTATTAAGAATGCTACAGAGCTCCCACTCACTTTCTTGTAAATACAAGCTTCTCCATAAGTTTATATAAAACCAAAGCTTTTGATTACCTTATCAAAACGTTGATTCCAACTTCGGGATGCTTGCTTCAATCCATATATGGACCGTTGAAGTTTGCATACCTTGTTAGCATCTTTAGGATCGACAAAACCTTTGGGTTGCATCATATACAACTCTTCATCAATGTCTCCATTGAGGAACGCCGTTTTGACATCCATCTGCCATATCTCATAATCATAATATGCAGCGATTGCTAACATAATCCTTACATACTTTAGCTTCGCTACTGGTGAGAAAGTATCATCGTAGTCAACTCCTTGAATTTGTCGAAACCCTTTTGCGACAAGTCGAGCTTTATAGACAGTATCATTACCATCAGCATCTGTTTTCTTCTTGAAAATCCATTTGTTCTCGACAGCCTTCCGGCCATCCGGTAAGTCCACCAAAATC
Source organism: Avena atlantica (assembly GCA_910589765.1). Lineage (NCBI taxonomy): Eukaryota > Viridiplantae > Streptophyta > Magnoliopsida > Poales > Poaceae > Avena > Avena atlantica. The sequence continues at coordinate 430,207,327 of OU342735.1, read as the reverse complement.
CATACTTGGTTTTCGTACATGGATCCAATCTCGGATTTTATGGCTTCTTGCCATTTATTGGAATCTGGGCTCATCATTGCTTCCTCATATGTCGCAGGGTCATCGGTGTTATCCACCAACATGACACTCATAACGGGATCATACCAATCAGGAGTGGTACGAGTTCTCGTTGACCTGCGAGGTTCCGTAGTAACTTCAATCGAAGTTTCATGATCAACATCATTAGCTTCCTCTCTTATTGGTGTAGACGCCACAAGAACTACTTCCGGTGATGCGCTACTCGCAAGTTCGAGAGAAGGTTCAACAACCTCGTCGAGTTCTACTTTCCTTTCAGTCACTTCTTTCGAGAGAAATTCCTTCTCTAGAAAGGATCCATTCTTGGCAATGAAGATTTTGCCCTCGGATATATGATAGAAGGTATACCCAATAGTTTCCTTCGGGTATCCTATGAAGACGCATTTTTCCACTTTGGGTTCAAGCTTGTCCGGCTGTAACTTCTTTACATAAGCTTCGCAACCCCAAACTTTAAGGAACGACAATTTAGGTTTCTTTCCAAACCATAATTCATACGGTGTCGTTTCAATGGATTTAGATGGTTCCCCATTTAAAGTGAATGCGGCTGTTTCTAATGCATAACCCCAAAACGATAGCGGTAAATCTGTAAGTGACATAATAGAACGAACCATATTTAAGAGAGTTCGATTACGACGTTCGGACACACCATTACGCTGTGGTGTTCCCGGCGGTGTCAATTGTGAAAGTATTCCGCATTTCTTCAAATGCTCGCCAAACTCGTAACTTAGATTTTCACCTCCACGACCAGATCGCAGAAATTTAATCTTCTTGTTACGTTGATTCTCTACCTCATTTTGAAATTCCTTAAACTTCTCGAAAGTTTTGGACTTATGTTTCATGAAATAGATATACCCGTATCTACTCAAGTCATCCGTGAAGGTAAGAACATAACGATAACCACCGCGCGATGCTACACTCATTGGACCACACACATCGGTATGTATGATTTCCAATAAGTTCGTAGCTCGCTCCATCATACCAGAAAATGGAGTCTTAGTCATTTTACCCATGAGACATGCTTAGCATCTTTCAAGTGATTCGAAATCAAGTGATTCAAGAAGTCCATCAGAATGGAGTTTCTTCATACGCTTCACTCCAATATGACCAAGACGACAGTGCCACATATAGGTCGAGTTATCACTCAATTTCAAACGTTTAGCTTCAATGTTATTAATGTGTGTATTTCCACAATCGAGATTCAATAAGAATAGACCATCTATGAAAGGTGCATGTGCATAAAATATATTACTCATATAAATCGAACAACCATTATTCTCGGACTTTAAACAAGTAACCGTGTCGCAATAAACACGATCCAGATATAATGTTTATTCTCAACGCAGGCACCAAATAACAATTATTTAAGTATAAAACTAATCCCGATGGTAGATGAAGAGGTAGAGTGCCGACCGCGATCACATCAACCTTTGATCCATTTCCTACGCGTATCGTCACCTCGTTCTTCGCTAGCTTCCGTTTATTCTGCAGTACCTGTTTCGAGTTACAAATATGAGCAACCGAACCAGTATCAAATACCCAAGCATTACTATGAGTACTAGTGAGATACACATCAATAACATGTATATCGGATATACCTTTCTTCTTGATGTTGTCGTTCTTCAAATCCGTGAAGTACTTTGGGCAATTCCGCTTCTAGTGACTTTCTCCCTTGCAGTAAAAGCACTCAGTATCAGGCTTATGCCCAGCCTTGGTCTTCTTCGCCGGCACGGCAACTTTCTTACCGCCCTTCTTGAAGTTTCCCTTTTTCTTAGACTTGCCTTGCTTCTTGAATTTGGTGGTCTTATTGACCAACAACACTTGGTGCTCTTTCTTGATCTCCACTTCTGCAGATTTCAACATGGAGAAAAGTTCTAGCAACGTATTGTCCATGTTTTGCATATTGTAGTTCATCACAAAGTTCCTGTAACTTGGTGGCAGTAATTGAAGGACACGGTGAATCCCCACAGAATTAGGAATCACTATACCCAAACTTTGGAGTTTATTTGCGTGCCCAAACATCTTAAGCACGTGCTCACTGACGGAGCTGCCCTCTTCCATCTTGCAGTTAAAGAACTTTTCAGAAGCCTCATAACTCTCAACTGCCGCATGAGCCTCAAATATCATTTTGAGTTCACGGACAATAACATGTGGGTCATGGTTCTCAAACCTTTTCTGAAGCTCCGATTCCAAACCATACAAGATAGCACAATGAACTAAGGAGTACTGATTCTTCTGAGTGATGTAAACATTCTTTACTTCATCGGTAGCAGTAGCTGTAGGCGGGTCACCCAGCGGTGCATCCAGCACATAGGTCAAATTACCAGCATTGAGGACAATCCTCAAATTGCGGAACCAATCCGCGAAGTTGCTTCCATTGTTTTTTAACTTTTCTTTCTCTAGGAACGCATTAAAATTGATGGTAGGGGCCGCCATTGATCTTCAACATATTTGCAATAGTTTAGACTAAGTTTATGACAAATTGAGTTCTAATTAATAGTTAAATTAATCTAGGTGAACTCCCACTCAAAACAATATCCCTCACATTATTTTAGTGATCACACGAACCAAATCCACCACATCAAAACCGATCATCACGAGAGTTGATGTAGCTTCAATGGCGAACAATCCATATGTTCATCATATCTACTATATAACTCATGCTTTACCTTTCGGTCATCCATGTTCCGAGACCATGTCTGTACATGCTAGGCTCGTCAAGATCAAACCTTAGCTTCCGCATGAGCAAATCTGGCTTGCTCACGTTGTATACACTCGCAGAATCTAACACACCCGATCATGACGTGGTGCTTCGAAACAACGAGCTTTAGCAACGGTGCTTACTAAGGATGAACACTTTAAAACTTGAAATTTTTGTGCTTGAGGGATCATCTTATAATGCTACCGTCGCAAACTAAGCAATACAAGATGCATAAAGGATTAACATCACATGCAATTCATAATATGTGATATGACATGGCATTTATTCTTGTGCTTCCGATATCCATCTTCAAGCACGAACATGATCTCCATCATCACCGGTATGGCGTCAAGGTCAATGGCGCCGTTTCATGATTGTCTTCCACCAGCTTCAACTATTACAACTACTTTGAATAGACACGCAGGTCTTAACGGAATTTAAAGGACAACCATATGGCTCATGCCGGTTGCCAACTTACAATAAGGAACATTGCATACATCATATATAATCACAATCATGGCCATATCACATCACATCACACCCCTGAAAAACAAAGTTAGATGCCTCTAATTTTCTTTGCATATTTTACGTGGTTTGGGGCTTTCAATAAGTGTCGTTATAACTTACGAACAAGGACCACAACGTTGATACTTGAACTATCAAGTGCCCGTTGTAAATTGAATCTATACTATGATGGGAGAGACAGACACCCGCAAAGCCACTTATGCAATACAAGTTGCATGTTGAGCGTGGAGCAAGTCTCATGAACGATGTCATGTAAGGTTAAACCGGGCCGCTTCATCCCATCATACCGTAATATGCAAAGTACACAAAAATAAATTGTAATAAAAGCACCACCGCCCACAATGACCATTGTGTTCTACTCGTGCAACATATCTACATATAGACACGACTCTGATACCACTGTAGGGGTTCGTAGCATGGAAAACAAAAAATTTCTACCGCATGCACACAAACAAGCCAAGATCTATCTACTAGATTGTAGCAACGAGTCGATAGAAGCACTCACCCTTAAAGATTCCAAAGCGGTTAACGAGAGCAGATTCTCGTGGGTGATATAGTCGTATACTTGCCGATCTCAAGATCGCGTAGACGATCCTTCCGGCGCTGCGTTTCGGCAGAGCTTCCGCAGTCGGTCACACGTTCGGTACTCGATGAAGACCTTCCTCTCCCTTGTTCCAGCAGGCAACAGAGGTTGTAGTTCTCCCTTCGTGATTCCGACAGCACGATGGCGTGGTTTCGGAAGTAGAGGGAAGATCCCGCAGGGCTTCGCCTAAGCCGGATGCGAGTTATGGTGGATTAGGGTTTCCCGGAAAACTAGGGTATAGAAATCCGGGAGGAGGAGGAGGTGTCTCTCGCGGCAGCTAGGGCGGCGGCGATGGACCGGCGGCGGCGCGAGGCAGCGCGGGCGACGGCGGGTCGGCGGCGGTGGGCTCGGGTGGAGAGGGCTTGTAACTTGTGTGTTGTGTTGGGGCAGCCCTCCCCCTCTATTTATGAGAGGGGGCAGCCTTGGGAGGGGTGGGTTTGAATCCAAACCCAAACCCAAGTTGGATTGAGAGAAGGACTTGTTTCTTCTCCCACTAGGAAACCATTGTTCCAGTTTGACTTTTCAAACTCCCATTTGACTTTCAATTTAGAACTTTATTTCTCTCTCGCATATGCCAACACCAAGTGACCTTGGATATGATCCAATCATTCCACATACCCATGACACATTCATGGACCATTCTCCTTCCGGACCGGTGAACTTTCTAGACCCTTCTAGAACCTCTCCGATGAAATCATCGGAAACTTTCCCAAACTCCGAAATAGGACTTTCCTTATATGAATCTTATTCTCCGGATCTCCTCGTGATATCCCGGATCCCATATGAGACTCCGAACAACATTCGGTATCCCTATTAACATTCCATATCTACTAAACAACATCGAATCCTTAAGTGTGTCTCCCTACGGTTTGTGATTTATGCGGACATGACCGAGACACTTCTCCGATAAATAACCAATAGAGGAATATGGAAATTTATATGGCTCCCACATATTTCTATGATTACTTTGCGATCGAACGAACCACTTACATATGATACCAATTTCCCTTTGTCTCATGATAGTTTACTTATCCGGGGTTTTGATCATCGGTATCTCTGCATACCTAGTTCAACCTTGTTACCGATAAGTACTCTTTTCTCGTTCCCGTGATATGTGATCCCTTGTGAGCCAGTCACATGCTTGCAAGCCAATTGGATGACATTCCACCGAGAGGGCCCAGAGTATATCTATCTGTCATATGGATGGACAAATCCCACTCTTGATCCATGTGCCTCAACCCATACTTTCTGAACACTCAATGCCACCTTTATAGCCATCCAGTTACGGTGTGGTGTTTGATGTCATCAAAGCATCCTTCCGGTGATGGTGATTAGCATGATCTCATGGTCGAAGGAATTAGGTTACTATGTATCAGAAAGCTTATAGCAAACGAACTATTAAAATGACTTGATCTTTATGCTACGCTTATCGATAGGAGTATGTCCATCAAACCATTCTCCTAATGATATGATCTTGTTATTAACAACATCTCAATGTTGATGATTAAGAAACCACGATCATCTATTAATCAACAAGCTAGTATTATAAAGAGGCTTTACCAGGGACTCTAATTTAGTTTACAAATCACACAAGTATTAATGTTTCCTATTAATAATATTATAGCATGAATGTAAACATTTATCATAAACACAAAGATATAATAATAACTGCTTTTATTATTGCCTCTAGGGCATATCTCCAACAGTTCTTCCATGCAATATATACTGATAGATACATGAAGAATTTTATTGCACATCTAAAACTACCTGATGTATCATAAGTCTCTTATCATGCTGAGAAAAAAAAGTAATATTTGATGTTTATAGAGAGAGATTAGGTACCTCAGGTAATCTCCACATGGCCATTGATTAATATGCTCTTATCCATCCAATTGAGGGTTTGGAATCTTTGTCTGCTCCTTTTGGTACTGATGATATTGACAATGTGGTGAAGCAAATGCCTCATGATAAGGCTCCAACCCTGATGGTTTTACTGGTTGTTTCCTTAAATCTTGTTTCCATATCATAAAAGATGATATCTACAAGATTTGCTCTGATTTTCATGATACAAACTTGATTTTGAAAAGCTTAAATATGGTACATGTTACTCTGATCCCAAAAACTAGCTCTCCTGAATTTTTCAGTGAGTATAGGGATATTGTGTCATCTCCCCCCTTGGGGGCATCATTTTGGGGCTTGCCTAGGTCAAAGGGACTAGTGGAAGGCGGTGGTGTTTGCGCCACAAGCTGTGTGGCAACTATGACAACAGTCAGCGGATTTGAGTCATGGCACGTCCTTCGTCACCGGTTGTTCTACGTGTTTTGGGTTCCTGTGCATCGTCCAACCGTGATGTGGTGAATTCGGAGCTATAGTCATGGGGTGGCATATGGCAATGATGACCCCTAATCGATTGTACTAGTGCATTGATATCCATCTCTTAGATGGATCTTGTTTGTTCAACGTGTGCAAATTTATCTTCTAAAGGTCCTCGTTGAAGTCATATCTGCCTCCTCCTTGATGCATGTGGATTCGAGTGTCTGGCATGGGCCGGCGTGGGCTCGACATCTTTTGTGGCAAGGTTCTTGTTGGTGGTTATCGAAGGAAAGTCAGAATCATTGGATCGTGGATGAGTGATGATGGTGCTCGATGACGACCACAACGATGGCGTTTCTGAAGGGTTTCGCATCATAGTAAATCAAAAATTTCTACGGATGCGAACGGGAAAAGCCAAGATCTAATCTAGGAGATGCAAACAATGAGAGGGATATATGAGATCTTCATACCCTTGAAGAAATCGCACAGCGGAACATTCAACAGAACGTGGCTGATGTAGTCATACTAGCCTTCTCCTCCTCGCGATCCGATCTGATCCAACGCCGCAAGTGGCGACGCCTCTGAGAGATGCACACGTACGACACCTCCACGTCTCCTCCTTACTCAGTCCAGCAAGTGGGGTGGAGAGATAGATTGGATCTACAACACGAAGACTTGGTGCAAAGGTGGAGAGTTTCTGCGGCAGGGCTTCGCCTACGCGCAGTCGGGAGAGAGAGAGAGGAGAGGGCAGCAGTATGGCGGATAGGGTTTTGGGGTGTGGGAGGAGGGTGCGCCCCTTCCCTCTTTATATAGAGGGCTGGCCGGCTGCCCTTGCCCCTCCTCCAATCCCTAGGGCCGGCGGCCACATGGGTTGAGTGGGAGGCAAGTTTCCCTCTTCTAGAAGCTCTCCCTAGGGTTTCCCCTAGGGCTTGGCCGGCTGGGCCTATGGGGCCTTGTGCCCCTGGACCAATGCAGCCATGGCACTCCCTCGTAGGCCCACGCCCCCTCCGACAAGTGGGGCCACGTTGGTCCCACTCCGGAAGTTTTTAGAACCTTCCGGTACAATACCGAACATTCTGAAACAATTCCGAAATCCAAAAACTGCTTTCCCTTATATGAATCTTATTCTCCGGACCATTCTGGAACCTCTCGTGATGTCCTGGATCTCATCCGAGACTCCGAACAAAAACTCATAAACCAATTATCCATTCTATCCTAGCGTCGATAAACGTTAAGTGTGTGACCCTATGCTTTGTGCTTTCATGACTTGTTTCTTTACAATATTCCTATGCATAGGAAGTGGGTTAGACTTAAATGTGTTTTGAATTTGCTTCTTGATGCTCTCTTTTACTTCAATTCATATTTCTTATGTGAGCATCTTCTCAAAGTATCAAGCCTAACTTAAAGGTATTAAAGAAAAGTACTTCTTGGAAGATAACCCAATAGTTTTCTTGAGTCTTAAAAGCTATTACTTCTGTAATAACCTCTCCTTATCCTTTTTGTTTGATTTTTGTGCCAAGAATAACCTCTAATGAGACAGAAGTAAGCTTTGGGGAAGTGTTGTCCCAAAACAGATTTTTGTGCTTCACTGTACAAATTCGTGAAAAATATCTATAAGTCGGATTGATCTATAATTTTCTGAATAATTATCCCAAGTTGTTATCTAACTTTCGTTAGTTCAACACTTTTTTATTTGAGCAACATAAGGTCTTCGAAAAAATCGGTTTCTATCTGCTAGTCTGTTTTGACAGATTTCTGCCATTATTTTCATTTGCTTTTTATTGATTCCTTTTTGTGTTATTTTTGGGAAATTGAGCTTTCTGAGGGAATTGCTACATTCTCTTGCATTTTTAGTGAAATTTTTCTGTTCTAAACTAAACCCCAAAGGTCTATTATCGTTTGAATACACTAATGTTGCTAATGAAGATTGTGTGGAGTTTTGTATGAAGGAAAATTTCCAGGTGTAGAGGAAGAATGATGTAATGAGATGAAGAATGGACAAAAGCTCAAGATTGGGGATGCCACCTCGTGTCACCCCAAGAAATATTCAAGAGGTACAAGCGTCAAAGCTTGGGGATACCCAAGGTATCCCCTTCTTCATCAATAAAAATCCCAGGTCTTTCTAGACACTTCGTTTTTATTGTTTCATTCACTGTTGTGTTGTTCTTGGAGCATCTTTGTTTTTGTTTTTAGTTTTATTTTGGTTTGCTTGCTGCAATAAGTTGGTTGATCACAACACACTTCTTTTGGAGAGAGACACACTATGTTTTCATTGCCCAGAACACTCTAGTTTTCACTCTTATTGTTCTGTGAGTGTTCCCCTTTGCTAGCACTGCGTTTAGCTTTATTTTTTTGTGCTTTCAGCTTAGAACTTTTTAGTTCTTCTTTGTGGATTTGTGAGACTTTCTCACTGATCTTTATTGAGTATTATCTTTGTGAGTTGTTTCAAATAAGTCGATTGGGTTGGAAAAGAGTAGGAAGCTTCATGCTTATAGTGGTAGAAGAGGAGCTTGCTTTGACTGTGACTTAGACTTTATCATGTCATGCTAGTTGTTGTTTTAACCTTATGCTTAGTGATTATTGCTGTAGCATGACTTGTTCCAAACAATTGGGATTGCTTAATGTGCCTTAAAGGAATCATGCGTTGTTTTAGCATACAAAAGCATAGTATTGTGGTATTCTCCTTTGATGCTTTGTTTGGGTTGACTTGGCACATGCTCACACCATGTTATGACTATAAACAAGTCACCATATCCTCTATGATCATTTATTCCTTGACTTGTGGTACCACTTTATGCTTTGATTAGTAATGTTTTGTCGCTCTGCATGATTATGGCCATTATTGCTCTCTTAGTTAGTCGCTCCTAGTCTTTTGTTAGCCTCCACTTGTATGAGTAAGCTCTACTCATGCATCCAACTCCCAAGAAACCAAGTTATTCCAAAGTGTCCACTATAAATTCCTATGCATGGTGTGTTACACCATTCCAAGTATATTGTTGTTTTATCTATCTTCCAAATTAAACTTGTTATATGAAACTTAGTGATTAAAGCTCTCACAAACTTGATGGCACACTTTATTTTTATTGCCCCTAATAAACTTGAACCATTGTGTCATCTATGTTGTATATGCTTGCACTTATACGTTGGGAATTAGCAGAACCGTGTTGTCACGGGGAACGCTTTCAATATTGCACATGTACTTTGTACACAGTTGATATCATCCTCTTTTGTCTATGGATGTCGTCGGTGTGAAATGAAAGGGGAGCTTGTAAGTCCATGGAGTTATGTATGTGTGTTAGAGAAACGCCTGATCCACTAGCCAAAACCATGCCTAATCATGGTGAAAACTTGCAGCATCACCATAATGACATCTATGAAGCATTCTTCTTATATAAAAAAATGATAGAAAAAGAGATTGAGAAAAAGAAAAAAAAGATGAGAAAAGAGGAAAGAGAGAAAAAAGCACCATTTTCCCATGATAAATAAGAAGATTGCTTAGATGCTCATTGTCTGCTTGCCTTGTCATTTTGATTATGGGATAACTATTGTATCATGTCCAAGGGTACCCCATTAGCGGTTCTCTATGATACACATGTACTTACTATGACAAGAACTTACAAGTAACTAAACTTGAGTAGCATGAGGAGCGACCCTCGTATTCAAGGGACATGAGATTGCCAACTTATACTTTGTCAAGCATATACTCCATAATTTGTTCACTTTAACCTTAATCGCTTCAAGATGCTTATGATAGGGACAATGAGAGCTAAAAGCTAACAAGTGCCATAATTGTTGGAAGCTCTTTTTGAGACTTGAAATCCCTGCTTCCCTTTGAAGGGCCTTTCTTCCACTTTTATATTGAGTCTCCGCCTTCTATCTTTATGCACCAACTAGGAGAGCATAGTTGTCATTCTTAGTTCTATGTGCATTGTCCCAAAGATTATTTATTGATTCATATTGTTGATATTGCTTGTTCTTGTGCTATTTGTATCTAGTCACTCTTATGAACTTTGAAGGTGTCCTATGCATCTATTTTCAAATCCATGAGGGACAAGCTGAATGCCACTATGCTATGTTTTCTATATGTGAAACAAACAAACGTTTTCAATGCATGTTATTCATGAATATTTGTTTGTAAAATTTAATGTTGCATGAATAGTTACTTTGTCTTACTGTTATAACTCCATCCTTCTTGCTCATGTTTAGAGTTCTTTGATCCCAGCTTTCAATGCTTGCAAATGGTTTGATATTGATTTTGATGGTGCATGTCACCTGAAAAATTATTTTTTTATCACTTACCTACTCGAGGACGAGAAGGAGTTAAGCTCGGGGATGCTTGATACGTCGTAAATGTATCTATAATTTTTTATGTTCCATGCTTGATTAGTATCTACTTTGCTTTGCTTTGTCTACACTTTGAGCTGTTTTTATATGTTTTTCTGGACTAACCTATATAGAAGATGCCATAGTGCCAGTTGCATGTTTTCTTCTGTTTTTGGTTCAAAAAAAGGCAAAAAATCAATATTCTCGGAATTGGACGGGACAAAAGCCAAAGTCATTATTTTCCTCGTAGCAACATGGAACCACGAAGAAGAGTTGGAGGAGGACACCAGGGTGGCCACACCCTAGGTGGGCGCGGGCCAGCCCTGGTGGCGCCCATAGGGGGTGTGGGTCACTGGCCCTCCACCGACCTTACCTCCTTTGCCTATAAGAAGCCTCCGACCCAAAAAACCCTAGAGAATCAACCAGAAAGCCACAGAAAGTTCCACAACGCCGCCTCCACTGTAACACCCTCAGAATCGGACCTATGCAAGTTTTAGCGAAACTCGCCAAACCCGCATAGAAACGATTCAAAGGTGCCCACCAGGCACTTTCGTGCGGGTGGAAAACGAAGTAATAACATTACACAACAGTCCTCGATGGGACCCACAGAACAGATATATATAACAGCGACTCAATGAGTCAAGAATACAGATATACAATACAAAGATCCAAATCACCTTGAAAATGATAGAGCGTCCAGCTACGGACAAGATGCAAATGGGGCTAAGAGCCCTGAAGAATAACCAATGGCGTCCATAACCCTGCCCAGGCCAAGCCGGAAGGGTAACCCTGCTAACGACGTCGATCTCAAAACCTGCTTAAACAAAGGGGTGCCGACAAAGGGCAAAGGAAAAAGAAGGAGCGTCAGTACTGAGGCCAGTACACGGCGAGGATAGAATTCGGCGGTCCTCGCCTACATAGGTATGGTGGACTGAAGCGGCAGCGGCAGCATGCACTAATCAACCTATAGAGACTCGGTACAACTGGCGACTATCAGAGAGGGGTGAGAAAGACCTATTCGGAACCAACCTGATACTACAATCAAACAAACCCATCCTGGTGTTTCCCCCTCGAAACCAAACGAGGAAGTTAACCGAGGAACTCACACAGTTGGCAGTTTTATTTATTCAGTTATCGTTGCAGCAATTACTAGTCAGGTATAGATAATCGTCCTGATAAAATAAGCAGTGGGCCGTTTTAGTTAACCATTCCGTTGTAGTTGCAACAATTACTAATCAGATACAGATAGCATGAGATAAACCCCAAAACCCAGCAGTTGTTGGTACTTTTATTTAGCCATTCCGTTGTAGTTGCCATACTTACTAGTCAGGTACAATGGTCGCAAGCGACACCTAAACAAGCAATTGTGGGCAGTATTATTTAGCCATTCCATTAAGCTGATTACAAGTCATTATAAAGTCGAATTTATAGCAATAAACTTTAGTTATGCTTGTCTATGGTCGAGATACTGTGCTCCAAGTCGTCCATAACCGCGGACACGGCTTTCAGAAAGTTTTAACCCGGCCGGGGTGCACAAATAGCAACACACACACGATCAACCTCGGAAAAACCAAATCAAAACCCAACGAGGTCTTCACGACAGAGCAATCACAAGATTCAGAAATATTTCAGGGGGCCACCCCTTGGAGTACACCCGCAACAAAGTAAGCAAGCTCCGAGAAGGACTCAAGGTTTGCGACAATGGCTGTAAACGACAGCAGATCCCCAATCGGGGACTGTCGATACCGCGAAAACATTCCGCTTCCAAAACAGTACAGCGTGCTCCTCACACAATCGTAAATAAAGCAGTAAAGCATGGCATAGGTACATGATAGTAAATAAAACCTCAAACTAGTTGTGGCCCCAAGAAATAAGACGGAATCAAGCTCTGGCTAAGGGGGGCCCATACTCCCCATATGTGGATAGCGCGATAAATCAAGGAACAGGTATCAAGTACTCGGGGTCCTACGGGACACAAGTGGGCGTTCGGAAACCAAATATTATCTATCACCCACCGATGCCTCTACTTACTTCAATTTTAGTTGTTAAACAGGAATTAAAATGAATGGTAAGTAAAACTAGAATCATCTCCAACAGCAACATGCGGCAATACATCAACAACTGTGGCACTGGACGAAATGCAACAGCACTTGAGCAAGCGACTACGACGCGCAAGTCCAACTATCTACCAAACAACAGGTAATAGGATGTGTCCAAGGCAATATAGGGCTGCACGGTATATCACAGGTACAGAAACTAAAGCATCGCAACACAGATAGCAATAGATCAACAGGAGGGGAATAAATACTATAAAAGTAAGATAGGTAAAAAGGGGGAGATGCTCGCCTGAAAACATTGTCGAAGGGTTCATTCGAAGATCGGGGCGAAGCTCACATCAACTCAACGGCCTTATCCGCGAAGAAGCAAAACACTAGAAGAAACACCGGATGCAATATTTAATGCTACGGCAAAAGATCGGCATGATGCATGTATGATGTATGACATGGCAAAGGAGCGATGCAATTAGGTCATATTAAGCGGAACCGGGGTCCCGACAATTAATTAGGCGGTTCAAGTTGTTTAGATACCCCGCAATTTAAATGTTGGATTAACATGGCAAAAGATAGTATCGGGTTGATGCACAAATTTTAAATGAGGCCAATATAAGACTAGATTTGCCTGCATATGGGCCCCATATTTAATTAGAGGTGAATCGGCATAAGGCCCCCAAACCACCTGATATGCATGCGAGATGACACTTTAAATATGCAACAATTCATATAGTTGACCATTTATAAAATAGGGTTCTCGGAAAGGGGTTCACACATTAGGGTTCTCGACGATCTTGGGCTCCGGGGGTTCGGGGTCCGGTCTCAGGGGCCAGGGTTCGACGGTTTCGTGATCCGGTCTCGGCGGCTCGTTCTCGGATACAGAAGTAGGTCTGGGCGCATCCGGGGTCTTCGGGGAGCAGGACTTGGTTTGGTGCCGGGGCGCATCGGGTTCGCTTTGGTCGGTGCCGTTCTTGTCGCATTCGTGGAGACCCTGTCGGGTCCGCGGGTCGGGTCGGACTTGGCGTTCCTTTCGGTTCGGGTCTTGGCGTCCGAGGCAGTACTTGGCGTCCGACGGGGTTCGGCGCGCCGGGATCGGTCTTCGGGGCTCCGATCATCGGACTCGTGGGGCAGATCATGAGGGGGCATCGCCTTCGCCTCCGGGTTCCGGTTACGAGTGTCGTTGTCGCTCTTGGATTAGCGTCGGTACTCTTTGAGTCACGCCTTGTTCATTCGTTGACCACATCGGCCTCGAGCCGGTCTGATTGGTGAGAGCCCGCGCGAAGAACTTGTCAAGTTAAGGTCGAACTTGGTGGTCACTGGTCTTCGGATCCGGTGTGGTCGATTGGCGCTGATGCAAGGATGGCGTTCCTGCACTAGGAAAAACGATTAGAGGGTCCAGGAGCTACACAGGTTGGCCAAGCGCTGAAGGCAAGACGACCGGTGGCGGCACTCTGTCGAGGCACGAGGCGAGCATGGCGACGGCGTGAAGCGGAGACGGAACAGCGCGCTGCAGGGCAGAGGGGCCGCGACGGTTGCAGACGGAAAACCCGGGCGGCGCGGCGACGCGAAGCGGGCAGAGGCGAGGCTGGCCGCCGCCGCGGCGCTGTGCAGGCTCGGGGCGAGGCCGGGGCAGCGGGAAAACCGGCGCAGCGAAGCTTGAGGGGGAGGAGCTCGCGGCGGAAGAGAGAGAGGGCGCCGGGGAGCGGCGAGGCGGAGGCCGCGGGCGGTGCGGCGAGGAGGAGGGATGAGGCGCGACGGCGCGGCCGGGGCAGGCACTGAAGGCGGCGGGCGCATGCGAGCTTGGAGGAAGGGGGGCCGGGGCGAGGCGCAGCGGATGCGGTCGGGGAAGGGAGCGGCAGCGCTCTGGCGGGCGGATGCAGGCGCGGAGAAGGCGGGCTGCGGGAGGCGGCGGAGCCTGGGGAGGCGAGGAACCGGACGAGGGGGCGGCGGAGGCGGCTGGGCTCGGGAGGAGCAGAGGAAGAGACAGAGGAGGGAGAAGGTGAGAGAGGCGGGCGGTGTGGGAGGTGGGGGTCGGGCGCGTGGAAGGCGGTCGGTGCGGGGAAGATGAACAGGGGGCGGCAGGTGGGGCACGCGGCAGGGGTGGACCGGGGGTGCGGTTTGGCGTGCGTGGGTGGGGCCCAGGGGACAGCGGGGCTGTGCGTGCGTGGCTGTGCGTGGGTTGTGTGGGTAGGGTGTGGCTGCTGGGAGTGGGGAGAGAGAGGAGAGAGAGGGGGTGGTCCAAATGGCAGCATGGGAGTGGTTCAGGGAGAGGGAGGAGGTGAGGTGGCTGCATGCCATAGGGTGGGGTGAGGTGGAGGGGTGGGTGTGGGTAGGTAGTTTGGTAGGACAATAAAACGGGGTGGACCGATCGGTTTTGTACGGGGGTGGTCGTTCGGGTCGATTTGGCCCGTTCGACTGCCCCCACTAAATAATTTAATAAGTTTATTTATTTCAACCGGCGCTTTTGCAACCTACAGCGGACAAAACAAAATATACCGGCGATCGGGTTTTGATGTTTGAATAAGGATGGGGCGTTTTAGAAAACAAAACGGGCTTTGCCAAAATAGTTTTATGCAAACAATGCATGATGATGACGATGCAATGCACAAATTCAACGCGATTTTCTAGTAGTGGTTTTTGTGGGATGCCACAATTCGACACCACTAACAATGGATCTCGCCCTCGAGATCCGCCTCATGGTACCGGAAGGAAGGTCGGCGACCTGCGTCTTGTCGCTTCGTGTAGGTCCTCGCGACACCACTATCAAGAGGTCGTTGATCCTGTTCCTCAAGAGAACACTCCGGAAACAACGGACGAAGTTAAAGGTAAGGCCACCTCTAACTTCCATGGAAGGAGTAAAATTGCATCGATCCACCATTCAATATACAGAGCAAATGATAAGAGTAGTGGTATGGTCGCGACTCCATCCCGCACTCAAAGCATTACCCTGTACACGAATAGACAGATTATGCAACCAACTCTCAGGATTCAGACTGAAGATCTCGACAAACAAGGTTCAGGAACAAAGGGGTGATGCTGACTCTGCATCGGATCTGGCGTAGATGATGTCGTCGCGTCGGAAAACACCGGAAGGCACAAACAAGGAACAAAGAATGGTACCATGGTAGACGGATTCCTCAGGAAGCTTGAACACCGGATGATAGAACACCGTTGACAAAGGAGGAAGCGAAACCCTGAAGGTACGACGGAACCCAACCACGAGAATTCCTGGACTCGAAGAAAGGGACGAGAGCGGATTCAAAACACGTAGAGGTAAGAGGAGAATAGCAGAGGGGTAAGGAGTAAAATCAGATCTAATCAGAACTATCCAACCGATTTTGCAAAATAGTTTTTGACACTCTACTTCGGCCGTTAGCTAGGTTATCCTACAGGCTGGACTTGTGGGGTATCGCAACTGCTGGGCTCTGATACCACTCTGTAACACCCTCAGAATCGGACCTATGCAAGTTTTAGCGAAACTCGCCAAACCCGCATAGAAACGATTCAAAGGTTCCCACCAGGCACTTTCGTGCGGGTGGAAAACGAAGTAATAACATTACACAACAGTCCTCGATGGGACCCACAGAACAGATATATATAACAGCGACTCAATGAGTCAAGAATACATATATACAATACAAAGATCCAAATCACCTTGAAAACGATAGAGCGTCCAGCTACGGACAAGATGCAAATGGGGCTAAGAGCCCTGAAGAATAACCAATGGCGTCCATAACCCTGCCCAGGCCAAGCCGGAAGGGTAACCCTGCTAACGACGTCGATCTCAAAACCTGCTTAAACAAAGGGGTGCCGACAAAGGGCAAAGGAAAAAGAAGGAGCGTCAGTACTGAGGCCAGTACACGACGAGGCTAGAATTCGGCGGTCCTCGCCTACATAGGTATGGTGGACTGAAGCGGCAGCATGCACTAATCAACCTATAGAGACTCGGTACAACTGGCGACTATCAGAGAGGGGTGAGAAAGACCTATTCGGAACCAACCTGATCTACAATCAAACAAACCCATCCTGGTGTTTCCCCCTCGAAACCAAACGAGGAAGTTAACCGAGGAACTCACACAGTTGGCAGTTTTATTTATTCAGTTATCGTTGCAGCAATTACTAGTCAGGTATAGATAATCGTCCTGATAAAATAAGCAGTGGGCCGTTTTAGTTAACCATTTCGTTGTAGTTGCAACAATTACTAATCAGATACAGATAGCATGAGATAAACCCCAAAACCCAGCAGTTGTTGGTACTTTTATTTAGCCATTCCGTTGTAGTTGCCATACTTACTAGTCAGGTACAATGGTCGCAAGCGACACCTAAACAAGCAATTGTGGGTAGTATTATTTAGCCATTCCATTATAGTGAAGCTGATTACTAGTCATTATAAAGTCGAATTTATAGCAATAAACTTTAGTTATGCTTGTCTATGGTCGAGATACTGTGCTCCAAGTCGTCCATAACCGCGGACACGGCTTTCAGAAAGTTTTAACCCGGCCGGGGTGCACAAATAGCAACACACACACGATCAACCTCGGAAAAACCAAATCAAAACCCAACGAGGTCTTCACGACAGAGCAATCACAAGATTCAGAAATATTTCAGGGGGCCACCCCTTGGAGTACACCCGCAACGAAGTAAGCAAGCTCCGAGACGGACTCAAGGTTTGCGACAATGGCTGTAAACGACAGCAGATCCCCAATCGGGGACTGTCGATACCGTGAAAACATTCCGCTTCCAAAACAGTACAGCGTGCTCCTCACACAATCGTAAATAAAGCAGTAAAGCATGGCATATGTACAGGATAGTAAATAAAACCTCAAACTAGTTGTGGCCCCAAGAAATAAGACGGAATCAAGCTCTGGCTAAGGGGGGCCCATACTCCCCATATGTGGATAGCGCGATAAATCAAGGAACAG
The DNA here is from genome assembly GCA_910589765.1 of Avena atlantica. Lineage (NCBI taxonomy): Eukaryota > Viridiplantae > Streptophyta > Magnoliopsida > Poales > Poaceae > Avena > Avena atlantica. The sequence goes on along the minus strand of OU342735.1, from coordinate 430,189,837 downwards.
GTATCAAGTACTCGGGGTACTACGGGACACAAGTGGGCGTTCGGAAACCAAATATTATCTATCACCCACCGATGCCTCTACTTACTTCAATTTTAGTTGTTAAACAGGAATTAAAATGAATGGTAAGTAAAACTAGAATCATCTCCAACAGCAACATGCGGCAATACATCAACAACTGTGGCACTGGACGAAACGCAACAGCACTTGAGCAAGCGACTACGACGCGCAAGTCCAACTATCTACCAAACAACAGGTAATAGGATGTGTCCAAGGCAATATAGGGCTGCACGGTATATCACAGGTACGGAAACTAAAGCATCGCAACACAGATAGCAATAGATCAACAGGAGGGGAATAAATACTATAAAAGTAAGATAGGTAGAAAGGGGGAGATGCTCGCCTGAAAACATTGTCGAAGGGTTCATCCGAAGATCGGGGCGAAGCTCACATCAACTCAACGGCCTTATCCGCGAAGAAGCAAAACACTAGAAGAAACACCGGATGCAATATTTAATGCTACGGCAAAAGATCGGCATGATGCATGTATGATGTATGACATGGCAAAGGAGCGATGCAATTAGGTCATATTAAGCGGAACCGGGGTCCCGACAATTAATTAGGCGGTTCAAGTTGTTTAGATACCCCGCAATTTAAATGTTGGATTAACATGGCAAAAGATAGTATCGGGTTGATGCACAAATTTTAAATGAGGCCAATATAAGACTAGATTTGCCTGCGTATGGGCCCCATATTTAATTAGAGGTGAATCGGCATAAGGCCCCCAAACCACCTGATATGCATGCGAGATGACACTTTAAATATGCAACAATTCATATAGTTGACCATTTATAAAATAGGGTTCTCGGAAAGGGGTTCACACATTAGGGTTCTCGACGATCTTGGGCTCAGGGGGTTCGGGGTCCGGTCTCAGGGGCCAGGGTTCGACGGTTTCGGGATCCGGTCTCGGCGGCTCGTTCTCGGATACAGAAGTAGGTCTGGGCGCATCCGGGGTCTTCGGGGAGCAGGACTTGGTTTGGTGCCGGGGCGCATCGGGTTCGCTTTGGTCGGTGCCGTTCTTGTCGCATTCGTGGAGACCCTGTCGGGTCTGCGGGTCGGGTCGGACTTGGCGTTCCTTTCGGTTCGGGTCTTGGCGTCCGAGGCAGTACTTGGCGTCCGACGGGGTTCGGCGCGCCGGGATCGGTCTTCGGGGCTCCGATCATCGGACTCGTGGGGCAGATCATGAGGGGGCATCGCCTTCGCCTCCGGGTTCCGGTTACGAGTGTCGTTGTCGCTCTTGGATTAGCGTCGGTACTCTTTGAGTCACGCCTTGTTCATTCGTTGACCACATCGGCCTCGAGCCGGTCTGATTGGTGAGAGCCCGCGCGAAGAACTTGTCAAGTTAAGGTCGAACTTGGTGGTCACTGGTCTTCGGATCCGGTGTGGTCGATTGGCGCTGATGCAAGGATGGCGTTCCTGCACTAGGAAAAACGATTAGAGGGTCCAGGAGCTACACAGGTTGGCCAAGCGCTGAAGGCAAGACGGCCGGTGGCGGCACTCTGTCGAGGCACGAGGCGAGCATGGCGACGGCGCGAAGCGGAGACGGAACAGCGCGCTGCAGGGCAGAGGGGCCGCGACGGTTGCAGACGGAAAACCCGGGCGGCGCGGCGACGCGAAGCGGGCAGAGGCGAGGCTGGCCGCCGCCGCGGCGCTGTGCAGGCTCGGGGCGAGGCCGGGGCAGCGGGAAAACCGGCGCAGCGAAGCTTGAGGGGGAGGAGCTCGCGGCGGAAGAGAGAGAGGGCACCGGGGAGCGGCGAGGCGGAGGCCGCGGGCGGCGCGGTGAGGAGGAGGGATGAGGCGCGACGGCGCGGCCGGGGCAGGCACTGAAGGCGGCGGGCGCAGGCGAGCTTGGAGGAAGGGGGGCCGGGGCGAGGCGCAGCGGATGCGGTCGGGGAAGGGAGCGGCAGCGCTCTGGCGGGCGGATGCAGGCGCGAAGAAGGCGGGCTGCGGGAGGCGGCGGAGCCTGGGGGGGCGAGGAACCGGACGAGGGGGCGGCGGAGGCGGCTGGGCTCGGGAGGAGCAGAGGAAGAGACAGAGGAGGGAGAAGGTGAGAGAGGCGGGCGGTGTGGGAGGTGGGGGTCGGGCGCGTGGAAGGCGGTCGGTGCGGGGAAGATGAACAGGGGGCGGCAGGTGGGGCACGCGGCAGGGGTGGACCGGGGGTGCGGTTTGGCGTGCGTGGGTGGGGCCCAGGGGACAGCGGGGCTGTGCGTGCGTGGCTGTGCGTGGGTTGTGTGGGTAGGGTGTGGCTGCTGGGAGTGGGGAGAGAGAGGAGAGAGAGGGGGTGGTCCAAGTGGCAGCATGGGAGTGGTTCAGGGAGAGGGAGGAGGTGAGGTGGCTACATGCCATAGGGTGGGGTGAGGTGGAGGGGTGGGTGTGGGTAGGTAGTTTGGTAGGACAAGAAAACGGGGTGGACCAATCGGTTTTGTACGGGGGTGGTCGTTCGGGTCGATTTGGCCCGTTCGACTGCCCCCACTAAATAATTTAATAAGTTTATTTATTTCAACCGGCGCTTTTGCAACCTACAGCGGACAAAACAAAATATTCCGGCGACCGGGTTTTGATGTTTGAATAAGGATGGGGCGTTTTAGAAAACAAAACGGGCTTTGCGAAAATAGTTTTATGCAAACAATGCATGATGATGACGATGCAATGCACAAATTCAACGCGATTTTCTAGTAGTGGTTTTTGCGGGATGCCACATCCACCGAAGGGGAGATTCGGGGGACATAAAGTCTCTGTTCTGGCACCCTGCCGGGATAGGGAAGTTCCCCCGAAGCCATCTCCTTCGATCTCCACCACCATCTCCATCGATCTCCACCACTATCTCCATCGCCGTTGCTGATTCTCATGATGAAGAGGGAGTAGTTTTTCCTCGAGGCTAAGGGCTTTACCGATAGCTGTGTGTTCATCTCTCTCTATGCATGATCTTGTTGTGGTCATGAGCTTTGTAATCAAGTAGATCTACCTTACTACTCAAGTGCTTTAATAGATCTCTGGCTCTCCCCATGTGTATGAAAGTGACAGTGTGCATACCGTGGTGGCACTTAGGCTAGAGTCTACATAAATACTCAATTGCTTTAATAGATCTATGCTTTTTCCCACGTGTGTGAAAGTGACAGTGTGCGCGCCGTGTGTGGAACTTAAGCTAGACTATATATATTTGTTATGAGTTATATTTGGATTTGAATGTCTTTATGAAAATTTGGTGTTTGTTTGAACCAGCTAGCGCTCAAAGTGACAGTATGGGGTTATCTAGATTGGGGAAGACGGACTTTGAGGTACGCTGTTATAGTCTTACCATGGATTAGAGTGTCCAACCGAAGAGTAGTATCATGAAGATAATATACTTATATTCCTTCAAAAAAAATGTACTTATATGAGAGAGTGTTCACTAGTGAAAGTATGATCCCTAGGCCTTGTTTCTAAGCATTGAAACACCGTTTGCATCTAGATCTGTTGCATGTTTGCTTGCTTCCATCTTTATTTCAGTTTGCCTTTAGCCTCTCCCACGTCAACAACAAGTCAGAAACTTTTTTCTGGCAGCGTTACCACTTGTATTTTACTATCTCTTCGCCGAACTAGTGCACCTATACACCTAACAAGTGTATTGGGTGTGTTGGGGACACAAGAGACTTCTTGTATCTTGATTGAAGGGTTGCTTGAGAGGGATATCTTTGACCACTTCCTCCCTGAGTTCGATAAACCTTTTGTAATTCACTTAAGGGAAACTTGCTGCTGTTCTACAAACCTCTACACTTGGAGGCCCAACAACTGTCTACAAGAATAGAAGTGCGTAGATATCACCAGACGAGCCAATAAACCACTCCCCAGATGATCCGTAGCCTTCCACTCTTCTTTACACCCACCATACGCCACCATGGTCTTGAAGTGACCATCGTCGTCTCACTGCGATCACCGACGCGATGCCTAGAGAGCGGGCTAAGGGGGCGCAAGGAATCATGGACGACAACATCATAGCCACGCGGGAGGTAACTGCCTCCACCATCGTAGCGGTAGCCGACTGAACACGATAGCAGGAGCACACTAGGGCTCATGGTCTCGACCGGGCCCAGGACATGCCCGCAAAGCCCCCGCCACCACACTGCAACAAGACGGCGACAACACCGCCACCACCTAGATGGCTTCGGGGGACTGAAAGTCTCTGTTCCGGCACCCTGCCGGGACAGGGAAGTGCCCCCGAAGCCATCTCCTTCGATCTCCACCACCATCTCCATCGATCTCCACCACCATCTCCATCGCCATTGTTGATTCCCATGATGAGGAGGGAGTAGTTCTTTCTCGAGGCTAAGGGCTTTACTGGTAGCTATGTGTTCATCTCTCTCTATGCATGATCATATTAATATAACAACCACATGGGGCAAATAACACATCAAGCCCAAAATAAAAGGAAGAGAAATAGAAGAGAAGCTAAAGCCAACAACGGTAGATCGACAACACAAGGATGACCTGCCACCGCCTGGCCCTCCGAAGTCATCCCAACACACTCCTAGTACTCTGAAACACTGCATATACCAAGAAACGCCTTCAAGAAGTGTGGCATCCCGCAAAACCACTACTAGAAAATCGCGTTGAATTTGTGCATTGCATCGTCATCATCATGTGTTGTTTGTCTAAAACTATTTTCGCAAAGCCCGTTTTTGTTTTCTAAAAGCCCCGTCTTTTATTCAAACGCCAAAACCGGGTTCCCGGAATATTTTGTTTTGGCCGCTATCGGTTTGCAAACGGCCCGTTAAAACAAATAAAAAGTTTAATTGTTTTTAGCGGGGGCAGTCGAACGGGCCAACCCGACCCGAACGACCACCCCCAGATTAAATCGATCCATCCCAACAATTCCTAAAACTACCAACTAACCTACCCATCCCTCTGGCCACATCACCCCGGCCAACCCGTCGCGCCACCTCACCCCTCCCTCTCCCTCACCCAATCCTATCCTGCCACCTAGACCCACACCACACAACACACACCACACAGCCCCACCAGACTCACCCCACACCACGCACCCAGCAGCCCTCCACACCCGATCCGGTCCATCCTGGCCCCGCCCTTGGCCCCACCGGCACGCACGCCCACCCCGCCTGTCTCTCCCTCTCTCTCCTCTCCTCTTCCTCGCCCGACACCGCCCCAGCGCGCTCGCCGCCGCTCGGACCCTCCCCGACCTCGCCAGCGCTCGCGCCTCTCCTCGCTGCTCGCCCGTCGCGCCCCGTCCTCCGCGCCCCGCCGCGCCTCCTTCCTCTTCGAGCTCGCACCGCCAACCACCGCGCTCACCGCCGCTCGCGCCTCGCGCCTCCGCTCCTCCGCGCTCGCCGCCGCTCCGCGCGGTCCCGCCTCGCCCTCACCTGGCCGTCTCCGCCGCTCTTCCGCCCGCGGCCTCTCCCTCCACAGCCGGCCGCGACGCCCCTGTGCCGCCGTTACCGCCTGGCCGGAGCTCCGCCTCGCCTCGCCCCAGGCAGAGCCCGCCGCTCCCAGCACCGAGCCCGCTGCCTCCCTGCTCCGCCGCCTCCGGCCGCGTTGCTCGCCGGAGCCGCCGCCTCCCCGTGGTCCTCCCCGCGGGCCCGCCTCACCGCCGTCGCCCGGCGCCGGTGGTCCCCGCAGCCGCCCCTGCCTCGAGCTCACCCCAGGCGCCCGTCCGCGTCGGCCCCACAACCGCCCCTCGCCTCGCTGGCCCGAGCCGCCCCGCCCTCTGCCTGCTCCGGCCCACCTGGACCCGCCTCCCCGCGGGGCCCACATCGTCGACGCCTTGCCATCTGCCTCCAACCGTGCACGTGTTGTGTAGTACCAAGTGGTGCTAAGTGTTGGGTGTGGATACGACAAGTTCGACATCGGTAATCGGACCCCGCAAACCCCAAGTACCCCCCTCGCCAAGATCTTCATCGGACCCAGCGAACCCCCGGACGACGAGCTCTCTTACCTAGACCCGAAGACCAACGACAAGACCTCCGACCTGGACTCCAAGATCTGCCTCCCGGACATCGAGCGCCAAGATCGCCTCTTGGTTTCCGAAACGGTTCCCGGACCCAAAGGCGCGCTAAGTTCCCCGACCCGAAGACCCGTTCCCGGGGCGAAGTCCGGACCCGATGACCGCCAAGAACGCCACTGGTCCAACAAGCACTTCGTTCCGGACACCAAGAACTGCATTCCCCGACAAGACCCTCGCAACTGCAAGCTCGACCCCGTGGGACCCGACAAGACCGTCGCGATGACAAGAACGGCAGCGACCAGGATAATCCGATGCGCCCCGGCGCCGAACCAAGTCCTGCTTCCCGGATGCCGAGGTCACCGACACAGGACAACAAGATCTACCCAGTAATCCGAGAACGAGCCCGTCGAGACCGAACCCGTCGAACCCTGGACCCTGCGCCGAACCTCGAACCCCGGAACCCCAAGATCTGCCGGACCCTAATGTGTGAACCCCTCCCCGAAACCCTATTTTATAACATAATAACAACTTGTTGCATATTGATTTGTCATACTCGCATGCATATCTGTGGTTTGGGGGCCTTATGCCGATTCACCTAATAATTAAATATGGGGCCCATATGCGGGCAAATCTAGTCTCATATCGGCCTCATTTAAATTGGTGTAGCGAACCCGGTACTATCTTCTGCCATGTTAAAACAACATTTAAATTGCGGGGAATCTAAATAACATGAACCACCTAAATATGTCGGGACCCCGGTTCCGCTTAATATGACCTAATCGCATCCCATCTTGCCATGCCATGCATCATACATGCATCATGCCGATCTTCTGCCGTTGTAGTAAATCTTGCATCCGGTGTTTATTCTAGTGTTTGCTTCTTCGCGGATAAGGCCGTTGAGTTGATGTGAGCTTCGTCCCGATCTTCGGTTGAACCTTCGACAATGTTTTCAGGCGAGCATCTCCCCCCTTTCTACCTATCTTACTTTTATAGTATTTATTCCCTCCTGTGATCTATTGCTATCTGTGTTGCGATGCTCTAGCTTCGTTCCCTGGTTATTCCCTGCAGCCTCATATTGCCTTGGACACACCCTATTACCTGTTGTTTGGTAGATAGTTGGACTTGCGCGTCGTAGTCGCTTGCTCAAGTGCTGTTGCGTGTCGTCCAGTGCCACAGTTGTTGATGTATTGCCGCATGTTGATGTTGGAGATGATTATGGTTTTACTTATCGCGCCCTTTAATTCCTGTTTAACAACTAAAATTGAAATAAGCAGAGGCATCGGTGGGTGATAGAAAATATTTGGTTTCCGAACGCCCACTTGTGTCCCGTAAGACCCCGAGTACTTGATACCTGTTCCTTGATTTATCGCGCTATCCACATCCGGGAGGTATATGGGACCCCCCCTGAGCCAGAGCTTGATTCAGTCTTATTTCTTGGGGCCACAACTAGTTTGAGGTTTTATTTACGATCCTGCACTTATGCCATGCTTTACTGCTTTAATTAAATTGTGCGACAGATAGCACCTGTACTGTTTAGGATCGTGGCACGATTCCGCGATGTCGACAAGCCCAGCCACACTTTCGGGTTCCCAGTCGTTCACAGCCGTCCCCACAACCTTAAGTCCGTCTCGGAGCCGGCCGGCTTCGTTGCGGGTTCTACTTTAAGGGGTGGCCCCCTGAAATATTTCTGAATCCTGTGATTGCTTTGTCGTGAAGGCCTCGTTGGGTTTTGATTTGGTTTTTCCGAGGTTGATCGAGTGTGTGTTGCTATTGGTGCACCCCGGCCGGGTAAAACTTTCTGAAAGCCGTGTCCGCGGTTATGGACGACTTGGAGCACAGTATCTCGACCATATACAATCATAACTAAAGTTTACTGCTATAAATTTGACTTTGTAATGACTAGTAATCAGCTTCACTATAATGGAATGGCTAATTAATACTGCCCACAATTGCTTGTTTGGAGTGTCGCTTGTGACCATTGTACCTGACTAGTAAGTATTGCAACTACAACGGAATGGCTGAATAAAAGTACCAACAACTGCTGGGTTTGGGTTATCTCATGCTAATTGTATCTGACTAGTAAGTGTTGCAACTACAACAGAATGATTAAATAAAAGTGCCCACTGCTTATTTTATCAGGACGACTATCTTTACCTGACTAGTAAATTGCCGCCACTATAATTGAATAAGTAAAATTGCCAACTGTGTGAATTCCTCGGTTGACTTCCTCGTTTGGTCTCGAGGGGGAAACGCCAGGATGGGTTTGTTTGATGGTAGCATCAGGTTGGTTCCGAATAGGTCTTTCTTACCCCTCTCTGATAACCGCCAGTTGCATCGAGTCTCTATAGGGTGTCTAGTGCATGCTGCCGCTGCCGCTTCAGTCCACCATACCTTTGTAGGCGAGGACCGCCGAATTCTAGTCTCGCCGTGTACTGGCCTCAGTACTGAGGCTCCTCTTTTTCCTTTGCCCTTTGTCGACACCCCTTTTGTTTAAGCAGGTTGTGAGATCGACGTCGTTAGCAGGGTTACCCTTCCGGCTTGGCCTGGGCAGGGTTATGGACGCCATTGGTTATTCTTCAGGGCTCTTAGCCCCATTTGCATCTTGTCCGTAGTCGGACGCCGTATCAATTTCAAGGTGATTTGGATCTTTGTACTGTATATCTGTATTCTTGAGTCGTGGAGTCGCTGTTATTTATATCTGTTCTGTGGGTCCCATCGAGGACTGTTGTGTAATGTTATTACTTCGTTTTCCACCCGCACGAAAGTGCCTGGTGGGCACCTTTGAATCGTTTCTATGCGGGTTTGGCGGGTTTCGCTAAAACTTGCATAGGTCCGATTCTGAGGGTGTTACAGAGTGGTATCAGAGCTCAGCAGTTACGATACCCCACAAGTCCAGCCTGTAGGATAACCTAGCTAACGGCCGAAGTAGAGTGTCAAAACTATTTTTGAAAAATCGGTTGGATAGTTCTGGTTAGGTCTGATTTTACTCCTTACCCCTCTGCTGCTCTCCTCTCACCTCTGCGTGTTTTGAATCCGCTCTCTTCTCTTTCTTCGAGTCCAGGACTTCTCGTGGTTGGGTTTTCCGTCGTACCTTCAGGGTTTTGCTTCCTCCTCTGATAACGGTGTTCTACCATCCGATGTTCAAGCTGCCTGATGAATCCGTCTAAGGTGTTACCATTCTTTGTTCCTTGCTTGTGCCTTCCGGTGTTTTCCGACGCGACGTCATCACCTACATCAGATCCGATGCAGAGTCTGCACCACTCCTTTGTTCCGAACCTCGCTTGTCGAGATCTTCAGTCTGATTCCGAGAATGGTTGCACTCTTTTCTACCGATTGGGCAGAGTAATAGTTTGGGTGCGTGATGGATTGGCCCCCATGCCGACTACCCCTTCTATTCGCTTTTGTACCTTGAAGTGGATGAGAATGCATCGGTTCCCTCTTTCTATCGGAGTTAGAGGTGGCTTTATTTGTTGATACCTCTACCTTCGACCTTTTGTTCCCGGAGTGTTCCCTCGACGATCACGGACAACGACCTCTTGTTAGTGGTGTCGCGAGGATCTACACGATGTGAGAAGATTCAGATCGCCGCCCGTCTTCCCGGTACCATGAGGCTGATCTCGAGGGCGAGATCCATTGTTAGTGGTGTCGAATTGTGGCATCCCGCAAAACCACTACTAGAAAATCGCGTTGAATTTGTGCATTGCATCGTCATCATCATGTGTTGTTTGTCTAAAACTATTTTCGCAAAGCCCGTTTTTGTTTTCTAAAACGCCCCGTCTTTTATTCAAACGCCAAAACCGGGTTCCCGGAATATTTTGTTTTGGCCGCTATCGGTTTGCAAACGGCCCGTTAAAACAAATAAAAAGTTTAATTGTTTTTAGCGGGGGCAGTCGAACGGGCCAACCCGACCCGAACGACCACCCCCAGATTAAATCGATCCACCCCAACAATTCCTAAAACTACCAACTAACCTACCCATCCCTCTGGCCACATCACCCCGGCCAACCCCGTCGCGCCACCTCACCCCTCCCTCTCCCTCACCCAATCCTATCCTGCCACCTAGACCCACACCACACAACACACACCACACAGCCCCACCAGACTCACCCCACACCACGCACCCAGCAGCCCTCCACACCCGATCCGGTCCACCCTGGCCCCGCCCTTGGCCCCACCGGCACGCACGCCCACCCCGCCTGTCTCTCCCTCTCTCTCCTCTCCTCTTCCTCGCCCGACACCGCCCCAGCGCGCTCGCCGCCGCTCGGACCCTCCCCGACCTCGCCAGCGCTCGCGCCTCTCCTCGCTGCTCGCCCGTCGCGCCCCGTCCTCCGCGCCCCGCCGCGCCTCCTTCCTCTTCGAGCTCGCACCGCCAACCACCGCGCTCACCGCCGCTCGCGCCTCGCGCCTCCGCTCCTCCGCGCTTGCCGCCGCTCCGCGCGGTCCCGCCTCACCCTCACCTGGCCGTCTCCGCCGCTCTTCCGCCCGCGGCCTCTCCCTCCGCAGCCGGCCGCGACGCCCCTGTGCCGCCGTTGCCGCCTGGCCGGAGCTCCGCCCCGCCTCGCCCCAGGCAGAGCCCGCCGCTCCCAGCACCGAGCTCGCTGCCTCCCTGCTCCGCCGCCTCCGGCCGCGTTGCTCGACGGAGCCGCCGCCTCCCCGTGGTCCTCCCCGCGGGCCCGCCTCACCGCCGTCGCCCGGCGCCGGTGGTCCCCGCAGCCGCCCCTGCCTCGAGCTCACCCCAGGCGCCCGTCCGCGTCGGCCCCACATCCGCCCCTCGCCTCGCTGGCCCGAGCCGCCCCGCCCTCTGCCTGCTCTGGCCCACCTGGACCCGCCTCTCCGCGGGGCCCACATCGTCGACGCCTTGCCATCTGCCTCCAACCGTGCACGTGCTGTGTAGTACCAAGTGGTGCTAAGTGTTGGGTGTGGAGACGACAAGTTCGACACCGGTAATCGGACCCCGCAAACCCCAAGTACCCCCTCGCCAAGATCTTCATCGGACCCAGCGAACCCTCGGACGACGAGCTCTCTTACCTAGACCCGAAGACCACCGACAAGACCTCCGACCTGGACTCCAAGATCTGCCTCCCGGACATCGAGCGCCAAGATCGCCTCTTGGTTTCCGAAACGGTTCCCGGACCCAAAGGCGCGCTAAGTTCCCCGACCCGAAGACCCGTTCCCGGGGCGAAGTCCGGACCCGATGACCGCCAAGAACGCCACTGGTCCAACAAGCACTTCGTTCCGGACACCAAGAACTGCATTCCCCGACAAGACCCTCGCAACTGCAAACTCGACCCCGTGGGACCCGACAAGACCGTCGCGATGACAAGAACGGCAGCGACCAGGATAATCCGATGCGCCCCGGCGCCGAACCAAGTCCTGCTTCCCGGATGCCGAGGTCACCGACACAGGACAACAAGATCTACCCAGTAATCCGAGAACGAGCCCGTCGAGACCGAACCCGTCGAACCCTGGACCCTGCGCCGGACCTCGAACCCCGGAACCCCAAGATCTGCCGGACCCTAATGTGTGAACCCTCCCCGAAACCCTATTTTATAACATAATAACAACTTGTTGCATATTGATTTGTCATACTCGCATGCATATCTGTGGTTTGGGGGCCTTATGCCGATTCACCTAATAATTAAATATGGGGCCCATATGCGGGCAAATCTAGTCTCATATCGGCCTCATTTAAATTGGTGTAGCGAACCCGGTACTATCTTCTGCCATGTTAAAACAACATTTAAATTGCGGGGAATCTAAATAACATGAACCACCTAAATATGTCGGGACCCCGGTTCCGCTTAATATGACCTAATCGCATCCCATCTTGCCATGCCATGCATCATACATGCATCATGCCGATCTTCTGCCGTTGTAGTAAATCTTGCATCCGGTGTTTATTCTAGTGTTTGCTTCTTCGCGGATAAGGCCGTTGAGTTGATGTGAGCTTCGTCCCGATCTTCGGTTGAACCTTCGACAATGTTTTTAGGCGAGCATCTCCCCCCTTTCTACCTATCTTACTTTTATAGTATTTATTCCCTCCTGTGATCTATTGCTATCTGTGTTGCGATGCTCTAGCTTCGTTCCCTGGTTATTCCCTGCAGCCTCATATTGCCTTGGACACACCCTATTACCTGTTGTTTGGTAGATAGTTGGACTTGCGCGTCGTAGTCGCTTGCTCAAGTGTTGTTGCGTGTCGTCCAGTGCCACAGTTGTTGATGTATTGCCGCATGTTGATGTTGGAGATGATTATGGTTTTACTTATCGCGCCCTTTAATTCCTGTTTAACAACTAAAATTGAAATAAGCAGAGGCATCGGTGGGTGATAGAAAATATTTGGTTTCCGAACGCCCACTTGTGTCCCGTAAGACCCCGAGTACTTGATACCTGTTCCTTGATTTATCGCGCTATCCACATCCGGGAGGTATATGGGACCCCCCTGAGCCAGAGCTTGATTCAGTCTTATTTCTTGGGGCCACAAACTAGTTTGAGGTTTTATTTACGATCCTGCACTTATGCCATGCTTTACTGCTTTAATTAAATTGTGCGACAGATAGCACCTGTACTGTTTAGGATCGTGGCACGATTCCGCGGTGTCGACAAGCCCAGCCACACTTTCGGGTTCCCAGTCGTTCACAGCCGTCCCCACAACCTTAAGTCCGTCTCGGAGCCGGCCGGCTTCGTTGCGGGTTCTACTTTAAGGGGTGGCCCCCTGAAATATTTCTGAATCCTGTGATTGCTTTGTCGTGAAGGCCTCGTTGGGTTTTGATTTGGTTTTTCCGAGGTTGATCGAGTGTGTGTTGCTATTGGTGCACCCCGGCCGGGTAAAACTTTCTGAAAGCCGTGTCCGCGGTTATGGACGACTTGGAGCACAGTATCTCGACCATAGACAAACATAACTAAAGTTTACTGCTATAAATTTGACTTTGTAATGACTAGTAATCAACTTCACTATAATGGAATGGCTAATTAATACTGCCCACAATTGCTTGTTTGGAGTGTCGCTTGCGAACATTGTACCTGACTAGTAAGTATTGCAACTACAACGGAATGGCTGAATAAAAGTACCAACAACTGCTGGGTTTGGGTTATCTCATGCTAATTGTATCTGACTAGTAAGTGTTGCAACTACAACGGAATGATTAAATAAAAGTGCCCACTGCTTATTTTATCAGGACGACTATCTTTACCTGACTAGTAAATTGCCGCCACTATAATTGAATAAGTAAAATTGCCAACTGTGTGAGTTCCTCGGTTGACTTCCTCGTTTGGTCTCGAGGGGGAAACGCCAGGATGGGTTTGTTTGATGGTAGCATCAGGTTGGTTCCGAATAGGTCTTTCTTACCCCTCTCTGATAACCGCCAGTTGCATCGAGTCTCTATAGGGTGTCTAGTGCATGCTGCCGCTGCCGCTTCAGTCCACCATACCTTTGTAGGCGAGGACCGCCGAATTCTAGTCTCGCCGTGTACTGGCCTCAGTACTGACGCTCCTCTTTTTCCTTTGCCCTTTGTCGGCACCCCTTTTGTTTAAGCAGGTTGTGAGATCGACGTCGTTAGCAGGGTTACCCTTCCGGCTTGGCCTGGGCAGGGTTATGGACGCCATTGGTTATTCTTCAGGGCTCTTAGCCCCATTTGCATCTTGTCCGTAGTCGGACGCCGTATCAATTTCAAGGTGATTTGGATCTTTGTACTGTATATCTGTATTCTTGACTCGTGGAGTCGCTGTTATTTATATCTGTTCTGTGGGTCCCATCGAGGACTGTTGTGTAATGTTATTACTTCGTTTTCCACCCGCACGAAAGTGCCTGGTGGGCACCTTTGAATCGTTTCTATGCGGGTTTGGCGGGTTTCGCTAAAACTTGCATATGTCCGATTCTGAGGGTGTTACAAGAAGGAATGTGATGACGACGACGTTGTTGCCCGGACATGTCCTATGGTTTCCCAGGATATGCAGATGAGAGTGGGGAAGGGGTACGTCTGACGCCCTTCGGGAAGAAAGGGCGGCAGCCACATGCATCACTGTATCGGTGCCAGACGAGCCAATAAACCACTCCCTAGATGATCCGTAGCCTTCCACTCTTCTTTCCACCCACCATACGCCACCATGGTCTTGACGTGACCATCCCGTCTCACTGCGATCACCGACGCGATGCCTAGAGAGCGGGCTAAGGGGGCGCAAGGAATCATGGACGACAACATCATAGCCACGCGGGAGGGAACTGCCTCCACCGTCGTAGCGGTAGCCGACCGAACGCGATAGCAGGAGCACACCAGGCCTCATGGTCTCGGCAGGGCCTAGGACATGCCCGCAAAGCCCCCGCCACCACACTGCAACAAGTCGGCGACAACGCCGCCACCAGCTAGAATCCCAATTCACCACCTCCGCCTTGAGGGGCAATGCTAGTGTCAGGAGAGCCGCCGGCCCATGCATCCGCACCACGCCACCGCCAATGGTCGCGTCTCCGCGTCACAATTCACCCTCGGCAGCGCCAGGTCTCCCATCGCCGCGCCGCACCGCCACCGCCTGTAAGTACCACCCGACGTCGCGCCGCCCTGCGATGGCGCATCACCAAGAGGGAAAAAACAGGGGTCCGATGACGCACACCGGTGACGACGAGATAGAGGGGGTAGGAGGAGTGCTTGAGGGAAGGTGGGTGGAGACTTGACTGGTCGTCCGCAGGGATGAGCCGGTCACAAGAGCTTGTGTTTTTTTTTTCCGGACCTTACCAAGAATACTCAAAAAATAATCATATATTTAAGCAACTTCTCCAAATTAAGAGAACAAATACTAAATTAAAGCACCTGCATCCGCATGCTGCTTGTGGCAGCTTGGGTTATGCCCTTAGGGACATGAGTCGATCAGTGTCAACCTGGCACTAATCAGTCACATTTGATGGGCACTCCTGCTCGCCGTGACCTGTCTCCATCCAACATGCAAACTTGGGTTTCTCCATCCACAGGAACATGTCCCTGGATCGATCGTGTGATAGCGAGGTTTACGTGCCATCAGCGAGCAGTAACATCACACGCCCACACTGCATACCGCGCAAGATTACACACGACACGACAGGTCGATCGATCGTGAGGCGGGGACCATACGCTAGCTAGGAGGACAGCAACGGCACTTTCCTCGTCTTCGCCGTTTCGATGTAAACTCGACCTGTGCCAGCTTCCCGCGAGACAAATTGATCAGGCCACACGCCATGGCTATGTGAGTTTGTCATCCCCTAGGCGTAGGCGACTAGGCGTGTCCCTTGGTCAGGGTGGCTACGGAGCCGTGCTGTCCCCGTACTCGCCCACCTGCAGGTGTGTAGCGTAGTGCCGCTCAACTTGATGAAAGTCAGGATCTGACGGCGCGGCGCGGCGCGGTCAAGGGGCGGGATCGATCGGGCGGGCCACCGTCCACCGACTAAAGAGCGAGCGACTTGTCAGGATCCGGACACTGCTCGCGCTGACGGCTGATCAATCAACGCAAGCAAATCAAAGGGAGGATCGAGTTGTGGTTTCGGGACGCCGCGCGTCGCCGTGCAAAGGTGCGTGCGTCGTTCTCCAAGTCCAAGGTGCCGGCCAGACAACAACGACGACGACGACCTGGCCCTCGCGCGCGGCGTGCGCCGGTCGAGCGGGAGCGGGAGTGAGTGCGCCGTGCGCGCGTCGTCGTCGTGGTAGTAGTGTGTCCGTGTACGTACGTGCGCACGTAGGCAATGATAGCCGGCCTCGTGTAAAGACGGCATTGACCGTCGTAGCGGCGCCGTTGGGGACTGGGCCGCCGAACGAGTTGGACTTCGTCGCCCACGTCGCGCCGGACCCCGGCCGAACACCGTGCATGCACTGGTTTGATGCTGTCGGCCTTTCCCCCGTGGGTGTTTTCTGTTTTGGATTCGGCTCGGATGCATGCGGCCCCAGCATTTAGTCTAAATTGCCTACGTACGCAGTATACTAGCTAGCTATCTATACGTACGTGCGTGCGGACCGAAGACTATCTGGTCGAGTCTGATTATTCGTGCATTTATGATCGAGAGCGATGTACTAGTACGGCAGTGATTTTACCTTTTAGCCTTGGGTGTTGTAGCTAGTGTTTTGATGGAGAGCAAAGGTTTAAGGCGAAAATAATCGCGTGTCGCCGACCGGACAGAGTTCTCTCGAAATAGCCTTTCTTCCGGCTTTATAAATAAAACACACAGGTGAAACTGTTGCTGGACCATACATCACAATGCACAAAAGACAACCACGAAACCAACGCTGAGGCAAACAACACAACAAAACCCAAAAGGAAAGAAAAACAAGAGAAAGAAGAAAATAAAACAATGCCGACACCGCCGGCGCGACGTGGGAGGGCGCAACCTCCACCGCCAGAAAAGAAAAAAAAACCCGCTGCGCCCACCGGAGGATGACCACCACACTCCTCGTACTCCGACACGCCCCATACCAAGCAACACCTCCAAGAAGGGAAACAACGATGTCGACGCTGCTGCCCGGACGAATCCTAAGGTTTCCCCCGGTACGCAATGGAAGCAGGTAGAGGGAACACCCAACGCCCTTCAAGAAGGATAGTGACACCCACAGGAGTCACCGCGTCGGGGCCGACAAGGCCGACAGGGATTTCACCCAATCCCAACAACCACACCCCCGGGCAAGCCGAAGCACACCACCAACCACGCCGCCCACCAACATGCGTCACCACGGGCTTGACAACATCATCGCCATCACACCACGACACTTCCTACGGGGTCGGACGGACCGAAAGGAGGCAAACAAAGGCACGGGGAAGCGGAACTATCACCACGTGGCAGGGCGCAACCTCCACCGCCAGGGACGGTAACCGACCGGACGCCGCTGTCCAAGCACACCAAGCCACAAGCTACTGGAGGGCCGCAGAAGCTTATCCCCCGGAGGACTTCCTCCGCCGCCAATGACGGGTGCCGACCGGCCGCGGCCGCAAGAACACACCAGGCCGAAGGCCCGGCCGAGCCCTGGAAGGGCTCGTAAAGTTCTCGCCGCCACGCTGCAGCACAGAGAACATCGCCATAGCTACCCCCGAAGAAGCCATGGGCCCGTGAAGCTTTCGCCGCCGCGCTGCAGAAGACGTGACATCAGCCCCGCGAGCCCAGCCCAGGACGCTCCGTAATCCACCCAAGACACACCGGTCTGAGCCAGCCCGCTCAAACCCAGATCTGGCCCTCGGGCTAGATCTAGGCCGAGCGTCGGCCATCGCGGCAGCCCTGCCGCCAAGGGAAGCGGCCCTGCCACCATGTCACCCAGCCACCGCCGAGGACGCCGCCGGCCGACCATCATCGCCGCCTGCCGAGGCCCGCTGTGCCCGGGTCGGGCCCGCCTGCCCAGATCTGGGCCAAGCAAATCACCTGCCTTGGCAACAACCACGAGCCAGCAGCCCCACGGACGCCGCCGTCGCAGCCCAAGCCAACGCCGGGAACCGCCGACCAGCCGCCGCCCAGCGCTGGTGAACCGCCGCCACGCCGCTGCCGCCCGCGGACCACGCCTCCCAGCACACCCGACGCGCACCACCCGCCGCCGCCCGTCGTGCTGACGCCAGGAGGAGCTGGCCGCCGCCGCCCTGCGCCCCGGCGGGAGGAGCCGGCTCCGGCCTGGACGAGAGGCCCCGCGACCACCCCACCACGCAGGAGGACGAAGGCGCCCCGCCGCCGCCCGTCGTGCTGACGCCAAGAGGAGCTGGCCACCGCCGCCCTGCGCCCCGGCGGGAGGAGCCGGCTCCGGCCTGGACGAGAGGCCCCGCGACCACCCCACCGCGTAGGAGGACGAAGGCGCCCCGCCGCCGCCGGCACCGTCCGGGCCCCATGGCGGCGGCGAGGGGAGGGAGGAGCCTGGGGGGAGGGGGGCTGGCGGCACGTGGAGCTAGGGTTTCCCCCCGGTCGCCGCGCGGGGCGACGCGGGGGGAAAGCTTCGTAGTCTAGCGCCCCACACTCCCAGACAGAGTTCAGCCTATCTCTTTTGTTAATGCCCGCACAGTGTAGAAAGCTTAGCTAGCTAGGCCGTGTATGCTTCTAACTAATTACAAGAGGAGACTAGCTAGAAATGAATATGTGTTGCCATGTTGGGGCTAGTTAGCAGCTACAAATCACAATTCAACAAGACTACTACTAGTACATCCAAAAACAGCCTGACCAGATGTCGGGATTAAATTACCTTGCCAGCTCTCCTGCTGGTTTACACTGGCATATGTATACGAAATTCCCAGTTAACAACAACAATGTGGTATGTACATGCATGCATGCGGTGGAAAAAGTCGTATATAGTCCAAAAGCAGCCAGGCATGGAGTCGAAGCTGCGCCTGTCTTGTCTTGCCCAAGCCCAACCACCGCCGGTTGCACCGTGGAATCAACTCACACTGATGTCACTCAGACCCTGATCAAAGAATGGCTCAATCGGTCGATCGGATTAGGCAAGAAAGTCCGACTGTCCTCGTGCCAATTCAAGGATCCCTAATCTAAAAGAAAAATCAAGGGCCCCTCCGGATATATGCCAAGAAAAGCAAAGACGACAATCCTGGCACCAAGTCAAGCGACGTACGTGCCTCTACCACTCGGCCCGATCGATCGAGGGCGAATCAATAATATACCATGAATAATCCCCTTAGCAAACACAATCTAATCGCTAGATCATCCAAGTGGCTCATCATAAACGGCAAGCAAACCATTGACCGGCGCAAAGTAGCTAGCTAGCTAGGCATCATCCATGTTGTTGATCAACACACGAATAAACTACTGTAGTACTAGGACATATATACATATATATGCTGCTGGGTTCATGCACGCATGAACACATCAGCTGATCGATAGCGCATGCTTGGCGGCGACCGGCCGGCCAACGGGAACGGCGAGACCAAGGTCGTCACACTCGAATTACTTAGCGTAGCAAGTTACAGTAGTTAACATTTTACCCCATCCCCATCAGTTCCTCTCCTGCCGACCGAGAGGACCCGACCGACCGACCGGCGCCGTGACGGGAACAAAACAAGCCGGCACCCATTGACGGGCTATACTCGGATGGCGTCATCGAATGTTCTCGTGCCGGACTTGACAATCGATCCACCGCTCGGCTTTGCCTCGATCCATCAGGTCCGCGGTTGCTTTCGGTATGGAACACACGGCGCGCGCCAATTATTATTTTTGTTAATTGGCTCATAACAAATTCAGGGGCTTGGCGCCCTTCTTCATTAGCTCGCAAGTCCAACTCCGACGCCCATTGTTTGTGCGATGATTCTTCTTCTTCTCTCGTCAGTCGTCAGTCGTCACGTACTGACCGTGGCCAGTAATACTCTATTATTATTATGGTATACTGTACGTACTGCTGTAATATTATTCTACGGAGTACTATAGTGCGTGCCATTTTTTTTAGTTTGGTCACCCCCCGTTGTGGTTGTGCATCCGCCGTTGACGAAGACGAAGCACACGTATATACATAATATATAGTAGTACACATACTTAGATGAAGCTGCCGTTTTGAACATCTAATCCTTGATTTGAAAACACAGCACATACCCAAGACTGAGAAAACATCCTTAGACGACCATGCTTACGTAGTTAATCAACTACTCCCTCTGTTTCAAAATATAAGATGTTTTAGGTTTGTGAAGAAAGTGTATCTAAGCTTGTTTTAGTGTCCCCGAGTGAACCTACATACTAAAAGAAGTTTAGATACATTTGTTTCACAATGCTAAAACATCATATATTTTAAAACGGAGGGAGTACTATTTAGCTAGCTAGGGAAAAGGAATCCCTCTAATCGCTCGTTGCCTCCTCGATCTCCCGGCAAGCAAGCTAGCTTATGGCTATTATCTCGATTAGCTTGTGATAACAATCAGCACACATAGTTAATTCGTCTACTAGGAGGTTGAGGGATTCCTAATAAGCTCTCCTAATTAACTAACCTAGCTAACGAGGCTTGCTATATATGCATCGCATTTTCTAGGGCACAACTTGCAGCGGAGTCACCGTCGACTACTGGCGCCTATCGCGCGCACTCGCTCTCACGCATCCTGTTAATTAGGGCATCTCTGTCTCGGATCTCCCGAGACTAAAGTAAACTAATGGGAGCAGCGAGCGTCGTTCGGTTCTGCCCTGCTTCCGGCCGGCGTCAGTCGTCACGTATGTGTCAGGGATGATGGCGATCCATTGTTTAGTTTTTCATCTGCTAGGCTTGTCCGTGAACCGTGGTGCAGGAACGGATGGATCCACGTACCGGCATGTCCAGGTGCCGGCATGTAGCTCCAGCGGCTACCTAGCCAGTGTGGAAAATGATGTAGGTTTTGACTTGGTATGGACGAGGTCGACGATCCAACAGACATCAGGTGCAGCGGGAATTGTAGTTGTTGGTTCAGGTTGGACTTGATCATCGATGTTGTCGATCCCTGCTAGATAGCTAGATACCCCTCTTCTTCGTCCGTTGTGGATAAACTACATTTTAGTATTTTGGTTTGATTGAGGCTTCATGTGCCTCGCTTTTAATACAATGGGAGAGATTAAATAAGTTATCACCGCTTGCCAATTAGACTAGCTAGATGGATGTACTACTCCCTCTGTCCCAAATTAACTGACTCAGTTTTGTTTAGATAGGAATGTATCTGTACAACTTGTTAGATGGATGTAGCGCTTCCTCTCGGTCCCAAATTACCTGACTCAAGTTTCTCTAGATACAATACAACCGATATTTTTATCCAAAGGGTTGTACTTAACATCTGTTTGATTTCTTGAGCGGAAGAAAGGGTAGACATGAAGTGTTCACTATAGGACTAGGCGGAGACGCCAACGACCTAACGTCTGGGCCGCTGGCGTAGACCGCGACTAGGCCAGCCTCCTCAAAGCAGCCGTCGGCGTAAAATTGCCCTCGGCGTAGAATAGCTACGCCGACGGCTACCCTTGGAATAGCTATTTTTCTTTTTACCTCATTAAACTTAAAAAAATCATTCTAATTCAGAAAAATACAAATAATATATCAAAATTTGCATAAAAATAAGGTCTATCTATCTACACCCAAATATTACACATTTCTAAATAAAAATTAAGCGAAACATAAAACATTATATATAGTTTATAACGGGTATAAGAAATTCAAAAACGATCCAAACAATGGGAAACCTTCACGTGATGTCATATTATATGACATAGTTAGAAGGAAAATATCAAACTTGGTATATTGATTATGTCTCAAAAAACCTTCACAAAATGACTTATCTCATTCGAGGTTTCATGACTTTCGGGTCAAATGACCAATGTTATGGCTAGAATTAAGCATAGTTTGTGATAATGTGTCCATATTGTGCATACATGTGCATCATGGGATGTCGAACAATGTTGCAGGAGGAAATTTTCCTTTTCGTCGCACCAAAAATCCATTTTCCATTTTCCGAGTGTAAAAACGGGCGGTTTGTGAAGCAACCACCAAATGGCTAATTCAAAATGCTACCACCACATTAAAAAAAATACTAGACCACCTTACATGGACAATATCCTAACAGGAGGATCTCAAAATTTTCTGTCTATCCCTGGTGAAAAATACAAATTCCTGCCGAGTCGACAGGAAGTGAGTCAGATATGAACTACATGTACATGATATGATGCTCATGGTTTTAAAAAAAATCATTTTTAGGTTTACAATATGCTATTTTATCAGAGATCCACTTCAAGTTTAGCGAGTCTTAGCCCCGAGGTACGAATCTTTATGCGTGCCGTTTTAAACGGGCAAATGAAATTATGGCTAGAATCATGGCATAATTTGTGATAAGTTGATATTGATATCATATTTGGATTCCTCTCATTGTTCTGATCAATTTTGACATATTATTTATCGAATTCCGATTTACAATTTAAAGATATTAATTATTCCATATTAAATAGAAAATACAAAAAATATTATATTTTTATTTAAATTCAATAATATTTTTACTTATTCATTGTTGTTTACTTAAATAATATATTGTAATTTCAAAAAATACAAACATGCGACATGATGATATAATTGACGAGGTTTGATCTCATCAATGCCCATTGTTATGGACTTGGGTTTTGAAGAAGATGGGGATGCTGGAGATCGTGGAACGGTTAGCAAACAAGCAACACGGGAACACAAGGTTTACCCAGGTTCAGCCCCCCCGGAGAGAAAACCCTACTCCTGCTTGTCTGCTCTTGATTATGGTGGAACCGAAGGTTACAGGGGTGCGCAGATGCAATCTGGCGTGGAGGCGTGTATGCGAAAGTATGAGAGAGAGATCTAGGTCGTGCCCTCCTAGCCTTTATATAGACTCAGACAGGTCCCGGGCATAGACCTAGTCGGTTACAGGTTCTAGGGTTTTACCCCTTTAAATTTCCTATCTACTCTAGTCTTGCTCTCCAAGGAGCCGAAAGCGTCATGGACCTTGGCCACCCGAAAATCTTCATGGGCCGGCGTATAGTTGACGTGGGCCTTCCTTGGGCTGGACCAGGTATGCTGAGATCATGTGCCCGTGGGGTATAACCATGTCAATAAGAGTTAATAGGATTGATATCAAAGTATTGACAACAATATATAAATTTCTTTACGGAAACAGATTCCGAAGGAACAGAAAAGTTAAGCGTGCTGAAGGTGGAGTAGTGCGGATGGGTAACTGACCGGAAAGTTTAATGAAGACTGCAAATTGATTAAAGATTAAGTATAATTAGTGTTAAAAAATTTGAAAGTGAGAAATTAACGAGTCAAACAATTCAAAGATTAAAAAAGTTAAGATTTTTTTAATTTTTTTTGCAACCTGCTGTTAGGCTATGCTGACGGCCGCTATACCGAGGGCAGCCGCCGACGGCCTCTGTGCGCTCCGAAAGGGAGACCTTTGCCGAGGAGTCTATGCCGAGGGCAGATAGCTACTCATCTTTCTTGATTTGGTTTCTGATTAAAACAAGTCATATAAGGAAGCAACTATAGAGTTTTGTAGGGTAGTAAAGTAAGCAACTATCTGCGTGAAGTTCAAGAGAAATAATGTAGAAACATAAACAACAAAAGGGCCTTGTCACTCATCCGCATACGTGGTCATTGATATTTGGGAAGAATAATAACTTGTATATTGTGTAGAGATTACAGGGGTATATATGAGGGCCAAAACCAGCTAGGGTTTAGAGCCAAACCGGTCTAAGAGTCCAAACTGATTACAACAAGAATAAATCGTTAATACCCCCCGCAGTGGCAACGTCTGGCTCGACGACGTTGAGACTGGACCGAATATCACAGAAGGGTGTAGTAGGTAGCCCCTTTGTGAAGATGTCAGCAAATTGAGCACTGGTCGGTACGTGAAGAACGCGAACCTCGCCGAGAGCCACCTTCTCACGGACGAAATGAATATCTATCTCAATGTGCTTGGTTCGACGATGCTGAACGGGGTTGCTGGCCATGTAGACGGCAGAGATATTGTCACAGTAGACAATGGTGGCACGCTTAAGTGGTTGATGAAGCTCGGCAAGAAGTTGACGAATCCAGATGGCTTCGGCGACAGAGTGTGCAACAGCTCTGTATTCGGCTTCAGCAGAGGATCTGGAGACCGTGACCTGCCTTTTAGATGACTAAGAAACAAGATTATCCCCCAAATAAACACAAAAACCGGATGTGGATCGTCGAGTGTCGGGGCAACCAGTCCAGTCTGCATCAGAATAAACTGTCAAGCTTGTTGGAGAGGAAGAATTGATGAAAAGACCATGGTCAAGAGTTCCTTTGAGATAACGAAGAATGCGTTTGACATGAGAGAGATGAGGAACACGAGGATCATGCATGGAAAGACAGGCTTGTTGAACAGAGTACGATATTTCTGAACGTGTTAAAGTAGCATACTGGAGAGCACCAGTGAGACTGCGATAGAAAGTAGGATCAGAGATAGGTTCACCATCGGCAGAAAGTTTAGAACCAACATCAGCAGGTGTACGGGAAGGTTGGCAATCAGTCATCCCGGCGCGAGAGAGTAAATCAAGAATATACTGACGCTAAGAAAGAAAAAGAGAGGTGGGAGTACGAGAGGCGGTGACACCAAGAAAATGATGTAGAGGTCCGAGATCAGTCATAGAAAATTCAGTATGAAGAGACAAGATGATTTGTTGTAAGAAGGAGTGGGAGGAGGCAGTGAGAACAATGTCATCAACGTAAAGGAGAAGATAAGCCGTGTGTTCGTGGGAATGAAAGAGAAATAGAGAAGAGTCAGATTTTGAAGGAGTGAAGCCGATGGTTTGAATGAAAGAGGCAAAGCGATGAAACCAGGCGCGAGGAGCCTGTTTTAGACCATAAAGAGACTTGTGAAGGAGACATACAAAATCAGGAGTGGAGGAGTTCTCAAAACCGGAGGGTTGTTGACAGTAGACAGTTTCGCTGAGAGTGCCATTAAGAAAAGAATTTTTGATATCAAGCTGGTGAATGGGCCAGGAAGAAGAAACAACCAGACTAGGAACTATACGAATGGTGCTGGGTTTAACGACAGGAGAAAAGGTTTCATCGAAGTCAATCCCATGCTGCTGGGAGAAACCACGACATGCCCAACGAGCTTTATAACGAGCTAGAGTGCCATCCGAGTGAAATTTATGACGGAAGACCCATTTACCAGAAACAACATTGGCGCCGGAGGGTTTGGGAACGAGAGACCATGTGTTGTTTTGGAGGAGAGCATCAAATTCCTCACGCATAGTAGAATGCCAGAGAGGGTCGATAAGACCACGTTTGTAGGTTGTTGGAATTGGGGAAATAGGTGTAGTAGTGGTGGTCGCAGAAAGATTTAGAAGGCGACGAGGAATGTGAAAACCTCGTTTGCCTCGAGTACACATAACGTGATCGTTCTCGGTAATGGTTGTGGGAACAACATTGGGAGGAATCGGAGGTGGTGTAGGCGAGGGAGAAGATGGTGTGGAGGAGGTGAGAGAGCTGTCGAACGGTGGAGGAGAGAACTCTGTCGCGGCAGAGGAGACATGGAGAGATGCTGCCGTGGCAGAGGAGGGTGTGAGCGCTTCCACGACAGAGGAGAGAGGTGGCGTGGCTGCCACGGTAGAGGAAGAGGGCGCGGGTGCTGCCACGGTAGGAGGAGTAGGCACGGAAGCTGCCGCGACAGGAAAAACAGAAGGGGTCTCTGCCGTGGCAGAGCGCGCGACAACGATGATGACGGGAGGGTTGGTGTTATGAGTGGGGGTAGTTTGGGGTGTGGTTTGGTGGGTGGCAGCATTGGCGATAGTGTAGGGAAAGGTGTGTTCGTCGAAGATGACATGACGGGAGGTGAGAACCCGACCAGAAGAGGGGTCAAAACATCGGTATCCCTTGTGATCACTAGAGAGACCAAGGTGAATGCACGTTAGAGAGTGAGGTGCGAGTTTATGGGGAGAAGTAGAGGTGGTGTTGAGAAAGCATAAACAACCAAAGACACGTAACATGGAGTAGTCCGGAGAGGTGAGAAAAAGAGATTGGTAAGGAGTGTATAGAGTGCATGTTTTGGTTGGACGAACATTGATGAGAGAGGTGGCGACATTGAGAGCTTCTACCCAAAAGGGTGGAGGAAGAGATGCCTGAATTAGGAGCGTGTGGAGAATATCATTGATGGATCGAAGAGAGCGTTCAGATTTGCCATTTTGCTGGGAGGTGTAAGGATAGGAAAAACGAAGAAGAATGCCGTGTGAGAGAAAGAAGTTTCAATTTTTGGTGTTTATCAAATTCACGTCCATTGTCACATTGGATGAAACGGATAGGAAGACTAAAGTGAGTATGAACATAATTTTGGAAATTTTGAAAGACGGTGTGGACGTCATATTTTGCACGGAGAGGAAAAGTCCATATGTAATGAGAATAATCATTAAGAATAACGAGATAATATTTAAAACCAGAAACACTAGGCACGGGAGATGTCCATAAATCATAGTGTAATAATTCGAAAGGAAAATAGCTATGAGTGGATGAAGTGCTAAACTGTAATCGAACATATTTGCCACACTGACAGGCATTACAAACAGAGGAATCATGAGGAGAACTAATACTAGGGATACAAAATTCCTGAAGTAACGAAGACAGCATGGCTTTATTTGGATTCCCTAGTCGACGATACCAAAGTCCAACGGAAGCAATCATGGCAAGAGGTGTAGAGGTAGGCACGCCATGGAGAGGATAGAGATCCCCGGAGCTATTGTACCGGGCGAGAAGCTTCCCCGTTTGAAGATCCTTCACAAATAAACTAAAGGGATCAAACTCAAGAGAGACACGATTATCAATGGTAAATTTGTGAACATATATGAGATTTTTAATTAAATAAGGTGCTAAAAGAATTTGACGAAGAAGAAATTGAACATGTGGATGCGATATATAGGAATCACGGGTGCCGGAGATGGGAATATAAGATCCGTCACCAATGGTAATGGAAGAAAAGGGAGAAGAAGAACAAGCTGACATAAAATCCAAATTCGAAGACATGTGGGAGGAAGCACCAGAATCAAAAATCCAATCCGTACCTTCGGTGTTATTGAGGGTAAAATTGTTCATGGCAGCTATGAAGGCGGCCTGGTCCCAGCTTGGTGTAGAAGGCGATGACGATGGCCCGGGCACGGTTGACGAAGATGCGTACATGTACGGCGGAGCCAAAGGAGGGCCATATATGTAAGTTGGTGTCGCGTAGCCGGGGTACGAAGCCTGAGCGCTGTACACCTGTGCAGGGGGTCGAGGGCCGAGAAGTCCAGGGGAGCCGGTGGACGGACGGAGGCCGGAGTTCCAAGTCGGTGGAGCGCCGTATGATGCAGGAGCTGTCCACGGCATGGACCAGGCCTGGACCATACCGGTCCAGGGATCGTGCTGGTGGCGCCAAGTTGGTGCAGCAGGGGGCGCCGTCGGTGCTGGTGTAGGGGGCGCTGTCGGAGGGGGGTGCAGCGGCGGGGGCCGGTAGATGGGATTCTTGCCGCGGTAGTTGGGGCTAGGGCGCCTGCCGGCAGGAGCTGCCGCGGCAGGATTTTGCCCTGAATTTGCTGCCGCGGCAGGAGGCTGCATGGGAGGAGCTGCCACGGCAGGCGCGGCCGCGGGCGGCCGTGGGGTGTCGACAAAGACGTGGTGGCGCGACTCCCGGTTCTGACGAGTGCGATCTGCACTTTGAAGGATCGACCGAACCTCGGCGAAAGTGGGGCGGGGCCGCATCAGAGGTATGAACGAGGCCTGTTTGTCGAAGTCCTCGCTAAGGCCAATGAGGAGGATGTTGATGAGTGGCCCATCTTCAATGGGATCACCGAGTTCGCGGAGTTCGTCGGCGATGGAGGAGAGACGCTGAAAGTAGACGCCCACGGGAGAGGTGCCTTGGACGATGTTGCAAAGCTCGATGTTGAGGGCATTGACGCGGGAGTCGATGTTATCCTGAAAGAGCCGACGAAGGGCCGCCGAAAGAGCGGTAGCGGACGAGGCAGTGCGGTAGACGAGATGGAAGATCTCGGTGGAGACGCGCGTGTAGATCCATTGGATGATCGGTGGATCATCCTTGACCCAGCGAGGGTCGTCGGGGCGAGGGACGCAATCTGTGGTGACGTGATGAAGAAGGTTGCAGCGCCCCAGGTGAACTTCGAACAGATGGCGCCAATGATAGTAGTTGTGGGCTGAGAGGTCAAGGGTAATGGTGATGAAGGGAGATATATCTGTGATCGTGTCGGTGAACGACATGGTGGCTAGGTTTTGGGTGGTGGTGACGCCGACGACAGGAGGAGAGGGTGCGCCGGCGGTGTGAAGGGGGACTAGGGTTTGAGAGGAAGAAGAGGAGGAGGAGGGAGCGCCGGCGGCGTGGAATTCCGCCAGGGAGAAGAGAGAGCCCGGCGGCGGAGGTGGGGTGGGCGGAGCCATGCCAGGTGCGGAAAAACCTAGGCGTCTGATACCATGATATTTGGGAAGAATAATAACTTGTATATTGTGTAGAGATTACAGGGGTATATATGAGAGCCAAAACCAGCTAGGGTTTAGAGCCAAACCGATCTAAGAGTCCAAACTGATTACAACAAGAATAAATCGCTAATAGTCATCAACCAACAGGGGCAGATAGCTACTCATCTTTCTTGATTTGGTTTCTGATTAAAACAAGTCATATAAGAAAGCAACTATAGAGTTTTGTAGGGTAGTAAAGTAAGCAACTATCTGCGTGAAGTTCAAGAGAAATAATGTAGAAACATAAACAACAAAAGGGCCTTGTCACTCATCCGCATACGTGGTCATCAACCAACAGGGGCATTGTGTATAGAGTATGCAAGGTGTGTTTCAAGTGATTCCTCCCAACAGGGAGTAAATTAATTAATTGGTCGTTTACTGCTTGGAATGTACATGTATGTTAAAGAAAGATATATGATTTACAACTAGATAATTAATTTGTTAATAAATCAGGATGGACCAGTTTGGTCTTTGTCTCTGTGGTGTAGAAACACTAGTATTATGCTAAGCAAACGAAAGGAACTAGTATAAGCACGTACCCAAGTCTCAAACCAATGGTCAATTATGTCTTGTGAGGCATATATATTTTGCTTCCCTCTGCATCCATCAACTAACGGCCATCCAGTACCTCACTCCTTAGCAATAGCAAGCAAACTAAAGGAAAAAACAATATTTAGGCCACTAAACTTGAGAGTGTAGAGCTGACAGACAGCCTACCTGCAAGAGGCACGCTACCCTGGCCATATCCATAGACCATAGCCTCATGCATGCATGCATGTTCCTTGCAAAAACAAGTATCGATCCATCCATCCATCCATGCACGCATCATTAGATGCCCATGATCGACCAGTTTGTTAGAGCACGCATACGTGCATCGATCCGCATCCGCCCCCCTTGCGCACGCTGACCACGCGCGTGATGCCATGCGGTTGTGGGACTCATCCCTACCTGCATATGCCACCGGCCGGCGTGTGACGTCGCCCGATCGAGAGGGAGTGCATTTTACGGCCCCGCGCCGCCCGCGCGCCCTGCGCGGACGGCGGCGGCGGCGGCTCGCACGATCGCAGTGGCCGAGCAACGCGGCGCGCTGCTGGCCTGCGCGGCTGGCGCTTGGATGCTTTATCGACTTAACCACCACCGGACCACGCCGCGCGTCAGCGTATGTATACGACTAAGGCTGCAATACGACGGCCGGTACGCGGCGATCGACGAGCTGGAAGATCCATCCGGCTGGGTTGGACATACACACTTTCAAAGGCCCATCTCTAACCGATCCCCAATCTCTTTTTACTTTCAAAGGAGTAAAAAGAGGAGTAAACTTTAGAGTTTTTTTTTGTAGAAATCAAGCTATCAATAGCCAAATATTTGGCAAAATTCACATAGGGCTTGCGCTAATCTCAATAGCCAAACATTCGGATGCACTCCTCTCAAGCTTGAGCCAATCATCATGCTTCTCCACCCCTTTGGCAATGGTGAGAAAGAGGCTCTTGTGCATACGGAAATGTCGGCGAAAGTACTTATCCAAATAGGTGGCATTGGGTTGAAATAGTCGCGCATGATCTTGGCATGGCCCTCGGCTCTATCCCGGTTGATGTATGCGCGGCCGAACTGCGATCCTAGGCTCGGCCGCCGAACTTCATCGTTCAAAATGATGACCATGGCCATCTCGACGTCGTCATCGTCCTCCTCCTCCGACGATGAGTCGTCCAAGATGTACTCCCTCAACCTCTTCATCTACACGACAACGGCGCCGGTCAAATTTGAAAACCAAAACAAACAAATTTGGCTAAAAAACCTCACCTTGCTATCCGGTCGAATACCTCACGGGCGGAGGAGGTGACGAGGTTTGCCGGGCGGTCATCGGGTAGTCATCGAGTAGGGCAGAGGAGGCGTCGAGGGCGACGGTGCCTGCCTTCTGCAGCCTTACTAGCCTCTGACGGCTCAAAGTTGCGGCAAGTTGACGGCAACGGAGCCCGATTTGCTCCAAATCGGGGCGGTAACCGGTGAAAACGAGCTCGCCCCGTCGATTCCAGCGACGACGAGAGGCGGCGAGCGAGGGAGAGGTAGGCCGGAGGGCGGCGGAGGGACCGGGGTGGGGGCGGCGGGGTATGGGGGCCACCGGCAATGACGCCGACGGGAATTGGTGCGGCGGGTCGGGAGGCGGGAGGTTTTCTCGGAAGTGGCGTCAGAGAAGTAAATTTAGGAGTCAACCGCCACTTTAACTCCTCCGATGAGTATACTTTTACTCCTCTAACCGTTTAGGAGTTCGGTTAGGTGCCACCGCTGCGTATTTTTACTCCTCTAACCGACTTTAGGGGATCGTTTAGAGATTCCCTAAGAGCATCCCAGCTACGGTCCGTATATGCATTGTTCACGTCCATAGCGCAGCCCAAAAAACGAGCTCCCAACCGGGACACAAATGGTCCGCTGGATCGGACCGGAAGATTCAGGGCCTAATTCTGGGGCGCGTTTGCGTTGGCTTGTGACCGCGATAGACCGATTCACATCTACATTTTGTTCACCCTAGCCCGCTCGTCGGCGTCATTTCCTCCCTCCTCCCCGCATCCAACTCGCATGAAACCATGGATGCGCAGCAGCAGCCGCCGCCATCCACCGCTGCCACCGCTTCTGGTACCATGACCGCATCGAAAGCCGTTGTCATGCCTCTTAGCAAGCCCAAGAAAGAGCCAAGCAAGGAAAGCAAGAAGAGGGCCAGTCGGTCCATGGTCAGAAATTGCGAGCAACCCATGTAGCCATCGATGCTGCGTGGTTGATGGAGTCCCAAAAGATGGCCGATGTTCATATCTAGGCTACCAATGTGGCCCTCGCTGCCCGGGCCCATGCTATCTCCGAGAATTTCATCACGCATGGGTGCTGGCGCGGCCTTTGTTGCCAGCAACACCAACCTCACTACTAGGAAAAAACTTATCCATGGGATTGATACCAGTGGCGCATGGGCAAAAGTGTGCGCGCATGAGTGAGCCTCCTATTTGTGGAGCACGGCCACAACATGCGCCATAGATAAGGGTAGGGATCCATATCTGCCACATATGGATGGCCCCTGACATACATGTGACACATGTGTAGGCCGTGCACCACAGGTAGTTGGCTTATCTATGGCGCACCGCGTAGGAATTCGCCACACATATGCCAGGGTCATCCATATGATATATGGATGGTGTCTCGCATATTTGTGATGCACATTGAGGGTATGCGCCATAGATAGTTGGCTTATCTGTGGCGTATGGTGTATTCCTTTACCGTGCGCCACAGACATGCGATGCACCATCTATATCTTCCACCACCATTCCACTTGGTGCACTTTTCCCACCCACCTCCACTCACTTCCCCTAGCCTAAGACCAGATCTGGTCGTCTTCTTCCTCCTCCCCAGCTCATTATTCCTATGAATTCACTCATTTTAGCTAGCTAAAGCTACTTTGGATTATAGATTTGTATAGGTAAGGCTCTTCAACTTGTAGATCTCTACTAAACCACCGATTTGCTCCTTCCTTCTCTTCCATTTATACTAGGTGAGTAGATGCATGAAAGGACATGCATGTTTGTGTATGCCATGAAGCTTGTGGTGTATGATGTTTGTGTATGCGATGAAGCTTGTGGTGTATGATGTTTGTGTATGTGATGAAGCTTGATGTGGTGTTGTTCTAGCATGGTGTGTATGCATGTTTTAAGAAATGTTGATTCATTTACGCTTCGATAAATCTTTTGCAATACGCATATGTCCTATTTTTAGGAAAGGTCATGCCGAATTTTTCTGGCGACCATGCATGTATGCTTGTGCACGTTCTAAAATATTCTCTTACTCTATACCGCGCAGGCAATCATGGTCATCAAGATGAACGAAAGCCTCGTGGCTAGATATTTGAAAGGTGCGACAACCGAAATGATCTAGAGCAACGATACCTAGATAATATGTTCGTGTCACAAATGCAAACTCAGGATCTTGGTGGAACCTTATTCCGGAGTATTGCAGAACCACCTTCTCGTGCATGGTTTCATGCATGGATTCACTCACTAGATCAGTGACGAGGATGATGCAAACGTCATGATTGAGACGGCGGAAAAATAGGAAGGGCGTCAAGACAATAACAAGGAGGGTAAGCGAGAAGACAAAGAGTCTCCTAGACATGATCATCACGAAGGATATGTTGGACATGATCATGAAGAAGGAGAAGCAGGACATGATCATCTTGAAGGAGATGCGGGGGCAGATGATGGAGAATATGCGCACACACAGACACTACAAACAGCCTTGCAGGACCCTCATGTTCAAGAACTGCTCCTCAAGGAGACGAGCAACGCTAAAGCTACCGCTAGAGAGAAAGGCAAGATGGCACAACTAGAGATAGACGGAAGTACTCCATTGTATGAAGGATGCCGGCCCGAGGATACCCATTTGAATGTAACACTCAAGGCTCTGGAGTTGAAGGAGAAACAAAATTGGACCGACACAAGCTTCAACGACATGATTAGATTCTGGCACGACCGTCTTCCCAAGGGGAACACTTTTCCAACAAGTATCGAGGAGGCAAAGAAAGTCGTGTGCCCTCTCGATCTACCGCACGCGTAAATACCACACCTTCATCAATGATTGTATCATTTATCGCAACAAGTATGCGGAGCGAACCACATGTTCGGTGTGCGGCCATGCACGATACAAGAGAGCGAATAAAGCTCCATTAAAAGTTGTATGGTACTTTTCGATCACTCCTCCTCTACAATGGTATTTCATAGACCCTAAGGAAGCACAGCTCATGCGCTGGCACGCGGAAAGGCAGAATCCCTAAGATGATCTGGATAAGGAGAAGATGCTAACACACCCTTCGGATGCTTGCCAGTGGAATGCAATGGATATCGTGTTCCCATTTTTTGGGAACGATCCAAGGAACATCAAACTAGGTATGAGCACTGATGGATTAAATCCATTGGGAAACTAGAGTAGAACACACAACACCTGGCCCGTGTTTGTGTGACCGTAAAACCTCCCCCATGGATATGCACGAAGAGGAGGTACATACACATGAGTATTCTTATTCAGGGGACGAAACAACCATGTATCGACATCAATATATATCTCGGTCTATTAAAATAGGAGCTAGCCACGTTGTGGGAGACGCCAGCGAATAGTGGTACGCCCTTTCAGGAGAATATTTTTCTCTTAGAGCATCGTTGCTCATGCTGTTTCAAGACTATCCTGGTTACACGTATGTCTCGTGCCAGGTGAACCACGGACACAATGCATGTGTCAAGTGCATGGATCATACATCGCATCTCCAACTAGAATAATATCCCAGGTCTTCGGAAACAGTGTACGCATGGAATCAAAGGTGGCTTCGCAAGGATGACCCATGGAGAAAATGCGGAGTTCTATTCTATGGAAAAGCTGATCAAAAATATTCCCATGTCCTAGGAGCGGGGAAGAAATCGAGAAATTTCTGAATACTTGGGAAGAGTGCCCTGCGTAGGGAAAGAAGCGAAAGAGGCCGAACCTGCTAATGAATGTATGGAAAGCGAGGTCTAATTTCTAAGACCTGCCATACTGGAAGATCCTCCACACGCCCCATAGCCTAGATGTCATGCACATCACAAAGAACGTGTGCGAGAGTCTGGTTGGCACACTGCTCAACATGCCAGAGAGGACCAAAGATGTGCCAAAATCAAGAAGCGACCTAAAACATCTAGGCATCACGAAAGATCTTCAGGGAAGACGCCCTGACAACGACAGTGATGATGATGATCAGACGGAGGACACCAAATGTCGCCGAAGGGGGAAAAGGGCCAAGAAGTTTGACTATTACTGCCCCCTTCCCGCTTCACTCTAAGTCAGCAGGAGAACAAGAAGTTTATCCAATTCCTCCTAGGAGTGAACGTTTCTTATGGTTACTCGGGGAAGATAAGAAGATATACAAACACAATAAAGCAGAGGTTCAGCGGTATGAAGTCTCATGACTATCACGTGATGATGACACATATACTTCTCGTCGCGATCTGAGGGATAATGGACAAGCAAATCCATGAGACGTTGTTTTGCCTCTACAAATTTTTTGACGTCATCTCTCGAAAGTCGACCGGCGTCCAGAAGCTCACACGCCTATATGAAGATATCGTGGTGATACTATGTGAGCTCAAGATTTACTTCCCGCCCGCATTCTTCGACATCATGGTGCATCTTCTGGTCCATGTCGTGGATAATATCATCCATCTCAGGCCGATGTTCCTTCACAACATGATGTCGTTACAAAGGATGAATGGAATCATCAAAGGCTTCATCCGCAACAAGGCATGTCCAGATGCAAACATAGCCTAGGGCTTTCTGACCTATGAGTGCATCTCTTTCTACTAGAATTATATAGGCACCAACGAGGACCCTGTTGGTCTGCCAGGCAAAAACAGGAACCCGGAAGGCTCGCTGGATGTGGTCACCATGAGGGTTATCGCGATATTCATGGAAACCACACAAATCGACGCGCCGACTTTGATAGGACAAACCTAGTCGCGCTAAAACACCCTCGGTTCTCAGAGCACAAAACATTTATTAATAAGAAGTACAACGACCTGGGCCGGAGGAGGATGGAGGGAGAAATAATAAGATAGCATAACTCCAGCTTCACACAGTGATTCAAGGACAACCTACTAAATAATCCCCCGCAGATTCCTCATACAGAAGAGGAAAACTCATATTCACCTTGTCACAGGGCCCCCGCACACAACCTTAGGACCTACAAGGTGTACCACATCGATGGCTAGACATTATACACCAAGGAAAGGGACAAAACAATGCGGTGACCCAGCATACCAATATATGATGTAGTATACTATAGTCGTTGATATAACACCAATGAAACACTGTTCACTAGTATTACATCCCTCAGAGTGGTACAACAGAAACATAGCAGGTCCAAGACATGACTATAGGTTACAACTCAACTCTTTACACAAGATCCAGAGAACACTCTAGGTGAAAGAGAGAGAAAGAAACTTCTTACAAAGAAGAATCAGAAATAAAAAACTCAAAACTATCATACTATTAAGACTAGTATTTTAACTAATGGTCTGACATTGCTGCTATTGCAATACTCTACAGAAATAGGTTCTATGGCTATAGATTATATTCCTATCTAATCAGTAACTTCGTCTTCACTTGAGTTGATGTATATGTTGACTTTCTTGACTTCATTGAAGAGCTTTAGCTTTTGGTGATGATTCCTAGAGCATAACTAGATGTAGACGTCGTCTTAATGGCTTCAGAATCTAGCAAGGGTTAAGAAGATACGTTGAGTACGAGCGTGTTGGAGATATGCCCTAGAGGGAATAATAAATATAGTTATTATTATATCTTTGTGTTTATGATAAATGTTTACATTCATGCTATAATAGTATTAACAAGGAAACATTAATACTTGTGTGATTTGTAAACTTAAATTGAAGTCCCTAGTAAAGCCTCTTCATAATACTAGCTTGTTGGTTAATAAATGATTGTGGTTTCCCTATCATGAACATTGAGATGTTATTAACAATAAGATCATATCGTTAGGAGAATGATATGGTGGACATACTCCTATAGATAAGCGTAGCATAAAGATCAAGTCATTTTAATAGTTCAATTGCTATATGCTTTCTGATACATAGTAACCTAATTCCTTCGACCATGAGATCATGCATATCACCTTCACCGGAAGGATGCTTTGATGACATCAAACACCACACCGTAACTGGGTGGCTATAAAGGTGGCATTAAGTGTTCAGAAAGTGTTGGTTGAGACACATGGATCAAGAGTGGGATTTGTCCATCCATATGACGGATAGATATACTATGGGCCCTCTCGGTGGAATGTCATCCAATTAGCTTGCAAGCATGTGACTGGCTCACAAGGTATCACATATCACGGGAACGAGAAAAGAGTACTTATCAGTAACGAGGTTGAACTAGGTATGCGGAGATACCGACGATCATAACCTCAGATAAGTAAACTATCATGAGACAAAGGGACATTGGTATCGTATGTAAGTGGTTCATTCGATCGCAAAGTAATCGTAGAAATATGTGGGAGCCATATGAATTTCCAGATTCCTCTATTGGTTATTGTTCGGAGAAGTGTCTCGATCATGTCCGCATAATTCACGAACCGTAGGGAGACACACTTAAGGATTCGACGTTGTTTGAGTAGTTATGGAATGATGAGTAAGAGACCGAATGTTATTCGGAGTCTCGGATGGGATCCGGGATATCACGAGGAGATCCGGAATGGTCCGGAGAATAAGATTCATATAAGGAAAGTCCTGTTTCGGGGTTGGAGAATGGTTCCGGTGTTTTCATCGGGAATGTTCTAGAAGGTTCCGGAATGTCCGACACTCCGGAGGGGAAGGGTACATGAATGTGTCATACCAAGTTGGAATGATTGCATCATGTACTAGGTGTCATCTCTGAACAAAATAAAGGGTTTAATCAAATCCTAGTTTGAAAAGTCAAACGCCAATTTGAAAAGTCAAACGGCTATTTTGGAAGGTGGAGGGGAAGTAGGAAACCTACTTGGGGAGGAGTTCCTCCCCTCCACCGCCGGCCCCATTGGGAAACCGAGTTGGGGAGGGACTCCCCTCCCCTGGCGCGCCCCTCCACCTATATAACCCTAGCCCGGCGTCGCCACCTCCTGCTGCCGCCGCCTAGGGCAAACCGCCGCCGCCTAGCTAACCCTAGCCACCGGACAAGCCTCCTCCTTGGTGTGTCTAAACCCTAGATCACCGAGGGCTCTCTCATAGTTCACCATACTCGCTCCAGCGTAAGGCGAAGCCCTGTGAGATCTCCCCTCTACTTCCGGTACCACGCCGTTGTGCTGCCGGAATCGCGAGGAGAGTGCTACAACCTCCGCTGCCTGCTGGAACAAGGGAGAGGAAGGTCTTCGTCGAGTACCGAATGTGTGACTGACCGCGGGAGCGCTGCCGGAACGCAGCTCCGGAAGGATCGTCTACGCGATCTTGACATCGGCAAGAGTACGACTACATCACCCACGAGAATCCGCTCTCGTTAAACACTTTGGAATCTTCGAGGGTGAGTTATTCCATCGACTCGTTTCTACAATCTAGTAGGTAGATCTTGGCTTGTTTGTTTGTATGCGGTAGAAATTTTTTGTTTTCCACACGACGAAACCCTACAGTGGTATCAGAGTCGTGTCTATATGTAGATCTATTGCACGAGTAGAACACAATGGTCATTATGGGCGTTGATGCTTTTATTGTCGATTGCTTCTTGTGTACTTTGCATCTTGCGGGATGTTGGGATGAAGCGGCCCGGGCTAACCTTACATGACATCGTTCATGAGACTTGCTCCACGCTTGGCATGCAACTTGTATTGCATAAGTGGCTTTGCGGGTGCCTGTTTCTCCCAGCATAGTTAATATTCAATTTACAACGGGTGATTAACAATGATAGTATCAATGTTGTGGTTCTTGTTCGTAAGTTAGAACGACACTTATTGAAAGCCCCAAACCACGTAAAACATGCAAATAAAGTAGAGGCGTCTAACTTAGTTTTGCAGGGGTGTGCAGTGATGTGATATGGCCATGATTGTGATTATATTTGATGTATGCAATGTTCCTTATTGTAAGTTGGCAACCGGCAGGAGCCATATGGTTGTCTTTAATTTATGTTAAGACCCGCGTGTCTATTCAAAGTAGTTGTAATAGTTGAAGCCGGTGGACGATAACCATGGAGAAGCGTCATTGACCTTGATGCAATGCCGGTGATGATGGAGATCATGTTCGTGCTTGAAGATGGAGATCGGAAGCACAAAGAAGAAAGGCCATATCATATCACATATTATGAATTGCATGTGATGTTAATCCTTTATGCATCTTGTATTGCTTAGTTAACGATGGTAGCATTATAAGATGATCCCTCATGCACATGAATTTCAAGTTCTAAAGTGTTCACCCTTAGTAAGCACCGTTGCTAAAGCTTGTTGTTTCGAAGCACCGCGTGATGATCGGGTGTGTTAGATTCCGCAAGTGTATACAACATGAGCAAGCCAGATTTTCTCATGCGGAAGCTAAGGTTTGATCTTGACGAGCCTAGCATGTACAGACATGGTCTCGGAACACGTATCACCGAAAGGTAAAGCATGAATCATATAGTAGATATGATGAACATGTCGATTGTTCGCCATTGAAGCTACATCAACTCTCGTGATGATCGGTGTTGATGTGGTGGATTTGGTTCGTGTGATGACTAAAATAATGTGAGGGATATTGTTTTGAGTGGGAGTTCACCTAGATTAATTTAACTATTAATTAGAACTCAATTTTTCATAAACTTAGTCTAAACTATTGCAAATATGTTGTAGATCAATGGCGGCCCCTACCATCAACTTTAATGCGTTCCTAGAGAAAGAAAAGTTGAAAAACAATGGAAGCAACTTCGCGGATTGGTTCCGCAATTTGAGGATTGTCCTCACAGCTGGTAATTTGACCTATGTGCTGGATGCACCGCTGGGTGACTGTCACATCCCAAGATTTTCCAAACCTTGTTATGTGAAAAATAAATGAATAAAATAAAACTTTGTTGATTTTCAGGGTGAGAAGAAACTTTTTGAATCCAATTGGAAACTTTCAAAACCTATTTGGATCAAATAAAATCCTAAAGGGATTTAAAAAGTTAAATAAACAATAAAGTAAAAATATTTGGAATTACTATTTTGGATCTTTTAATAAAAGATTTGGTTTTCAAATAAAAAGGTAGAAATATAAATGAAGATTATTTTATGGAGCCAAAATAAACCTTGGTCAAGCTTTTGAAATAAAACATTTTGTTTTGATAAAAATAGTAAAGGTTTATTTAAATAAAATAATAAGGATTTAATATCCAATTTTATTTAAGTAAAGGCTTTTCCCATTCTAAATAAACACTAAAACTTATTTATTTAATTTAAACAAGTTTTCCAAGTATTTTGTATTTCAAATTAAACCTACTGATTTGGTTTTGTTAATATTTAGATTTCAAATGGAGACTTTAAATAAATAAAATCCTATTTGAATAAATAACTATGGTCTATTTTAATTAATTATTAAATAGATCCTAAAATAAAAATATTATTTTATTTTGGGACTTTGGTTTATGTTGTTAAACAGAACCAAAACTCAATATAAAGTTTAGTGGAAGTTTATTTGATTTGGTTGTTTGAATTGGTTGATTGAATTTCAAAAAAAGAAAAAGAAATGGAAAAAGAAAAAGATTCAGAACAGAAAAAAATAGAGCAAGGACGGCCCAACCCAACCTGGCCCACTAAGCCCAACAGCCCACCTCCTCTTTTCCCTCCCGAAGCGTTTTCTTTCACTCGAACTCACACCCACACAGACGCAGACATGTGGACCCCAACTCCCCTCTCTCACTCCGCTGACGAAACGGCCCCACACCCGAGCTTTCTTCCTCACCCGCCGTGACCTCTTCTCCCCAAACCACGTCGCCGTTTCTGCCAAATAACTGCACGCTTGAGTCCTCATAACCACGCGTTGAATTAGCCCCGTGACCGCGCCCATTTAAGCAACCCTCTCCCCTCTCTGATCTCCCTCACTCGCCAGACCTTCCTTGCCCCCAGGCTGTCTCCAATTTCTTCTGCACCGCCGCCTTCTCCGACGAGGTTCTTGGCCAATTCCGGCAACACCGCATCGCCCCTTACCTCCCCAAGCACACGGGCAAGTTCCCCAGGCCCTGGCGCATCTTTCTGCATCCGCAGCTCGCTCGCGCGCGCCTCTGAGCCTCGACAACAACGACTCCAAGCGCCGCCACCGTCTGTTTCAACTCCGGCGAGTGCCCAGGTAGCATCCGTCCGCCCCTTCCCCTCTCGTTGATGCACGCAAGTTCTACTCTCCCTCGCGCGTCTAACAGACCCCTTGTCTCATACTTCTGTACCTTGCAGCCCCGCCCCAACGTCGACCGGAGCGTGCCCGACGCCGAGCGAACTCCGGTGAGCAATCCAGGGCAACCACGAGCGCCCCTCAACCCAAGAAGACTACGTTGAGCATCAGCACGAACCTGCGAACACGGTGAGCATACTCCCTTCCTTCCTCGCTTCCTGCATCGCCAGCTTCGCCGTCGTCTGACCGTCGTCGCCACGCGCAGCCGTCGAGCGCCGCCCGTCCTTGGTCAAGATAGTTGAGCCGTTAGATGCGAATCCTGCGGTTGTGTTAGATTCACTTAAACGAAAGGGTATGCGATGGTCTAAGCCGCACATGCCCCTTTTAATCCTGTGGTCTGTATCGCTCGATCCACACGAATCGGTACCGCCCAATAAGAAACAGCCACGTGGCTCAAGCTTCGATTTAAAACAGATTTGGATCTATTAGATTTGTGATTTTGTAAATTGCACAACTTTTATTCTACACGTCCAAATTTTGCAAATTTTATATCAATGTATTCAGGGGAACAAGCCCTAGCCAACCATGCAATTTGTTTAGTAAAAAGCTTCTGGTAGAATGTTTGTTTTTGCAGAAACATTTGTATGCTTGTTTAGATTATAAAAATTATTCCAAAATGATTTTGGGGTTAAAATCTTTTGAAAATGGAGTGTTTTGAACCTACTGACCTTACGAAACACTTTGTGGATTCAAAAATGTATTTGGTGATGCAAAAGAATGAATCCTTGATTTAAACAATTTCTAGTCAAATAAAAATATGGTTTATTTATTAAAAATGGTTTTGGAAGAAAACCTTTGGGAAATGTTTTGTTTTAAACTCTCCGACCCTAAACACAAAGTTTTATGGTTTGAAAACATATTTGGTGAACCCTATAGATTAATGCCTTATTGAAAACATTTTTAAACCACATAAAATGATACCTTGTTTTGAAAATGGTTTATGAAGTGAAATCTTTTGCAAATGACTTTTCCACTTTATAAAATGACCATTAAGTGTTTTTCAAATGTTTATGACCCATTAGAAACCACTTTTACCAAATAAAACAACCATTTGGCATGCTTGCATGTATTGTTTTGTTTATTATTTTATGTGATGATTTGCTTGAATGGTAGATTGAAATATTGTTTGCTTGATTGATTTGTAGTGACTTGAAGTGTGTGGACATTGCAAAGATAAAGGAGTGAACCTATACTGTACCAAAAAGGCAAGTGATGCTTCATACTTTTGTCCCATTACTTTCACTATGCATTAGTGATTTTTCTAAGCAAAACTTGCATGGAATTTTTGCTAAGTATAACCATGCTATGGGAAAACCTAGTAGATGAAACCTTAGTAGAATTTCCTAAGTTAAGATTTCTACTACTATCATGCTTAGCTTAGCTAATAGAAAACAAGGGTGGAATATATACATTCATACTATGGAAAAATTTCTAAGTCCGAGGACTTGTGTTTTTGTTTAATAAAACAACTAAGTTAATGAATCACCTGGGTGGAATGGTAATTGCTTGGTGGTTTTTGGTTGAGTGGTTACACAAGGCCCATGGCTATGGTTTACCTTGTATATCACACTTGTCGATTGCCACCCAGGAACAAAGAGATTTGAGATGTCAAATGTTGAGAAGCTTCAAGTGCAACCACTTGGCATTATGGGCTCTGCCTGGATCACATAGGTTGCTAGAACTTAGCCATTTGGACAGTTGGTGGTAGTGGGATGATAGGTTGGAACGCGTCCATTTGGTCTAAGGAAAGGCTTCTGAAAGATCTTGTCTTGGTGAAACCAAGTCTTGTGGGGAAAGTGCACCACCTCTGCAGAGTGTAAAATCTAAGTACTTAGCCATGTCCCTGGTAAAGGACAATTTGAGCATCAAGACATGGAAGCAATCAAGAATCTCATCATCCAAATTTCTAAGTTAAAACTTGTGGATTGAACAAGGGTTAAAGGATCTTCAATCTTTGATTGGGAGATGCCTTGGGAAAGATTATTTTTGTCAAGCAAAAACTTAGAGTTTTCAAATGATAAGAAAAATCTATTTTTGAGCAAAGCAAGCCTCAACTCCACTTATCCAAATGCATATAGATGTTAGACTCCACTATACTACCATAGTATCACTTGCCAATACAATTCAAATGTATTGACCCTTGTGGCTGTAACTTGTTATGTTGCAGGTTTGATTGATTTAGTGAAGTGTGTTGATTAGGATTACAAAGTCTACAACCAACATGTCTGCCTGTGGCACTTTGAAGATGAAGGACCCCATGCTTATAGATGTTCTGCTGCAATGTAATGTAATAGACAATTGAGCTATGTAAGATGTAATAAAATTATGTTATTCCTGGTTATAACATTGTATTATGACCTTTGTTTCTTGATATTACATCTTAACTGTGGATGCTAGCTATTGATCCAGGGACTAGCATTGTAAACACAGGGGACTCTACCTTATTAAAGGTTGGGAACCTTATAGATGGTATCAGAGCATTGTGTTGCCTGTAGGAATTGTAACCCTAGGATTGAAAAAAAAACCTTAGAAAAATAGGAGTTGTATTTGTTCCAAACTTATTTACAAACAATCTTGTAAACTCTTTCCTCAACCATTATGGTTTTGATTCTACATCTATTCTATTTCAAACTTGATGGACAAAGCCTACCCCATGGCCAAAGACTTCACCATGTGCAAAGGACTTTACCAACTCTAATGACTTCAACATCTTCAACTCTAATGACTTCAACATCTTCAACTCTAATGACTTCAACATCTTCAACAATATCACCAAGGACTTCAACCTTGGATATCACTAAGGACTACAAGTGAGACAAGAAATCTTGCTCA
Source organism: Avena atlantica (assembly GCA_910589765.1). Classification (NCBI taxonomy): domain Eukaryota; kingdom Viridiplantae; phylum Streptophyta; class Magnoliopsida; order Poales; family Poaceae; genus Avena; species Avena atlantica. The sequence continues at coordinate 430,147,175 of OU342735.1, read as the reverse complement.
AGACTTGAAGACTAAGGAAACACAACTTAGAAAGAGCCATCAACATCTTTGAAGTTTTTGTGACCAAGAATTTTTCCAAGGAAACCATGATCTCATGCAAGATGAAACAACCAAAAAAAAAGAGGAAGGAAAGATCTCAAGTGAACCATATAGATGGACCACCATATTAAGTATAGTCAAACCCACCAACTTATGTGGTGTAACAAAAATATTTTTGGTTGTCTAAAAATGTTCTTGAAACTTTGTTGTTTGAGTGGAATGTTTGTTTGTGATTGCTTGCACATTGCTTGTGTGAATTGTGATGTGTGTGATTAGAATTATTCCCTTAGAAATCTTTTGCCTATTCTAATCCCAATCCAACCCAAACAGATGACTTCTCCAAGAAACTCCAACATCAAGGTTGATGACAACAACAACAACAACAACCAAGAGAACCACATGAGAGAACAACTACTAGCAAACCAAACCCAGTTGAGCCAAGTGACAATCCAGCTTTTAGCTAACAACAATGGACTAGACCCAGCCATACAAAGGATTTTGAAAATTCAATCCCAATTGTTGCAGGGAATGGCCACTAAAATGATCAACATTGGAGACAACTCTTCCAAAGGAGTTTATGACAACAAGGATGACAAAGATGTTATTTTAGAAGGAACCAAAGCTTGCAATATTTGTGGAGACAAGGATCACACTTCCAAGGAACATAGGGATCAATGCCCCAATTGTGAAGAGGAACATCCAGTTGGCCAATGCCCCACATCTCAAGTTACTTGCTTCCTATGTGAAGGAAATAACCATGTCGCTATCCAATGCCCCATCTATTCCATAGTTGAACAAAGGAAACAAGGTGGAGTGCAACAAATGATTGCAAACTATCAAGAAGGATCCAAGTCCACCAAGAAGAATGAGGACAAAGGAAAAGCTCCACTTATACCCCCATGCAATACAACCCAATTTAAAGGACCAAAGAAGAGACATATGAATTATCCAAAGAGCAATAGAAGGTCCAAGAAACAAGTAGACATTCCTACCTACAAGATAACATATGAACAACATGAACTAGATGCACTCCTAGCTTTGGAGAGACCCAAGAAAAAGAAGAAATGCCCCAACCCTAGCAAGAAGGATATTACTCAAGAACAATGTTACACTTGCAGAGAGATGGGACACTATGCCAATGAATGCCCAGAAAAGAAGAAGAACCAAAGAAACAAACAAGAGGCAATGATACCAAAGTAAAAGAAAGATATCAGCCAAGTGATGTGTTTCAAATGCAAGGAGCTAGGCCACTATGCAAACTTCTGTCCAGAAAAGATGAAGCACAAGATAAACCAGCCTATGAAGGATCTCAGCCTTGTCACATGTTTCAAGTGTGAAAACAAAGGACACTATGCAGATGTTTGCCCAGAGAAGTTTCCCCAGGATCCCAAGAAGGCCAATATGTAATATAGTTGGAAATTTTTTTAAGGGTGGTAGTACCCTAGATGCTTTTGAGCCAACTTGTAACCCTAGCCTCTCCAAATCTCGGGACGAGATTTATTTTAAGGGTGGTAGCCTGTCACATCCCAAGATTTTCCAAATCTTGTTATGTGAAAAATAAATGAATAAAATAAAACTTTGTTGATTTTCAGGGTGAGAAGAAACTTTTTGAATCCAATTGGAAACTTTCAAAACCTATTTGGATCAAATAAAATCCTAAAGGGATTTAAAAAGTTAAATAAACAATAAAGTAAAAATATCTGGAATTACTATTTTGGATCTTTTAATAAAAGATTTGGTTTTCAAATAAAAAGGTAGAAATATAAATGAGGATTATTTTATGGAGCCAAAATAAACCTTGGTCAAGCTTTTGAAATAAAACATTTTGTTTTGATAAAAATAGTAAAGGTTTATTTAAATAAAATAATAAGGATTTAATATCCAATTTTATTTAAGTAAAGGCTTTTCCCATTCTAAATAAACACTAAAACTTATTTATTTATTTTAAACAAGTTTTCCAAGTATTTTGTATTTCAAATTAAACCTACTGATTTGGTTTTGTTAATATTTAGATTTCAAATGGAGAGTTTAAATAAATACAATCCTATTTGAATAAATAACTAAGGTCTATTTTAATTAATTATTAAATAGATCCTAAAATAACAATATTATTTTATTTTGGGACTTTGGTTTATGTTGTTAAACAGAACCAAAACTCAATATAAAGTTTAGTGGAAGTTTATTTGATTTGGTTGTTTGAATTGGTTGATTGAATTTCAAAAACAGAAAAGGAAATGGAAAAAGAAAAAGATTCAGAACAGAAAAAAATAGAGCAAGGACGGCCCAACCCAACCTGGCCCACGAAGCCCAACAGCCCACCTCCTCTTTTCCCTCCCGAAGCGTTTTCTTTCACTCGAAATCACACCCACACAGACGCAGACATGTGGACCCCAACTCCCCTCTCTCTCACTCCGCTGACGAAACGGCCCCACACCCGAGCTTTCTTCCTCACCCGCCGCGACCTCTTCTCCCCAAACCACGTCGCCGTTTCTGCCAAATAACTGCATGCTTGATTCCTCATAACCACGCGTTGAATCAGCCCCGTGACCGCGCCCATTTAAGCAACCCTCTCCCCTCTCTGATCTCCCTCACTCGCCAGACCTTCCTTGCCCCCAGGCTGTCTCCAATTTCTTCTACACCGCCGCCTTCTCCGACGAGGTTCTTGGCCAATTCCGGCAGCACCGCATCGCCCCTTACCTCCCCAAGCACACGGGCAAGTTCCCCAGGCCCTGGCGCATCTTTCTGCATCCGCAGCTCGCTCGCGCGTGCCTCTGAGTCTCGACAACAACGACTCCAAGCGCCGCCACCGTCTGTTTCAACTCCGGCGAGTGCCCAGGTAGCATCCGTCCGCCCCTTCCCCTCTCGTTGACGCACGCAAGTTCTACTCTCCCTCGCGCGTCTAACAGACCCCTTGTCTCGTACTTCTGTACCTTGTAGCCCCGCCCCAACATCGACCAGAGCATGCCCGACGCCGAGCGAACTCCGGTGAGCAATCCAGGGCAACCACGAGCGCCCCTCGACCCAAGAAGACTACGTTGAGCATCAGCACGAACCTGCGAACATGATGAGCATTACTCCCTTCCTTCCTCGCTTCCTGCATCGCCAGCTTCGTCGTCGTTTGACCATCGCCGCCGCGCGCAGCCGTCGAGCGCCGCCCGTCGTTGGTCAAGATAGTTGAGCCGTTAGATGCGAATCCAGCGGTTGTGTTAGATTCACTTAAACGAAAGGGTATGCGATGATCCAAGCCACACAGGCCCCTTTTAATCCTGTGGTCTGTATCGCTCGATCCACACGAATCGGTACCGCCCAATAAGAAACAGCCACGTGGCTCAAGCTTCGATTTAAAACAGATTTGGATCTATTAGATTCGTGATTTTTTAAATTGCACAACTTTTATTCTACACGTCCAAATTTTGCAAATTTTATATCAATGGATTCAGTGGAACAAGCCCTAGCCAACCATGCAATTTGTTTAGTAAAAAGCTTCTGGTAGAATGCTTGTTTTTGCAGAAACATTTGTATGCTTGTTTAGATTATAAAATTATTCCAAAATGATTTTGGGGTTAAAATCTTTTGCAAATGGAGTGTTTTGAACCTACTGACCTTAGGAAACACTTTGTGGATTCAAAAATGTATTTGGTGATGCAAAAGAATGAATCCTTGATTTAAACCATTTCTAGTCAAATAAAAATATGGTTTATTTATTAAAAATGGTTTTGGAAGAAAACCTTTGGGAAATGTTTTGTTTTAAACTCTCTGACCCTAAACACAAAGTTTTATGGTTTGAAAACATATTTGGTGAACCCTATAGATTAATGCCTTATTAAAAACATTTTTACACCACATAAAATGATACCTTGTTTTGAAAATGGTTTATGAAGTGAAATCTTTTGCAAATGACTTTGCCACTTTATAAAATGACCATTAAGTGTTTTCAAATGTTTATGACCCATTAGAAACCACTTTTACCAAATAAAACAACCATTTGGCATGCTTGCATGTATTGTTTTGTTTATTATTTTATGTGACGAATTGCTTGAATGGTAGATTGAAATATTGTTTGCTTGATTGATTTGTAGTGACTTGAAGTGTGTGGACATTGCAAAGATCAAGGAGTGAACCTATACTGTACCAAAAAGGCAAGTGATGCTTCATACTTTTGTCCCATTACTTTCACTATGCATTAGTGATTTTTCTAAGCAAAACTTGCATGGAATTTTTGCTAAGTATAACCATGCTATGGGAAAACCTAGTAGATGAAACCTTAGTAGAATTTCCTAAGTTAAGATTTCTACTACTATCATGCTTAGCTTAGCTAATAGAAAACAAGGGTGGAATATATACATTCATACTATGGAAAAATTTCTAAGTCCGAGGACTTGTGTTTTTGTTTAATAAAACAACTAAGTTAATGAATCACCTGGGTGGAATGGTAATTGCTTGGTGGTTTTTGGTTGAGTGGTTACACAAGGCCCATGGCTATGGTTTACCTTGTGTATCACACTTGTGGATTGCCACCCAGGAACAAAGAGATTTGAGATGTCAAATGTTGAGAAGCTTCAAGTGCAACCACTTGGCATTATGGGCTCTGCCTGGATCACATAGGTTGCTAGAACTTAGCCATTTGGACAGTTGGTGGTAGTGGGATGATAGGTTGGAACGCGTCCATTTGGTCTAAGGAAAGGCTTCTGAAAGATCTTGTCTTGGTGAAACCAAGTCTTGTGGGGAAAGTGCACCACCTCTGCAGAGTGTAAAATCTAAGTACTTAGCCATGTCCCTGGTAAAGGACAATTTGAGCATCAAGACATGGAAGCAATCAAGAATCTCATCATCCAAATTTCTAAGTTAAAACTTGTGGATTGAACAAGGGTTAAAGGATCTTCAATCTTTGATTGGGAGATGCCTTGGGAAAGATTATTTTTGTCAAGCAAAAACTTAGAGTTTTCAAATGATAAGAAAAATCTATTTTTGAGCAAAGCAAGCCTCAACTCCACTTAGCCAAATGCATATAGATGTTAGACTCCACTATACTACCATAGTATCACTTGCCAATACAATTCAAATGTATTGACCCTTGTGGCTGTAACTTGTTATGTTGCAGGTTTGATTGATTTAGTGAAGTGTGTTGATTAGGATTACAAAGTCTACAACCAACATGTCTGCCTGTGGCACTTTGAAGATGAAGGACCCCATAAGCAAAAACTTAGAGTTTTCAAATGATAAGAAAAATCTATTTTTGAGCAAAGCAAGCCTCAACTCCACTTAGCCAAATGCATATAGATGTTAGACTCCACTATACTACCATAGTATCACTTGCCAATACAATTCAAATGTATTGACCCTTGTGGCTGTAACTTGTTATGTTGCAGGTTTGATTGATTTAGTGAAGTGTGTTGATTAGGATTACAAAGTCTACAACCAACATGTCTGCCTGTGGCACTTTGAAGATGAAGGACCCCATGCTTATAGATGTTCTGCTGCAATGTAATGTAATAGCCAATTGAGCTATGTAAGATGTAATAAAATTATGTTATTCCTGGTTATAACATTGTATTATGACCTTTGTTTCTTGATATTACATCTTAACTGTGGATGCTAGCTATTGATCCAGGGACTAGCATTGTAAACACAGGGGACTCTACCTTATTAAAGGTTGGGAACCTTACAGTGACCCACATGAAGCTACTGCTACCGATGAAGTAAATAATGTTTACCTCGCTCGGAAGACTCAGTACTCCACAGTTCAGTGTGCTATCTTGTATGGTTTAGAATCGGAGCTTCAGAAAAGGTTTGAGAATTCAGACCCACATGATATTGTCCGTGATCTCAAATTGATCTTTGAGAATCATGCGGCAATTGAGAGCTATGAGGCTTCTGAAAAGTTCTTTAACTGCAAGATGGAAGAGGGCAGCTCCGTTAGTGAGCATGTGCTTAAGATGTCTGGGCACGCAAACAAACTTCAAAGCTTGGGTATAGTGATTCCTAATGCTTTGGGGATTTATCGTGTCCTCCAATCACTACCACCGAGTTACAAGAACTTTGTGATGAACTACAATATGGAAAACATGAACAAGCAGTTTCCAGAACTCTTTGCCATGTTGAAATCTGCAGAAGTGGAGATCAAGAAAGAGAACCAAGTGTTGATGGTCAATAAGACCACCAAATTCAAGAAAGGCAAGTCTAAGCAAAAGGGACACTTCAAGAAGGGTGGTAAGAAAGTTACCGCGCCGACGAAGAAGACCAAGGCTGGACCTAAGCCTGATACTGAGTGCTTTTACTGCAAGGGAGAAGGTCACTGGAAGCGGAATTGCCCAAAGTACTTGGCGGATTTGAAGAACGACAACATAAAGAATAAAGGTATATCCGATATACATGTTATTGATGTGTATCTCCCTAGTACTCGTAGTAGTGCCTGCATATTTGATACTGGTTCGGTTGCTCATATTTGTAACTCGAAACAGGTGCTGCAGAATAAACGGAAGCTAGCGAAGAACGAGGTGACGATGCGCGTGGGAAACGTATCAAAGGTTGATGTGATCGCGGTCGGCACGCTACCCCTTCATCTACCATCGGGATTAGTTTTATACTTAAATAATTGTTATTTGGTGCCTGCGTTAAGCATGAACATTATATCGGGATCTTGTTTATTGCGAGACAGTTACTTGTTTAAGTCCGAGAATAATGGTTGTTCGATTTATATGAGTAATATGTTTTATGCACATGCACCTTTGATAGATGGTCTATTCTTATTGAATCTCGATAGTGGAAATACACATATTAATAACATTGAGGCTAAACGTTTGAAATCGAGCGATAATTCGACCTATATGTGGCACTGTCGTCTTGGTCACATTGGAGTGAAGCGTATGAAGAAACTCCATTCCGATGGACTTCTTGAATCACTTGATTTCGAATCACTTGATAGATGCGAAGCATGTCTGATGGGTAAAATGACTAAGACTCCATTTTCTGGTATGATGGAGCGAGCTACGGACTTATTGGAAATCATACATACCGATGTGTGTGGTCCAATGAGTGTAGCATCGCGCGGTGGTTATCGTTATGTTCTTACCTTCACGGATGACTTGAGTAGATATGGGTATATCTATTTCATGAAACATAAGTCCGAAACTTTCGAGAAGTTTAAGGAATTTCAAAGTGAGGTAGAGAATCAACGTAACAAGAAGATTAAATTTCTACGTTCTGATCGTGGAGGTGAATATCTAAGTTACGAGTTTGGCGAGCATCTGAAGAAATGCGGAATACTTTCACAATTGACACCGCCGGGAACACCACAGCGTAATGGTTTGTCCGAACGTCGTAATCGAACTCTCTTAGATATGGTTCGTTCTATGATGTCAATTACAGATTTACCGCTATCATTTTGGGGTTATGCATTAGAAACATCCGCATTCACTTTAAATAAGGCACCATCAAAATCCGTTGAAACGACACCGTATGAATTATGGTTTGGGAAGAAACCTAAATTGTCGTTCCTTAAAGTTTGGGGTTGCGAAGCCTATGTAAAGAAGTTACAGCCGGACAAGCTTGAACCCAAAGAGGAAAAATGCGTCTTCATAGGATACCCGAAGGAAACTATTGGGTAATACCTTCTATCATAGATCCGAAGGCAAAATCTTCGTTGCCAAGAATGGATCCTTTCTAGAGAAGGAATTTCTCTCGAAAGAAGTGACTGGAAGGAAAGTAGAACTCGACGAGGTTGTCGAACCTTCTCTCGATATTGCGAGTAGTGCAGCACCGGAAGTAGTTCCTGTGACGCCTGCACCAATAAGAGAGGAAGCTAATGATGATGATCATGAATCTTTGGTTGTAGTTGCTACAGAGCCTCGCAGGTCAACGAGAACTCGTACCACTCCTGATTGGTATGATCCCATTATGAATGTCATGTTGGTGGACAAGAAGTTTATCACTCTAAGTCAGCAGGAGAACAAGAAGTTTATCAAATTCCTCCTAGGAGTGAACGTTTCTTATGGTTACTCGGGGAAGATAAGAAGATATACAGACGCAATAAAGCAGAGGTTCAGCGGTATGAAGTCTCATGACTATCACGTGATTATGACACATATACTTCCGCGATCTGAGGGATAATGGACAAGCAAATCCATGAGACGTTGTTTTGCCTCTACAACTTTTTTGACGTCATCTCTCAAAAGTCGACCGGCGTCCAGAAGCTCACACGCCTATATGAAGATATCGTGGTGATACTATGTGAGCTCAAGATTTACTTCCCGCCCGCATTCTTCGACATCATGGTGCATCTTCTGGTCCATGTCGTGGATAATATCATCCATCTCAGGCCGATGTTCCTTCACAACATGATGTCGTTACAAAGGATGAATGGAATCATCAAAGGCTTCATCCGCAACAAGGCATGTCCAGATGCAAACATAGCCTAGGGCTTTCTGACCTATGAGTGCATCTCTTTCTACTAGAATTATATAGGCACCAACGAGGACCCTGTTGGTCTGCCAGGCAAAAACAGGAACCCGGAAGGCTCGCTGGATGTGGTCACCATGAGGGTTATCGCGATATTCATGGAAACTACACTAATCGACGGGCCGACTTTGATAGGACAAACCTAGTCGCGCTAAAACACCCTCGGTTCTCAGAGAACAAAAGATTTATTGATAAGAAGTACAACGACCTGGGACGGAGGAGGATGGAGGGAGAAATAATAAGATAGCATAACTCCAGGTTCACACAGTGGTTCAAGGACAACCTACTAAATAATCCCCCGCAGATTCCTCGTACAGAAGAGGAAAACTCATATTCACCTTGTCACAGGGCCCCCGCACACAACCTTAGGACCTACAAGGTGTACCACATCGATGGCTAGACATTATACACCAAGGAAAGGGACAAAACAATGCGGTGACCCAGCATACCACTATATGATGTAGTATACTATAGTCGCTGATATAACACCAATGAAACATTGTTCACTAGTATTACATCCCTCAGAGTGGTACAACAGAAACATAGCAGGTCCAAGACATGACTATAGGTTACAACTCAACTCTTTACACAAGATCCAGAGAACACTCTAGGTGAAAGGGAGAGAAAGAAACTTCTTACAAAGAAGAATCAGAAATAAAAAACTCAAAACATTCATACTATTAAGACTAGTATTTTAACTAATGGTCTGACATTGCTGCTATTGCAATACTCTACAGAAATAGGTTCTATGGCTATAGATTATATTCCTATCTAATCAGTAACTTCGTCTTCACTTGAGTTGATGTATATGTTGACTTTCTTGACTTCATTGAAGAGCTTTAGCTTTTGGTGATGATTCCTAGAGCATAACTAGATGTAGACGTCGTCTTAATGGCTTCAGAATCTAGCAAGGGTTAAGAAGATACGTTGAGTACGAGCGTGTTGGAGATATGCCCTAGAGGCAGTAATAAATATAGTTATTATTATATCTTTGTGTTTATGATAAATGTTTACATTCATGCTATAATAGTATTAACAAGGAAACATTAATACTTGTGTGATTTGTAAACTTAAATTGAAGTCCCTAGTAAAGCCTCTACATAATACTAGCTTGTTGGTTAATAAATTATTGTGGTTTCCCTATCATGAACATTGAGATGTTATTAACAACAAGATCATATCGGTAGGAGAATGATATGGTGGACATACTCCTATAGATAAGCGTAGCATAAAGATCAAGTCATTTTAATAGTTCATTTGCTATATGATTTTTGATACATAGTAACCTAATTCCTTCGACCATGAGATCATGCATATCACCTTCACCGGAAGGATGCTCTGATGACATCAAACACCACACCGTAACTGGGTGGCTATAAAGGTGGCATTAAGTGTTCAGAAAGTGTTGGTTGAGACACATGGATCAAGAGTGGGATTTGTCCATCCATATGACGGATAGATATACTCTGGGCCCTCTCGGTGGAATGTCCTCCAATTAGCTTGCAAGCATGTGACTGGCTCACAAGGGATCACATATCACGGGAACAAGAAAAGAGTACTTATCAGTAATGAGGTTGAACTAGGTATGCAGAGATACCGACGATCATAACCTCGGATAAGTAAACTATCGTGAGACAAAGGGAAATTGGTATCGTATGTAAGTGGTTCATTCGATCGCAAAGTAATCGTAGAAATATGTGGGAGCCATATGAATTTCCAGATTCCTCTATTGGTTATTGTTCGGAGAAGTGTCTCGATCATGTCCGCATAATTCACGAACCGTAGGGACACACACTTAAGGATTCGATGTTGTTTGAGTAGTAATGGAATGATGAGTAAGAGACCGAATGTTGTTCGGAGTCTCGGATGGGATCCGGGATATCACGAGGAGATCCGGAATGGTCTGGAGAATAAGATTCATATAAGGAAAGTCCTGTTTCGGGGTTGGAGAATGGTTCCGGTGTTTTCATCGGGAATGTTCTAGAAGGTTCCGGAATGTCCGGCACTCCGGAGGGGAAGGGTACATGAATGTGTCATACCAAGTTGGAATGATTGCATCATGTACTAGGTGTCATCTCTGAACAAAATAAAGGGTTTAATCAAATCCTAGTTTGAAAAGTCAAACGCCAATTTGAAAAGTCAAACGGCTATTTTGGAAGGTGGAGGGGAAGTAGGAAACCTACTTGGGGAGGAGTTCCTCCCCTCCACCGCCGGCCCCATTGGGAAACCGAGTTAGGGAGGGACTCCCCTCCCCTGGCGCGCCCCTCCACCTATATAAGGAGGGGCAGGGCTGCCCCTCCTAGCACCCAACACCTCTACCCCAAAACCCTAGCCCAGCGCCGCCACCTCCTGCTGCCGCCGCCGCCTAGCTAACCCTAGCCGTCGGCCAAGCCTCCTCCTTGGTGTGTCTAAACCCTAGATCACTGAGGGATCTCTCATAGTTCACCATACTCGCTCTGGCTTAAGGCGAAGCCCTGCGAGATCTCCCCTCTACTTTCGGTACCACGCCATTATGCTGCCGGAATCGCGAGGAGAGTGCTACAACCTCCGCTGCCTGCTGGAACAAGGGAGAGGAAGGTCTTCGTCGAGTACCGAACGTGTGACCGACTACGGGAGCACTGCCGGAATGTAGCGCCGGAAGGATCGTCTACGCGATCTTGAGATCGGCAAGAGTACGACTACATCACCCACGAGAATCCGCTCTCGTTAAACACTTTGGAATCTTCGAGGGTGAGTTATTCCATCGACTCGTTGCTACAATCTAGTAGATAGATCTTGGCTTGTTTGTTTGTATGCGGTAGAAATTTTTTGTTTTCCATGCTACGAAACCCTACAGAGCGTACTCACCAAGTTCACTAGAAAGTAGTGTTTGATGCACTATATCTAAGACCGTAGGTCGTAGGCAATGCAAGTTTTCGTAAACATTTCTTCAAAGGTTGCTTTTATTCTGAAAAGCTATGTCCGTCAGCCTTCACGGGTTTACCAGAACTTTCGTGGAGTTCCTTTCCCGCCGCGTTCGCAGCTCCTTCCCGGAACAGGGAGTAACAACTTATAGTTCTTACACTCTACAGAGGTGCGTTACTTTACCCATGAGAGATCTTAGCTTTTTTGCACATCCGAGTTGCATTCTCGTCCACACTTCCTTTGTGTGGGGCCCATACTAATATCCAAGACAATCACTGCCCTCTCCGCGACCTTATATGTCTGCACGATCCTTCGGGGCCGGCTCACCTCCGTTAAGCCCCCTTTCGGGCAGGCTAAAACCCTGATGAGTTCCCGAAGACTCTATGACCTGGTGATGCCCGGACAAGTACCATACTAATTGGACTATACCCGTAAACAACATTCATAGATATTCTAGACACCAAAAGTGTGGGGCGTAAGGGTTCCCACCCATATGTTGGATCCACACAAGGAATCACAACGTCACGTTAAGGTCGTCTTGCCTCCAGACGAGAGGAAAAGGATACAGCTAACTTCTCCGTCCCATTCCAAATCTCATGGTTAGCGCGTAATATACGGCGCAAGAATCACTGGCGACATTGGTTGTTAAGTCCTAGATAATATGTTCCTTTACCACCGGAACTTTCATAATCGTTTATTACCTCATGGTAAATAACCTATAATCATTTTATTACGAAAATAGTGTTTTCTAATCTTTTTCAAATGCAGGTCATGACAACACTAGATTTGTAAAATACTTTATAGAAAATAATCAAAGGACATGAGCAAGTGTGAACTTGCCTTTTGTGATTGCAAGATTATGCACTCACGGTCTTCAAGACAATATAAGATCCAATATCTAAAATCAGCATCATTGGTCCGATAAGGACTAATGTTTAAAGAAGCAAGATGCTATTATTCATAAGTAATGTAATGCACTTTATAAACGCGAATCCCGGGGATAATGTTGATCTAGGGTTTGGAAACTGGAAATGGTTCCTGTTAGAATGTGTTGTCCTTTTAGATAAGTTTCATATTTGTGATTCTTATTAAGGCTTGTGATTGTGTGTGAAACAACATGTAATAATAATATCATAAAACAATGAGATACACACAAATGTGAAATGCTACTCAAGATTGCTTATACTATAATTATTTATCTTCAAACTTTTACTTTACAAGTAATGCCACTTACAAAGAACTTAATTTTTATCAATCCTAAGTATACAAGTAAAGTATAAAGTAATGTGATTATGATTAATTGTCATATGTTGACTGAAGTGGCAAAACGAATAACTTTTGAAGAAAAGATTTCTTTATTAAGGTTTAAACAATTATGATAGTTTTTAGAATATAGTTGATAGAATGTGATTGATGTTGTTTGTGCTTGCTTGAATAGTCTGGACTTGAGATGCTTTGTAACTTAATTATAACAGACCAAAGATAACTATAAAATACACAACAAAGTCTTTAGAAAAATATTTAAAGTATTGTAGACTAATGTTAACTTTAAAGACATAGATGGACTTAGGATGTAATGCTTATGATAATTTTACTTTGTTCACTCCATAATGTTTCCTAAGCATACTTTAAGAATGGTAACTTTTCTTTTTTTGAATAGTGGTTTTCTAACCTTATAAATGTATAAAAGGATTTATCTCTTTATAAGGGTATGGTGATGGCTTGTGAATAAGTAAACAATATTATTTACTACTTATGAATTATCTTTGGATTTAGTCCATTATATAGTTGTGAGTGAAACAATGGTAAAATATTTTATTTGGTTAAAATATCATTCTTGAAGAGTTTATAATTGATAAGAATCTTTTTAGAAAATGATCTACACTTATAGTTGAATGATAATTTAACAAGATTATATTTGAAATGTGTTGAACCATTTTGACTTCATAATATCAATATTTAAGACTAATACTATTTATTAGACTTTAATTGGTTAATTTTAGAATATTAGCAATTTTTTATTTACCCTTTTATGAATTAACAATTAAGGAAATTAGATTTAAATTCAAGTTATTAGGGTATTAAGTTTTTATTTATTCAAAGGTATAATATTATATTTTTAACATGTAAGTATTATATTTGTGATCATTTTGGTATATTATATGTATTTTTATGAATTTTAAATAATAAAATATGATTTTTATAAATTTAGTTATTTTATAAACATTTAATAAATAATAGATATTGAATTAAGTGAAATAATAATAAATTATTATAGTTCCTATTTATATATGATTTTTGGTATATTATTTATATTTTTAACATTTACCATTATTAAAATATGAATTATCAAAGTTTTATTACTTATAAAATATTTATTAAATAATAATAATTTAAATTGTTAACATAATAATGTTTGATAACAGTTTAATGTTATATATTTTATTTTTCTAAAAACATTTATATATTAAACATGTTTTCTGAATTATAGAACAATAGTTATTGAATTTCTAAGGTTAACTCATTTTATTTAATTTCTGGAACTTATTTGTTTTTGAATGGATAATGTTTTGTTTATTTTCTAACAGACACTAAACTTTCATACCGCATACACATCTAGCCCTAGTCACTGACATGTGGGCCAGTCGCCACATCATCTGCCACGCGTGCAAAGACTAGGTCAAACTGGCTGACTAGGCATGGGATGATGGGAGCATGACATCACCGGTGCTGATCCTCTTAGATCGATGGCTGGTCTCGCGATTTGGTGAGCGCGCGGGGAAGTGGTTATGCTTATCGGAAAGAGGGCACGACGAGGAACCTAACAGTGGCAACGCCGCTAGTTAATGGTCGCCGAAAGTTGGGCAACAACGGCGAACAACGACGTCGGTGTCGGGTGCTTATGGTGGGAGCGAACTAGAGCGAAATACAGAGAACCAAATGTACTGGAAGAACCAGTGGCTCACCAGGATGCCGTCGGTGGGCTCGGGAAGGCTCAAGGTAGCCGGAATCAACGGGAAGGACGGCGGCCGGAGTTGGGAACAGAGGTCTCAATCCGAGCGTCTGGGACCTTACTGGCTTGTGCTAACGGTGGCAATCGACAGAGTCCAATGAGACGAGTCTTCCAAGCATCACGGCGAAGCTCGGGATGGCCGGAAACATCGGCAATGGACAACCCTGGCTGGAACTAGGGTTCGATCAAAGAGGAAATTGAGGAGGAAGAAAGGGGAATTGGGGTTTAGGGTTCTCCGGTGGCGGCGCTGGGATTATATAGACGGCGGAGAGCAGTGGCGCGAATCTGAATGGAGGCAGACGTCACGGCACGGCGACGGACGGCAGCGATGCGGACAGGCAGCAGCTTGTGACGTTGCGAGGAACATGACGGTTGGCGATTTTGCGGAAACCCCCTGGTGAAACTTCAGACTCAACCCACAGTACTTTGGCGGTCCACCGGTCAGTCAAAGAGGAAGACAGGCTAGGCTGGCTGTTGGGCCTTTGTGGGTTGTACGTGGGAGACAGATAAGAAGGAGGGAAGTTGGGCCACGGGCTAGAAACTGTTTCCTTTTTTTCTGTTTGTTTTCCATTTTCTGTTTCATTTTTCATATTTGTATTTTTCATATTTGTATTTTTCATTTGTTTTGGAATCTTTCTTTACAAAATTTATTTGCTAAATAATTGTAGCAATATTGGAATGTGTTTAGTATCATTTAGTGAACTTTTATTATATATTGTTATATTTCTTTATTTTCTTTATTTGAACCCCTTTTTGATATTTTGGAAAGGCCTTTGTTATTAATTTTCTTTCTATAATAAATCATGGATTTATTATATGATATTTCCTTATTTATTTATAAAACTTAGTTTTAGTTAATTTATAGTTTGGAGGGAAATATATATATGGTGATCCTTTTCTTATTATATGATACATAAAGCTCTAGGGTAATAATATGATTAATATTATTCCCATGAATCTAGGAAATGGCAATGTATATATTTTATTATAACTAACATAGGAGTTAAGGTTTGAATTGTAAATACTTACCCTAGGGTTTAGGGTACTTATATTCTTTTGTTGATATGAGTAAATATTAATGGCTAAACATATTGTCTTTCTGTTTGTGATCTTTAATGATATCACCCTTTAAAATAGAAAGTTATTTTCTGGAATGTCTCATGGAAAATAATTGATAAAGATAACTCCTAAGCACATATGGTTATGATAATTTGAAATGATAAAGATGTGCTTAAGTGATTTGCTATAGGAAAATATTCCTATAAAGCTTTGTGGAAGTCAAACGATAGATCAATCAGATAAAATGGATATTATGTTTGGTTAAAGATTTAGGGTTTAGTGTTTACCAAGGATTCCTATCTTCCATAATTCACAATCCTGGACTTCTAATTAAGGAATTCCTTTCCTAGATATACTACTTCTTCCTATCCATCATCATGTGTTAACATGATGAGCTTTATTTCACAAGAATATTCTTATCCACCTTTTATTCTTCTAAATCCATTTATAAATCCAGTGAGCTTGAAACTGAAGCTTTCATAATCTTCTCATATCCATACTTGGTTATATCAATTATTCTAGTATTGATAATCTCCATTCCAACAAGTATTTACGTCTAACTCCATTCATACACTTCCTTAATCATCCATCACTAATATTACTCCAGTAGATGTATATACCAAACTACTCTCCTCAAAAGTTTACTATCCTTTAAGAGGAATAGCACTACTTCAATAACTCCATGCTACTCTAGCTTTAGCTTAGTCATACTATCTGATATCTACTTTACTCCAGTATCTTATATTCCAGCTTCACATTATATCATGGTGATTTATCATGGCTAACCTAGGATAACATATCTATACTAGGTTTCAATCATGTTCTACCCACAAATGTCACTTATACATGATATAAGCATTCAATCTTGGTGGATAAAGCATCATTATTATAATCCTTTGATCCTTTATGGTTTAGGTTTCCAGTTGGCTAACCAAGGCTTCATCAATACAAGATTACAGTTGTATTATAATTATCTTCTTAGTATCTCTATTGGATTAAGGGCTATTATTCATGGACTATGCCTACTTAATCTGATAGGATTATTCATTGGTAACTATCTTCAATTTCATCCTTGTAATCTTCTTTGTTACCATACAATTATATATTCCAGATAACTCTTCTATCCATTCAGGAGTGAGTTAACTCCATCAATTATCAAATTAATCTTATTCTTTTCCAACACTCTCATCCTATAGGTGATATCTAAATCTATCCTTGCCACCTACCTTTTCTTATTTCTTTCTCTAAAGCTTTAAAGTGAATACTATGAATAGGACAAGAGTTGATAGATCAGGAATTGATAGGTTAAGACTTGGTTAATCAATAGTTGATTACTCAACATTGATGAACAACAGATACTAGAATAAGATTCAATAGAGATGATAAGGATTGATATGGGAAGAAAGATATATGATGAATGATCTTGACTTGGTTTCTTTCCTACTCAATATCACTAAAGAGTTAAGGTTAGGTATTACCATGATACATATGGTAGAATTGGATAAGAATAAAATAAGTCAAGGTTTAGTTATTACGTTCTTGTTACTTGGGTTATATATTCTTAACTTGGTATTCATGGGTTATTGTAATGAATACTATGATATGATCACCTAAGGATCAAATATAAATCACTAAGCAATATATTAGGGTTTAATTTTATTACACTTAGATCAAATCATATTTACCCAAAAATAAGATTTTAGCAAGGGTCATATTGAAACTTATCGCAGTCAACTTGATGATCTACTTCAATTCCATCAAGTTGAGAGAAGATTTAATCACTTTGACAAGTTTTGTTCAAAAGCGCGAAAATTATTCAAATTTTCTATGCATGAATGCAATGCACACATCTGGGTTCAGCTTATTTCTAAGCTCTAATGCTGGGATGTTACAAACAACGAATACCAGAACTCAGATGTAACTATGGAATGCTTCACCAATGATCCAGCTACCGTCAAGGAAATATACTATGGATGGATCGATGTGATATGGGAGATCCACTACTGCCTAGAAAAGGTGTCGATGTTCCGTGTTATATGGGCCAAGAACGTCTAAAATAAGATTGGTATTTCACAACCATGGTTATACCCGAAGCCAAAACAATAACTGTCGGCACGAACGTCACCACTAAAAATGAGTCATGAGTATTTGCTAGACAAGTGGACCAATGCTATTTCATTACCTATCCGTCAAAGCCTAGCCGTGTTGTTATGAGAAGGGGAAAAGGACCATCATCGGAATGGACAGAGTAGCCAACGAGTAAGACTTCAACAAGTATGATGACCCAAAGATGGAATAGGACATCAACATACCTACTACGACAAGAACAAGCAGGACCACCCTACCGGCTAAAGGTTGTCGGTTCAGGAGAAGAAGTCAACAGATTCCCGTGCTAAATTATCCAACCACGACGAAGAAGGGCAACAATACTATGAAGGGCAAGAAGATTGTGAAACGCTAGCGCCGTGTGTGTGAATGAATTTGGGTGTGTATGGATAAAACATAAATTATATTCATGTTAAATGAATTTATAATAAGCTTGACTTTATATTTGTAAAAAATATTGGAGTTAGTATTTTTAGAAAATACTAGACAAATTGTAATAGGCAAAAAGTATTTTTAAACATTTATCTAAACATAAACACGAAAATGAGGCAGCCAGGATTTGAACCTGACTACCCCAAGGTTTTAATTGGATCAGTGAGCCAAAGACACTAGGCTCCTGTGGTATTTTTGTCAAACCAGAGCGCAACCTGCGTTTTTTAGGCTAAGGCAAATATCCGTGGCGCATCCTTTCGCGGTGCGACATGGATAACTTATCTATGGTGTACAACAGGAGGATGCGCCACAGATGATCGTACAACGTTTGCCAGTGTGGTATATGACTCATCAAAGGGCATTATTATCTGTGGTGCACCTCTAGAGGATGCGCCACGGATAGTCGACACTTAGCGAATTTGTTGAACCGGTCGTTCCCCTTTGTCTTCTCCATATGGATCCCCTTCTCTGTAGTAGCACTGACGATTGGAAGCACTAGGAGGAGGAGTAGACGTTGATGATTGGAAGCACCACGCGCACCCATGTTTCCACCGTTGTATCTGTCCATCCCGCTGATGCCGTCCACGGGGCGCCAGGAGGTGGAGCAGGCGCCAACGCAATTGGAAGCACCAGGAGGAGGTGACATGGATATACCCTACATGTACAGTACATTGGTATACCCGGTCCAGCCCAGTGAAGCCCACGTCAAGACTTGATGAAATTTTGGATCGCCCAAGCCCGGTAGAAGTTCGACTCCTGGGAGGACACGACTTAGAGACAAATAGAAACTTGAACGGTGAAACCCTAACTTGTAACTAACTCGACCTACCCCGGGACCTGTCCTATCTATATAAAGGCCAGTAGGGCACGACGAGGAGGACCTAGACAACTCATACATACACCTCACGCCAGATTGCATTTGCGCATCCCGTGTAACCTTTGGTTCCACCATCAATCGAGAATAGACAAGCATGAGTAGGGTTTTCCCTCTGGGGGCCTGAACCTGGGTAAACTCCATCTCCCCTTGTTGCATGTCTGTTAACCGTCTCACGATTTCCAGCATCCCCATCTTCTCCAAAACCCAAGTCCATAATAATGGGCATTGACGAGTCCAACCCTCGTCAATTGGCGCCGTTTGTGGCAACTGGGGACGCTGATCGTGCGGTGGTGACGGTTCCATACGAAGCGATCTTCGATTCTTCAGTGATAAAGAATCACCTTCTCTTCAGCTCTTTTGACTTCACCGCCCACTAACCGGCCAACCGTAAAGATTTAGGGTCCATAGGCGACGGATTCGAGATGATGTTCGGGAGCTTCTGCTTCCAGGTGGGTCAGACTGGTACCCTCTGCCTCCCAGAGCGGGTGCCACCTCCGTCAATCAGGCCCGCTTCATGGGTGCCACCGATCGACACCTTGCGCACAACATTGCTAACAAGCGATTCAGATGACAGCAGCAGCTATAACTCCGATCTGTGTGATCCCCCCTCTGATGAAGGAGCCTATGGTTCCGGATCTAAAAGTTGTGGGAGTAATGACCTCCTCCGTGAGTGCTACATGTGCGTGTCATCCACAATGGTAACATCGGCGACTGAACCAAACCGCCACACAATCCCCCTCCTAACCCCCAGGAAGAGAACGGAGGAGACGGATCAGCACCGCCCAACCCTAGCGGAAATCGGGGACCCAACAACATCGAAGGCACCAGACGCGTCCGTATCAATCTCAGCAGCGCCCAAAGGGAAAGGGTGCGCGACGCTATAAAAGGAAACCCTCTGCCAATCGACACCCCATGCGATATGCTGATGGGCTACCACTGGCTCCTCGTCGAGGAGCACAATCGACAAGTTAAGCAGCAGGCCGATCTCGAACAGCGTAGGCGACAGGCTGGTGAGTCAAGCATGCGACGAGCTGCACTCTCCACCGCTGGTGGATCCTCCTTACACGGCTACGATGGCCGCAAGTACCGCTCTCGCCTGGAGCGCATAGATCCTGCCGCACGACGCGAGGCTACCAAGGCACTCGACGTGTCCTTCATGACGATGGACTCACATGGAAATGTCATGCCCAAGATGCTGCAGACCACGGTCATGGCGGACACTACCTAGCGTCCAACCCGCCTCCGTTGGGAGACCCAAGGAACACAATCCTCAAGTATGCGCTTGCAGGCCTCGGACTCGTCGGATCTATGCTCCACGACAAAACACCCGCGGAGCCAAAGAAAAAGGCCGCGGTAAAATTCACTCGAAGTCGCACACCCTCATCCCAGGAGGAAGAGCATGACCTGCCGCGACGCTGCCGTAGCCCACGACACAGGAGCAGCAACTACGAAGCTCGAAGCAAGCTCACACAATGCAAGATCGACAAGTCACACACAAAGTGCACGTGCTCTACCGAGTCCGAAGATGAGGACAGGGAGTTGTGCAGCGTCAGGTTCTTCAGCATGGCCATACGGAAATCAAGAATGCCTCAGAACTTCAAGCTCCCTTCAACCCAAAATTTGACGGCGCGCAGGAGTCATAGATCTGGCTCGATGATCACCTGTCATCAGTCAAGATCCATGTCGGGAGCAAAAACACAGCCATGCAATGCCTTCAGCTGCAGCTGACGGGCGCAACCAGAGCCTGGCTCAACATCCTCCCCTCTGAATCCATCCGCGGCTGGGAAGAGTTGGCGTATAGCTTCATACGCAACTTTAAGGGCGCCAGCAAGAGACCAGCTTCAATCGAGGAGCTACGCGCCTGCTGCTAGTGGTCCAACGAGTCCATCCGCATGTACATACTGTGTTGGTCTATCATAAAAAATTCAGCCACAAACATCTCAGAAGAGAGGGCAATCGACGCCTTCAACGATGGCGTCAGGCGCCGTGAATTCAAGGAAGAGCTCGGGAACGTCAAGCCCAAGACCATCAACCACCTGATGGACATCGCCAATCGCTGGGACGATGGCGAAGATGCCGACAACCAAGCATGTTCGGATGACAAAGATGACTTCGGTCGCAGGCGTGATCATCGTGGAAAGAGAAGACCACGCGTCTATGACGATAGCGAGGAGGTCGACATGGTTGCGGCTGGCTACACCGATCGCCGCGAGGATGACAATTACAACAACGAGTACCGCGGTGGTAACTACTGCGACAGCGACAGACCCACACAAACGTGGCAGCGCCACAACCGCGACGACGAAACATCCGCATTCGAAAAGCTATCAGGCCCCTACACCATCCACTTATACATCGACAAACATGATGGTAAGAGGAAGGCCAACCACATGTTGAAGGACTGTAGGGAGTTCCAAAAACTCCACGAGGGATTCGCTCAGATGCGTTACCAGGCTGTGAACCCAGGGTTCGCCTCGCTCTAGGAGCTGTCGCAAACGGAGCTCCACCTCCACCACCCGGAGGACCCACGCAGCCTATGGCTGCACCAGCTCGGAACAATGGGGCAGATTCATACCTGCCGCCGTTGGGGGCCATGATGCTACAGAAGGGACGCCCAACTAATAGGGTGTATAAGAATATCACCCGCCAGGTCAACTTGGTCGTCACCACTCCACCAGCCATACCTGAGTACCTCAGTGGCTCGGAGTCATGCATCACATTCGACCGCTCGGATCACCCGCGCCAGATACCTCGCCCAGGTCATGATGCCTTGGTGCTCGAGGCCCAGATCGGAGGATTCGAGATGATCCGCGTCCTCATGGACGGCGGCAGCTGCATCAACCTGATGTTCTCTAGCACACTCGCAGCTATGCGGATCCCGCTATGTAGCCTAGAGGCGTCGGAGACGACGTTCCACATCATCGTTCCAGGAAAAGGCATATAACCCCTGGGAAAATATGGATCGACGTCATCTTCGGCACCCCGATAACTTCATGCGCGAGCAGCTTGAGTTCAAAGTGGTGGACTTGCCCTCACAGTACCAGGCCATCCTCGGGCGTGTGGCGTTCAAAAGATTCCTTGCAGTGCCACACTACGCTTACCTTCTACTGAAGATGCCAGGACCCAACGGTGTCATCATCATCCTAGGAAGCTTCACCAGGTCGGACAGCTGCGATAGGGACTTCAACAGAATCTCCAAGTTGTTCAGCATACAGGAGGAGTTCACAAGATTAAAGGAGGTCATAGACAACGGTCTGCCCCCGGTCACTAGGCAAAACACACCTGACATGTCATTCGACTCCATAGTCAACACCAAGAAGGTGCAAGTCCATCCGACGGACCCCTCCAAGATGACGCTGATCACCAACGATCCGAGCCTTGCATAGGACAGCGTGCTTGTCGAATTCCTCCGTGGGCGCTGGGAAATATTTTCCTGGTGTCCTGCGGACATGCATGGAGTTCCCAAGGAATTTGCCGAGCATGCACTCAATGTGTTTCCGGATGCAAGACCGGTCAAGCAGTCGATGCGTTGACTTTCCGAGCAAAGAGCTGAGGCCGTTGGTAGCAAAGTCAATAGACTCCTCGATGCCAACTTCATAAGGGAGATTAATGAAAGCACCTGGGTAGATAACCCCGTGCTGGTCCCCAAGAAGGATGCACACATCTCGCGGATGTGTGTGGATTTCACGTCGCTTAACAAGCACTGCCCTAAGGACCACTTTCCCCTACCACGGACTAACCATATCATCGATTCAACGGCTGGATGTGAGAAACTCTCCTTCATCAACGCCTACTCAGGCTACCACCAAATTCGAATAAAGGTTGAAGATCATGAGAAAACAACGTTTATCATGCTGTTCGGGGTGTTCTGCTACAACACGATGCCTTTCGGGCTGAAGAATGTAGTCGCCACTTACCAAAGGCACATCCAGGCATGCCTGAAGAGCCAGATCGGACACAACATCCAGGTTTGTCGACAACAGAATAATCAAGACCAAGGAGGCCAACACGCTCATCGACGATCTCTGCGAGACGTTCGACAACCTCGATTGCTACAAGATCAAGCTGAACCCGGACAATTGCGCCTTCGGCGTCCCATTTAGCCAATTACTCGGGTACCTCATCTCTCAGCGAAGCATCGAGGCCAACCAGAAGAAAATCAGGGCTATACTAGCCATGGAGAAGCCCAAGAACATCAAAGGGGTCCAGTAGTAAGCTGGGCGAATCATGGTGCTCAGTAGGTTCAGCAGCCTCATGGGAAAGAAGGCCCTTCCTTTCTATCAACTATTGCGCAAGGCCGGAAAATTCGAGTGGACAGTTGAAGCCGATGAGGCATTCGAAGACCTCAAGCGTCTGCTCTCCACATCTCAAGTTCTGGTCACACCAAGGGAGAGGGAGACCATGACACGGGGTGCAACGACCAGTCTACTACCTCAGAGAAGTATTGACCCCAACAAAGCAGAGGTATCCTCACTACCAGAAGCCCGCCTACGGCGTATTCATGACGGCTCGTTGATAGAGTCACTAATTTCAGGAGCATCAGATCGTAGTCGTCAATGACGCACTGCTGTCGAACATCCTGAATAACCCGGAAGCTATTGGCCAAGTAGCCCTATGGGGCATCAAGCTATACCCTCAAGACATCGTCTACGAGAGACACACCGCTATCAAGTCTCAGGTGCTCCCTGACTTCCTCGTCCACTGGATGGAGCTCTAGTTGCCGGACACCCCAGACATGTCCTAGTCCTGGACAATGCACTTCGACGGCTCGAAACACGAGGCTGGAGCATGAGACGAAATAATATTGACGTCCCCTCAAGGGTACAAGATGAGAT
This sequence comes from Avena atlantica, assembly GCA_910589765.1. Taxonomy (NCBI): domain Eukaryota; kingdom Viridiplantae; phylum Streptophyta; class Magnoliopsida; order Poales; family Poaceae; genus Avena; species Avena atlantica. Next base: position 430,123,453 of record OU342735.1, on the reverse strand, counting down.
ACGTCCTTTGGATGAAGTTCCATGCATCCAACAATGAAGCTGAGTACGAGGCACTCTTACACGGCATGCGGATGGCCAAGGTGTGTGGCGCCACACGCCTCGTCATCTACGGTGACTCCAACCTCGTCGTCCAGCAGACAATGAACGAGTGCGACGCCCATAGTGCCAACATGATCGCATACCGTGCGCTCTACAACTCACTCAAAGGAGACTTCGACGGCAGACAAGCTCTGGCATGTTGGCAGAGAAAGCAATGAGGAAGCAGACAAGCTCGCCAATATTGGCTCCACCTGTGCCCCAGTGCCACCAGGTGTGTTCCTCGAGCAAAAGACACAACCGAAGCCGCAAGACACTCGAGAGCTGTGCCACCCGAGAAAACCGAAGGACCTGAGGAGCTCGATACGGATATCGAACTGGTAAGCCTCATGCAGGTCATGGTAGTCGAACAAACATGGACTCAACCATACCTCAAGTACCTGATAAGCAAATAGCTGCCTGAGGATCCAACCGATGCTCGACACATAGCTCCCCGATCAAAGGCCTTCACCATCATCAACAGCGAGCTATACAAGCGCAGCATCTCGGGTGTGCTCCAACGGTGTGTCACTAACAGTGACGGGAAGAGCATCCTCCTCGGCATCCATGAAGGTATCTGCGGTCACCATGCAGGTAGCCGCGCCCTCGTCACCAAGGCTCTAAAAGCTGGCTTCTATTGGCCAACGGTAATGGGCGATGCCAAGGACATCATCCAGAGATGCAACGCCTGCCAAAGCTTCACAGATAAGCCGCACGCGCCAGGCTTAGAGCTGTGACCCATACCATTGGCGTGGCCTTTGGACCAATAAGGACTCGACATGATTGGCAAGCTGCCAAAATCTTTGCCAGGGGGACATGTTTTCCTCCTGGTAGCAGTCGACAAGTTCACAAAGTGGACCGAGGCTGTGCCCGTCACTAACCAAACCGACGCCTCCGCCGTCAAGTTTTTCGAGTCCATTGTTTACAGGTTTGGGGTGCCTCACATCATCATAACGGATAATGGATCGAACTTCACCTCATGAGAGTTCCAAGACTTCTGCGAAGATATCGACATCAACCTCACAGGTCCAGAAGGCTAATGGTCTCGTTGGAAATGGCATAAAAAAGAAACTGCTAGGCCCACTCGAAAGGCCGATGGGAGCCTGGGCGTACGAGCTACCTCCGTCCTTTGTAGCCTGCGCACAACATCAAACAGCTCTATAGGCTACACACCCTTCTTTATGGTGCACGGAGCCGAAGCAGTACTACCTACTGAAGTACGCTGCAGGGCCCCTCGGGTTGTCACCTACAGTGAAGCCGAATCAATGGTCCACTCGAAGACACCGTTGACACACTGGACGAGCCTCGCGACATCGCAGTAGCTTGCTCGGTGGTGTACCAGCAAAGTCTTCGCAATTACCACAGCCACCGGCTATGCCCAAGATCCTTCATTAAAGGATATCTCGTCCTACGACTCAAGCAGAAGGGGGACCTGAAGCTCGAATCCCCCTGGGAATGACCCTACGTCGTCACCGAAGTAATCATAGGTGGCTCCTATCGCCTAAAGGAGGTCGAATCTGGAGTCGAATACTCCAACCCTTTGAACGCCGCGCACCTGCGATGCTTCTACCCATAGTTGTATTTTACTTTCAGTAAAGCTATTTAGACATGCTAATCAGCCAAACACTATTCCTCCTACATTACGATGCATAAAATCTAAGTTCATTGGACCAAATTTCTCTTTGCATACATTTACATCGTTAAAATACGCTTGAGGGCTACGCCTCACCATACGACCTCGTCAATTTACAACAACAATGCATAAACCCTGAGTAGCTAACCACGTCAGGCTAACGAAAAGGACATGCACGATTCACAGTCAATAAAGCACTACATGCCACCACATACAATTTTACATAGGGCACCAAATCCCACTTGAAAAATTATAGACTTTACATCATCCTATTTTTCTATTTGCAGGAGTCAACCATGTTGGAGCAAGACGTTCGTCTGTTCCTCAAAAACATCTACGATTTCTTTGGCATAGTGCGCCACTGCCTCATAATGGGGACACATATCCCAAGACATACCATCTAGAAGCGGAGGTGGTCCAGCTGCTACCTTCGCCAGGTCCACATCACGACGATGCAACCGAATCAATGATTGGGCTGCCTTCACGCCTGCCACCAGCTGATGACGTACGAGCTCCTTCACGGCTATCGTGTCACAGAATTTTCCCAGTAAGCCCAGGAAACTAGAGGGAGCCGCATCCAAAGGAAACATCGTGGCCCAGACTGCCGCGAGTGATGACCTGGCACGCTTAAGCATCCAAAGCACTTGATGGACACGGTCTTGATCTGTTGCGAGCACAGTTGCTTGATCACGGTCCATCCAGAAGAAGCCGCTGACCTCCAACTCCTGTTGCATCAAGAAATTCATTCGAATTGCAACATGTTATTTCTCTTCCCGTGGAATAAGATTCACAACTGCACAAAGAAGCAGCAGGTGGGAAGACACAAAAGCATGGCGCGGTCGAAAATAAAAGGCTCATGGTGACCTACACTGGAGCTGCTCGCGAATTTGCCGAAATTCTTCAAGGAGAAACTCTTCCCTCGCAACAGCCCGCTCGGTCTTGGACTTCCACACATCTGCATGACCACGAATCATGAGCACGTCCTTCTCCGGGCTTCGGATGCGATCGCGTAACGCATGCAACTACGAAGCCTCACTAGGCGGCGGACGGGCGCCAAAGAAAGTAGAGGGTGTGCCCATCGGATCAGCACTCGAAGGACCCTAAGGGTGTACAATCAAGCAGAATATAAAAATCAAGGCATTTGACAACAGTCAAAAGAGAGACTTATATTTACATCAAAATCCACTACATGGCTGAATAATACTTGTTTAGCTGGAAGCATTACATGCGCAAAGGCAAAAAGAGACTTGGCTAAGCAAACTACAGGGAAATTGACCTAATGCGGTGACCCAGCATACCACTACATGTGTAGTACACTATAGTCGTTGACATGACATCCACAGAACACCGTTCATAAATATCACTATAGTCCTTGGCACTATGCAGTTTTTGTAAATCTTTCTTCAAAGATTGATTTTATTATGAAAATCTATGACCATCAGCCTTCACAGGTTGACCAGAACTTTCATGGAGTTCCTTTCCTGCCATGTTCGTAGCTCCTTCCCGGAATAGGGAGTAACAAGTTACAATTCTTACAATCTGCAGAGGTGGGTTACTTTACCCATGAGAGATCAATTCCTTGTTGCACAACCGGGCGTACTTTCCCATCCACAATTCCATGATGTGGGGCCTAGTAGTTGGTCCAATCCTATCACTGCCCTCTCCGCAACCTCATATGTCTGCATGATCCTTTGGGGACGGCTCACCTCCGTTAAGCCCCCTTTCGGGCAGGCTAAAACCCCGATGAGTTCCCGAATACTCTATGACCTGGTGATGCCCGGAATAGTACCATTTAAATGGACTAAATCCCTAAACACCATTCATAGATAATCTAGACACCAAAAGTGTGGGGTGTAAGGGTGCCCACCCATATGTTGGATCCGCACAAGGAATCACAACGTCACATTAAGATCGTCTTGGCTCCATACGAGAGGAATGTAGGGTTCGCAGCATAGAAAACAAAAATTTTCCTACGATGTGAACTATATACCAAGATCTATCTACTAGATACAAACAACGGGCGGATGTATATCCGTAGAGAACATACCCTTGAAGACCGACAAAGCTTAACGAGTTCAACTCGTGGTTGATGTAGACGATCTCTTGCCGATCTCAAGATCGAGAGGAAGTCCTAGCGCCGCAAATCAGCAGCGCATCCGTGCTCGCACACACGTTCGAGGCACCGAGCAACCTCCGCCTCCTCGCTCCAGCGATGCAGCGGAAGCACAACTCTTTCTTGCCGAATAGCCACCGGGAACATGTATCTCGCTAGTCCGAGACCATGGGGGATAAATTCTAGAGGGGGAGAGAGATCCTTCACGAGGAGGTGTGAGAGACAAGTGAGGAGGGGGGCACCCAAGGGGGTGGCCGCCGGCCATGGGGGCTGCCCCCTCCCCTCCTTCATTCATGTGGGTGGACACTCCACTCGCAAAATGCCCTTTAAATTCCCTCCACTCAAAAGTCCACTCAAATTCCCATTAAATTTCCACCAAATTTAATGCAAACTCTCATTAAATAAAACTCTTTTATTTTATTCAGAATTTTGTCAATTACTTTAATGACAAACATTCACAAATAACCCCTTGCTAGAATTCTATTTCACATGCATAACCACTTTATGCAATTTCACCCGAAAACCTGTTTCGGTATCTAGTGAAATAAATTCCTGCGCTTGTTCATTCTTTCGGCATGAAACATTTGCTCCAATTGGATGTCAGTGTCTCTTAAGTGTGTCACCCTACAGTTCGTGAATAATGCGGACATGATCGAGACCCCTCTCGGATCAATAATCAGAAGCGGGATCTAGAGACCCATACTGACTCCCACACATTCAACGATGTCTTTCTTGTGATCGTCGGAACCTTTTACGCTAGTATCTTAATCCCTTTGTTTCACGATATATTACATGTCCGAGATTCGATCATCGGTATCTCCATACCTAGTTTGATCTCGTTACCGACATGCAATCTTTTCTCGTTCCTGTGATATAACATTCTAGTGATCAAATCACTTGCTTGCAAGCTAATCAATGTGATATCACCGAGAGGGCCCAGAGTATATCTATCCGTCATCGGGATGAACAAATTCCACTCTCGATCCATGAGCCTCAACATAACACTTTATTCGTTCTGAATCCATCTTTATAATCACCCTGTTACGGTGTGACGTTTGATGTTATCAAGAAACTCTTCCGGTGTTAGTGATTGACATGATCTCATGGTCTAAGGATTAGGATCACTTCGTAAGTTGTTATAGCAATATAAACTCAATGACTTTGATCGTAATGCTATACTTCGGATGAATGTTCATCACACCATTACACTAATGTTGTGATCCCGTTATTAACAACATCCAATGTCCATGATCAGGAAACCTTGATCATCTTGTTAATCAACGAGCTAGTTTATGAGAGAGGCATAACTAGGAACTTTCTGTTTGTTTATTAAACACACATGTATTAACGTTTCCGTATTAATACAATTATAGCATGAAAAATAAACATCTATCATATACTTGGAATACACATAATAAACACTTTATTATTGCCTCTCAGGGCATATTCCCTTCAGTCTCCCACTTGCACTAGAGACAATAATCTAGTTACATAGTGATAAATCTAACACCCATTGAGTTCTGGTGTTGATCATGTTTTGCTCTAGGGAGAGTTTTAGTCAACGGATCTGCTACATTGAGATCCGTATGTACTTTACAAATCTTTATATCTCCATCCTTGACATGCTCGCGAATGGAGTGAAACCGGCGCTTAATATGCTTGGAATGCTTGTGAGACCTTGGCTCTTTGGCATTGGTAATGGCACCATTGTTGTCACAATAGATCACCATTGGGTCCAACGCGTTTGCCACCACTCCTAGTTCGGATATGAACTCCTTCATCCAAACTGCTTCTTGAGCCGCTTCTGAAGCAGCAACATATTCGGCCTCCGTTGTTGATCCCGCTACCACAGGTTGTTTGGAGCTCCTCCAACTAACCGCTCCGCCATTCATGAGAAATACGTATCCGGATTGAGACTTAGAGTCATCCGGATCGGTGTCAAAGCTAGCGTCGACATAACACTTAGCGACGAGCTCTTCTTCACCTCCGTATACAAGAAACATATCCTTAGTTCTTCGTAAGTACTTAAGGATATTCTTGACCGCTATCCAGTGTTCTGAACCTGGATCCGATTGGTACCTACTAGTCAAACTAATAGCATGTGCCACATCCGGTCTTGTACATAGGATGGCGTACATTATAGAGCCTATGGCTGAAGCATAGGGGACTTTGTCCATTATCTCTCTTTCTTCCGCCGAAGCCGGACTTTGAGTCTTACTCAATGTTTTGCCTTGCAACATAGGTAAGAACCCCTACTTACTTCCGTCCATTTTAAACTTCTTTAAAATATTATCAAGGTATGTACTTTGCGATAGCCCTATTAGGCGCCTAGATCTATCTCTATAGATCTTTATGCCTAATATGTATGACGCTTCACCTAGGTCCTTCATTGAAAATTTGCTGTTTAGATAACTTTTAACACTGTTTAAAAGATCTATATCATTTCCGATCAATAATATGTCATCCACATATAATATCAGAAATGCCACATTGCTCCCACTCACTTTCTTGTAAATACAAGCTTCTCCATAAGTTTGGACAAATCCAAACTCTTTGATCACCTCATCAAAGCGGAGATTCCAACTTCGTGATGCTTGCTTCAATCCATAGATGGATCGCTGAAGCTTGCACACCTTGTTAGCATCCTTAGGATCGACAAAACCCTTTGGTTGTATCATATACAACTCTTCTTCAATATTACCATTGAGAAACGCGGTTTTGACATCCATCTGCCATATCTCATAATCGAAATATGCAGCAATTGCTAACATAATCCTAACTGACTTTAGCATCGCTATGGGAGAGAAAGTCTCATCGTAGTCAACTCCTTGAATTTGTCGAAACCCCTTTGCGACAATTCGAGCTTTATAGACGGTCACATTACCATCAGCATCAGTTTTCCTTTTGAAAATCCATTTGTTCTCCACGGCCTTTCGGTCGTGAGGTAATTCCACCAAGTTCCAAACTTGATTTTCATACATGGATTCCATTTCGGATTTCATGGCTTCTAACCATTTGTTGGAATCCGGGCTCATCATCGCTTCTTCATACGTCGCAGGGTCATCATTTTCATCAACCATGAAATTCATGACAGGATTTCCGTACAGCTCGGGAGCTGCACGCGTCCTGTTTGACCTGCGAGGTTCGGTAGTACTCTCTTTCGGAGTTTCATGATCATTATCATTAGTTCCCTCTTCAACAGGTGGATCCAACTCCGGAACAACTTCCGGCGCTGCGCTACTCGCCATACTTTGAAGAGAAGGTTCCACAACCTCTTCGAGTTCTACCTTCCGACTACTCACACCTTTCGCGAGAAACTCTTTCTCTAGAAAGGATCCATTCTTGGCAACAAAAACCTTGCCCTCGGATCTATGATAGAAGGAATACCCAATAGTTTCTTTAGGGTATCCTATGAAGACGCATTTTTTCGCTTTGGGTTCGAGTTTATCCGGTTGAAGTTTCTTCACATAAACATCGCATCCCCAAACTTTAAGAAATGACAGCTTAGGTTTGTTTCCAAACCACAATTCATATGGTGTCTTTTCAACGGATTTAGATGATGCCCGATTTAAAGTGAATGCATCAGTTTCTAGTGCATAACCCCAAAATGACAACGACAAGTCCGTCAGAGACATCATAGATCGAACCATATCTAATAAAGTACGATTACGATGTTTCGACACACCATTTCGCTGTGGTGTTCCGGCAGGTGTGAGTTGTGAAACAATTCCACACTCTTTCATGTGAGTGCTAAACTCGTAACTTAGATACTCACCTCCACGGTCGGACAGTAGAAATTTGATCTTTCTATTACGATGATTTTCCACTTCATTCTGAAATTCCTTGAACTTTTCAAAGGTTTCAGACTTGTGTTTCATCAAGTAGATATAACCGTATCTACTCAAATCATCTGTGAAAGTAACAAAATAACGATATCCACCTCGCGCCGACACACTCATTAGACCACATACATTAGAATGTATGATTTCCAATAAATCTGTCGCCCGTTCCATTGAACCGGAAAACGGCGTTCTAGTCATCTTTCCCATAAGGCATGGCTCACATGTATCAAATGATTCATAATCAAGTGATTCCAAAAGTCCATCAGAATGGAGCTTCTTCATGCGTTTAACGCCAATATGACCTAGACGGCAGTGCCACATATATGCGGATATATCATTATTAAGTTTAATCCTTTTAGCATCAACATTACGAATATGTGTAACATTATCATCGAGATCTAATAGAAATAAACCATTCATCATCGGTGCATGACCATAAAAGATTTCATTCATATAAATGGAACAACCATTGTTCTCGGATTTAAATGAATAACCACTTCGCATCAAACACGATCCAGATACAATGTTCATGCTTAGTGCAGGCACCAGATAACATTTATTCAAGTTTATAACTAATCCCGACGGTAAGTGGAGAGGCAGCGTTCCGACGGCGATCACATCAACGCTTGATCCATTGACGACACGCATCTTGACCTCACCCCTTGCTAGCGGTCGCATGTTCCGCAGCCCCTGATTCGAGTTACAAATATTAGCAACTGAACCGGTATCAAATACCCAGGTGCTACTGCGAGCACTAGTCAAGTACACATCAATAACATGTATATCATATATACCTTTGTTTGCCTTGCCGGCCTTCTTGTCTGCCAGATACTTGGGGCAGTTGCGCTTTCAGTGGCCAGTCCCCTTACAATAGTAGCACTCGGAATCAGACTTAGGTCCAACTCGGGGTTTCTTTTCAGGCGCGGCAACAGGCTTGCCGCCCTTACTTCCCTTCCGTTTTCCCTTCTTGTCTTTCTTGAAACTAGTGTTCCTATTGATCATCAACACTTGATGTTCCTTTTTGATCTCCACTTCTGCAGTTTTAAGCATTGACAGAAGCTCGGGGAGAGACTTCTTCATGCCTTGCATATTATAGTTCATCACGAATATCTTATAGCTAGGTGGCAGAGACTGCAGAACACGATGGATGCCTAAGTCAATGGGAATCGATATTCCCAAGGACACAAGCTTATCGGCGTAACCCGACATCTTGAGTACATGCTCACTAACAGAGTTGTGCTCTTCCATCATGCACCTAAAGAACTTTTCTGAAGCGTTGTAGCTCTCTACAGCAGCATGTGTGTCGAAAATCATTTTCAACTCACCCATTGTATCAAATGCATTGCCGTTTTCGAAACTCTTTCGAAGTTCCGGCTCTAGCCCATACAATATGCCGCAATGAACTAAGTTGTGGTCCTCCTGACGAGTCTGATAGACATTCTTCTCCTCGTCAGGGGCATCATCTAAAGGTGGGGGGCCTAATGGCGCTTCTAGCACATATTGATTTTGTGCAGCAGAGAGGAGAATCCTCAAATTCATGGCCCATTCGGTAAAGTTGCTACCGTTTGTTGCTAGTTTCTCTTTCTCCATGAACACATTGAAATTAAAAGCAGGTGGTGCCATCTACAACAGAATTTGTAAAGTTTAGACTAAGTGTATGATAGATTGAGTTCAACTAATCTATATTACGAATGAACTCCCACTCAAAAACGACATCCCTCGTGCCTTTTTGGTGATTACATGAACCAAATCCACTACACCAAGTACGATCATCACGTGAGTCGGTATAGCTTCAAAGGCGAGCATCAAATGGGCATCATATCAACTATATGACTCATGCTTAACCTTTCGGTCCGTGTTCCGAGGCCATGTCTGTACATGCTAGGCTCGCCAAGTTAGAACCTTAGTATTCACGTGTGTAACTGTTTTACACCCGAAATATGGTCGTGGATCCAAGAACACCCGATCATCACGTGATGTCTTGGAGCGACGAAAACATAATTGGTGCATACTAAAGGAAGAACACATTCTTATCTTGATATTTAAATGAGGGATCATCTTATTATGCTAACAAAGCGCTAAACAAGCAATATAAGATGCAATCAAACATCATATGTTTATTAGTGAAATTATATGGTTCCCGCAGATGATCTCTATCATGTGCATCGTGGTATGATCACTATCATACCTATATGTGTAAATCCAAGGTCTATGGATTTTACACGCTATGTGTGTTGTAAGAGTATCATCTCATACTTCTACTTACAACACTACCATATCATAACACTAGCCCAGCAACAATCTAAACTAGACGCCTCTAATTTATCCATTGCAAGTTTTACGTGGCTTAGGGCTTTCGAGATAGAACCGTTCTTACCTACGAACATGAACCACAACGAGGATAATCAAATTGTTGACAACTCGCTTGCAAAATAGATATTGACTATAGTAGGAGAGACATACACCCGCTAGCCACTTATGCAAACTAGTTGCATGTCAAGCGTGGAACAGGTCTCATGTGCGAGGACATGTAAAGTTTATCCGGGCCGCTTCATCCCACTATGCCACCAATATCCAAAATTACAACAAAGGAGCAACAACATGATCATCATCGCCCACATACTCATATGTGTACTACCCGTGTAAAGTATCTACGCATAGATCCGGCTCTGATACCACTGTAGGGTTCGCAGCATGGAAAACAAAAAATTTCCTACGATGTGAACTATATACCAAGATCTATCTACTAGATACACACAACGGGCGGATGTATATCCGTAGAGAACATACCCTTGAAGACCGATAAAGCTTAACGAGTTCAACTCGTGGTTGATGTAGACGATCTCTTGCCGATCTCAAGATCGAGAGGAAGTCCTAGCTCCGCAAATCAGCAGCGCATCCCTGCTCGCACACACGTTCGAGGCACCGAGCAACCTCCGCCTCCTCGCTCCAGCGATGCAGTGGAAGCACAACTCTTTCTTGCTGAATAGCCACCGGGAACATGTATCTCGCTAGTCCGAGACCATGGGGGATAAATTCTAGAGGGGGAGAGAGATCCTTCACGAGGAGGTGTGAGAGACAAGTGAGGAGGGGGGCTCCTTTTATAGAAGGAGGGGGGGCACCCAAGGGGGTGGCCGCCGGCCATGGGGGCTGCCCCCTCCCCTCCTTCATTCATGTGGGTGGACACTCCACTCACAAAATGCCCTTTAAATTCCCTCCACTCAAAAGTCCACTCAAATTCCCATTAAATTTCCACCAAATTTAATGCAAACTCTCATTAAATAAAACTCTTTTATTTTATTCAGAATTTTGTCAATTACTTTAATGACAAACATTCACAAATAACCCCTTGCTAGAATTCTATTTCACATGCATAACCACTTTATGCAATTTCACCCGAAAACCTGTTTCGGTATCTAGTGAAATAAATTCCTACGCTTCTTCATTGTTTCGGCATGAAACATTTGCTCCAATTGGATGTCGGTGTCTCTTAAGTGTGTCACCCTATGGTTCGTGAATAATGCGGACATGATCGAGACCCCTCTCGGATCAATAATCAGAAGCGGGATCTAGAGACCCATACTGACTCCCACACATTCAACGATGACTTTCTTGTGATCGTCGGAACCTTTTACGCTAGTATCTTAATCCCTTTGTTTCACGATATATTACATGTCCGAGATTCGATCATCGGTATCTCCATACCTAGTTTGATCTCGTTACCGACATGCACTCTTTTATCGTTCCTGTGATATAACATTCTAGTGATCAAATCACTTGCTTGCAAGCTAATCAATGTGATATCACCGAGAGGGCCCAGAGTATATCTATCCGTCATCAGGATGAACAAATTACACTCTCGATCCATGAGCCTCAACATAACACTTTATTAGTTCTGAATACATCTTTATAATCACCCTGTTACGGTGTGACGTTTGATGTTATCAAGAAACTCTTCCGGTGTTAGTGATTGACATGATCTCATGGTCTAAGGATTAGGATCACTTCGTAAGTTGTTATAGCAATATAAACTCAATGAATTTGATCGTAATGCTATACTTCGGATGAATGTTCATCACACCATTACACTAATGTTGTGATCCCGTTATTAACAACATCCAATGTCCATGATCAGGAAACCTTGATCATCTTGTTAATCAACGAGCTAGTTTATGAGAGAGGCATAACTAGGAACTTTCTGTTTGTTTATTAAACACACATGTATTAAAGTTTCCGTATTAATACAATTATAGCATGCAAAATAAACATCTATCATATACTTGGAATACACATAATAAACACTTTATTATTGCCTCTCAGGGCATATTCCCTTCAAGGAAAAGGATAAAGCTGACTTCTCCGTCCCATTCCAAATCTCATGGATAACGTGTAATATACGACGCTAGAATCACTGATGTCATGGGTTATTAATCCCTAATTGTTCATCAATATTTCAAATAGAAACCTAAGTTCTATTTCTCCAGCATATCATCACTTAGGATGATATCTAAGATTTATTTATTTTGAGAAAATAATATCTTCTTTATCTGGAATATAGATGATAACACACAATTTGCAAATACTTGATAAAGACTCTTCAAAGGACATGAGCAAGTGATGAACTTGCCTTGTGATTGCAAGGTAGTGAAGTCGGATGCTTGCACTGGACCTTGAGCTTCTACGTCTACAAAACATCATTATTGCCTGGTAAGGACAATATTTAAAGAAGAAAAATGATTATGCAAGGTAATTTAATGCATCATTTAGTTTGGTGTGTATTCTCCCTCATTATTTTAAATTATAAAACTCTTTTCATAAGTAAAGAATTTATAATTATAAATTATTAATATTTATGGAATGTTGTATTCTTTATTTTCTTTTCTTTTATTTAACTTTTACTTATTTAATAATTCCTTTAAGAATTATTATTAACAAAATATATAAATTATTTGTTTAGTATTTTTCTAAAATACTAAAATATTGGTATATAATAAAAGTGTTTTTTATTTATTTTTATCATCTTTCAATAATTTTATAAAATTCTATAAGGAATATATATATTACAAAATTCTTAATAAAAATTATATGCCTAAAAATTTATTTCTTAATTTATTTAGATAATTTGGATTATTGTGAATCCAAAAATATTTTATTTATAATTTTTGGGCTTTTATTTTATTTTCTAGAGTTTATTTAAATTCAGGGGCATTTTGGTCTTTTCTTAATTATTAAAAAACTGGCTTTAGGTGATTGGGCTGACTAAGTTGGGTTTATTGGGCCCTTGTGGCCCAATTAGGCAGAACCAAATGACTCCCCGAAGGGTTCTTGGCCCAACCAGCCCACACTCTCTCTGTCACTCTCTCGTTCTCCTCTCTCTTCTTCTCCTCCCCTGACCCCGTGGTCGGCGATGCCTCTGCCGGCGATTAACGCCGCCTTGGACCTCCTCCGATGCTGCTGTGATGCATGGGGTGGTGTGTTGACCCTTCTCCACCTTCCTTTCCAACTCGATTTGGACCTGGGGCCCTCCTGTGGCCAGACCGGCTCTGTCTCGAACCCTAGGGTTTGGGATGGTGATGGTGCTGTCGTCGCCGCTGCTCCCATGTGGTGTGGTGGTGTTCCTCGCCTTCAGGCGTGGCTGTGGTCGCCGCCTCGGCGTGGTGTGGGTCGCAGCGCCCCCTTGGGGTGCTCCCCGTGCCACCGTGCTCGTCGACACCCTCTGCTTCCTCTTCTCGCCCACAGCGACAACCTTCAGTAAGTTATTTTTTTCTTCCCCTCGTGTCCTTTGTGCTATGCCACTATATGCTATGTGTTTGTAGTGGCTACTCCTGGCTAGTGGTCATGTCCTGATTAGGGTTTTTTGTTCTGCTTAGGGTTCATATCCCTCTGTTGATTAAATATCTGATGATTTGGATCATGTATTGATGATCCCTAAGCATGATGAGTGGTTGTTTGATATGGATTATTGTTTATGGTTGGCTTTGGTGAGGCTAGTGGCTTACCAGATTGATTCCACTAGAAAATTTGATATGGTTCAGATGATAATGTTACTGTAGAATCATTACTTTAGAGATTCTAGTGATTTGAGAGCTTACCACTGTCATTACTTGGTTATTGACATTGATTTTTGATTGATGAAGTCACTATATCTGTAGTTGTTGGCTTATGAATTCATATACAGTTTGAGAGTAATTTTCTCTTTGAGTGATGTTATGTATATGTATATTCCTGGATATGATTCCTGTGATTAGTATCAGGAAAATGATTTGTAGTTGGCTGTGGGTGTATCTGTGAAAGCGAGATGACTAATCTGCTTGGTTTAGAAGTTGTTCTTGTGACACCATCCTAATATGGCACACAATACTAGGTTCTATTACTTGGCTTGATTTTGTTTAAGCTGAAGATTAGCTTGGCATCAGAGATAAGTGGAAACTACTTTACTTGAATCCCTAAAGCCTATGATGTTGGTCTGAGGTTTAGGGACTAGGTCCTTATCTTGTTGTTCCTCATGGATTTGTTCCGGTAGTGATACCAGCTACTGATTCTTGAGTTAAAGTTGGGAAAAATGATTTGTAGGCTTATTAAGTTATATATATCCATAAGATGTAGAAATTCTAAGGTCCTACTCCTGTTTAAGAGATGTGCCTAGAAGTTCAGATCTTAGCTATATTCATTCTTGAAATTTGAGATATAGCCTGATAGCTAGGATCAATGAGGTTGTTCTGAGATTCTAGTTGGATCTATATAGTTTTCTGATTGCTTTTGGTGTTTGAAAAACTTCAATGATGGACTCACCCCACTTGGGTGTTTTTCTGAGAAGTTGAGTATGAGACAACTCATGAATGCTTATATAGCTTAGACAGATAAATCATGTGATGGTCTTTTACTATTCACCACAACAGTGAAGTTGTTGGGTCTGCAACTTGTTGATCTTGTGGCTTGATCTTGCTGATTGTGTGGCTAGCTTGATCTGGTGCTTCTCCTGATGCTGCTCCTGCTACTTCCAGCTCCTGGACTTGTCCTTGAGCTTGCTATCCACCTCCTGGTCATGTTGGCTTGACCTTGTTCTTGCTATCCACCTGATCTACCCCCTCCTTATGTCACCATCTTGGTAAGATGATCAAGGGTGTTGTTGGTGTGATCTGGTTTGGTTTGGTTTGGTTTGGTTTGGCTGATGTGCTTGATGTGTATGAACCAGGAAATGGTGTTGGGGTGCTTCCCACGGCTGTGCTGAGCAGTTTTGTTTGTATGGGCTGTTGTTGCTGTGTTGACATCACACACCATGCATTTAGGTGTGTGTGCTGCCTGTGTGCCTGCTGCACCTTCTGGATATGTTCAGGAAGTTACCTTTTATCTGATTACTTTTACCTGTCTGGTGAAACTTGCCCCTCTTGCTGATTGGAATTATTTGACTTGTGGCTTAAAAATGATGAAAGATTTAGTTCTTTCATATTGGTGAAACTTGCCCCTTAAAGTTTACTCAGTGATGTAAAGTTTCAACAGTGCAACTCACTGTCAATACTGAGAGTAACATATTTTTATCCTTGATTTTATTTCTTTTAGTTTGTGTTTTGTTTTGCAGGTACAAGACTTGGAAATTCAAGACTTAGATTAGGTTTTCTTTTTCTTTATAGAATAGTCCCTTATAATATTTATTTTATTCTTTTGTAACCTTTATTTATCCTTTTGTAATAAAGATTGTAATATTACTCAATATATAAATGTTCTTTTATTTCATTTACTATTGTAAAGATTCTTGATTAAGTTACCTTTTATAACTTATCTATTGAATAAAGATATGGAATGAATATTCAATTTATTGGTTATGTTATCTTATTTAAAGTTTTGAGTTACTAATTATTAACTGTTGACTAAATCAAATTACTCAAACATAATTCTAAATCTTTTAAATTATAAATCCAACACTCAAGTTTATATTCAAATTTCATTTCCCAAAACACACTAATCCACAAAGATCATATCAAAGTTTATAACGATCATTCTTCAAGACTATTCCTAATCTTTAAAGAGTGAAAGAAACTTTGATCACTTTAGGTTTTTATTTGGCGAAAAATTTACCCACATTTTTATAGATGAATGCATGCAATTTCACAGATTCCTAAATCTACCCTTTGTTGGTTCCTAAATGCTGGGATGTTACAGACTTCCCCCCTTAAATTAAACTTCGTCCCGAAGTTTGTTGAAGTGTACCTGAATAGTTCTGGATAGGCTTTTCTTAAATCCTCTTATTTCTCCCAAGTGGCTTCCCTTTCGGAATGATATTCCCACTGTACCTTGCAGTATTTGATTGCCTTGTTCCTTAACCTCTTCCAGTTTTGTTCAAAAAAATTATAGGGTTTCTCTACATAGGTCAAGTCTGCTTGTAATTCTATCTCCTGATGTGTGATTGCATCATCCGGAACAACATCAGCCACGGGATCCCCATGCTCCAAGACACTGCGATCAAACTGTTATCGCCATATTTGGCCAAAGGAGGAGTTGGGCCGTGATCAAAATGGGCTTAGAAGATACGTATATGCAACGTGTTGTTGAATCGGCCTCGTGTGTTGATTTGGGCTAAATTGCCCGTGTATCTTATATTGTAATAGATTCCGTTTAGATTTAGGTAAGAGATAGAGTTGTAGAGTTATTCCAAAGATAGAAAGTCTCCGGACTATAAATATGTACCTAAGGTGATCGAGAAAAGGAGGACAATCACGTTCACAACAAACACAATCTCGGCGCATCGCCACCCCTTGTTTCTAGGGTTTTTCTCGGGTAAGTGCCATGCTGCCTAGATCGCATCTTGCGATCTAGGCAGTATCTACTTATGCGTTATCTGGTGTTACTCGTACTGAAGCCTTGTTGATGGCGAGTAACACTATTATCATAGATTTGTTTGGGTTAGCATCAGTACTTTTCGCTATGATTGTTTAGTTATGCTACCTCTAGCTATCTCGCCGCCTCTGCACCTTTTCCCAGGTGTAAGGGTGGCATCTTGCTTGATCTTTATTTAAGTCGATTTGATCTGTTATAGTTGTGCCTTGTTCTTCGAGGTTTAGTTTGATATCCACATGATCAGGCCTTGCAAACGGATTGAACGATCCAGTAGTATGTAAGATATGGTTTACCAATCCAAGAGGGGGTGTTCCGGGAATTGACGTTACGTTGGTTTTTAGGCCTTCTCTAGGATTAGTTTTCTATTATCTTTTGTATCTACCAGGCTCAATTACGTGTAGGATGTTCCAGTCATGTAGTGAAAACATTAAACTGTCGTAGATCGATCTAACTTGTATTGATGAAGCAAAACCCCATGTTATAATAGATCTAATGCAGAACCATGGGATAATCGGCTCTAGGAGCCGATTCGCAGGGAAACCTGGGAGCCGGTTACAGCTCGAATTTTACATATGTTTGTTTGCCATGCAGGAAACCAATCGAAGCAATCTTTCACCTTCCTGATCAGGTATAGGTCAGGTGGCACGCCCTCGAACCAAGCCAGGACGTGTGCCGGAGTTTTGCGGGCTGTTGCCCGAGGGACCAGGGCCCACCAGCAGTTCTGGGAGCCTCCCGGCTCTTCGTGTTGCCCGTCGCTGCTCGCCGGTGGGTTTTGGTAGGCAACTCATTCTGGCACGCCCGGTGGGACCTTTAAACAACGTCTACATCAACATCCGACGCTGCGATGGACAACAGACCGGTCACGTACGATGAGCTGCCTGAGGAGCACAAGGCGAAGTATGATGACGTCAAAGCTCTCTTCGAAGCCGATCTCATCGGCTCTTTTGAGAGGACTCGTAAGCATGGTATCAGGTGGAAAGGGTTCTCACCCGAGGGCGCTCTTGATGAGGTGGATCTGTCTGTTCCTTCAGAGGACCGCACCAGAGCTCTGCGCCAGGAAGTCAACTACATGGTGGCTCATTCTCTTCACCGCCATTCTGAGAGCTTGGTAAACGCTTTCGAGCGGGTAGCAGTTCGCGTAGTTCAGGAGATCATGAAACATCAGTACTCTCCGTCGGGGCCCACTCTGGGGACTCACCAGGGAGAAAGACCGCTCCAGGCCAGGCCACCGCTGCCATTCACACTTGCAGCTCCAGAGCCACCAGGGGCACCGGCGTACGTCGTCTACAAGGTCGGAGGCGACCCTAGCGATTGCCAATTCCTGTGTGAACCACCTAAAGAAATCCCACATGGATACGTGTGCACCTACGTGCCCGCCTGCAACAGCTTGACGCGCACGAACCAGATTGCAACCGCAGGGATTGCTGGGGCAGGGGCTTCGGGAGCAGGTGTTCCCGGAGTAGGAGTCTCTGGGATGGACGCCGACAAATAGGCGTGGCTAGCCAAGTATGCCACTGGAACGAGTCATGAGAATCTAGCCCCTGCAGCCCAAACAACGGAACAAATCCGTACCATCTTGAGAGACCAGTTCGGCTTCGTGCCGAAGAGAAGGACAATCGGCTATTCAAAGCCGTACCCCAACGAGTTTGACCTGATCCCGCTGCCACCCAAGTATCAGCTCCCTGAGTTCTCGAGATTTAGCGGGTCCGAGGGGTCGAGCTCGATCGAGCACGTGAGCCGATACCTGGCACAGTTAGGCATGATATCAGCATCAGATCAGTTGCGCGTGAGGTTCTTTGCGCAATCTTTGACAGGACCAGCTTTTGGGTGGTACACCTCGCTGCCACCTGATTCGATCCAGACCTGGAAGCAACTGGAAGAGCAGTTCCACATTCAGTATCATTCAGAAGCTACCGAGGCTGACATTGCAGACCTGGCACAGGTGCGGCAAAAGCGAGGAGAAACGGTAGCCGAGTACATCCAACGCTTCAGGACTGTCAAGAACCGATGTTACTCAGCTCGTTTAACTGAGAAGGAAGCAGTCGAGCTGGCAGCGTTGGGTCTCGCAGCACCCATCAAAGATATGGCTTTCCAAGTGGAGTACAACTCGTTGGCGCACATGGCCCAGAAGCTGGCGATGTATGAGCAGCGCCACCCTGAGTTGTACCAGGACAAGTCCAAACGTCCGATAGGCCTGGTCGATACAGAAGAAGAAGACCCCACGCAAGACCAGGAGGTGGCCGTGGCTGAATGGGCTCGGGGCGCAGATCCCGTATCCTGCAAATGGGTGAAACAGCAAGGGCCTGCAAAAGGGTTCGACTTTGATGTGAGCAGAGCTGAGCAAATATTCGATTTACTGCTGAAAGAAAAGCAGCTGAAGTTACCCGAAGGCCACAAAATCCCTTCGGCTCAAGAGATGAACGGAAGACCATACTGCAAGTGGCATCACTCGTTCACCCACACCACCAATGACTGCAAAGAGCTACGTCGCCAGATCCAAACGGCGATAGAGCAGGGCCGTCTCATCCTGGGACAATTCGCCATGAAAGTAGACACCAACCCGTTCCCCGGCGTCAACATGGTAGAACATAGCCACTCCACGAGGCGCCAGTTGGATTTCTCGTTCAATGTCAACATGGCAGGACCAGGGTACCACCATGCGACGTGCAAGGAGGAAGGCGGTCGCTCTCGCGGCAGAGTAAGAGAGGAGGCTGGTCCACGCGACCGGCCCAGCTACGACGACAGGCGGTACTTAACTGAGGAACAAGTGAAAAGTGTGCGATATCAGAAACCACATTCCACGCATCTCCTTAACAAGTATGAGCGTCAGTATGACCAACGTCGCCGGCGCGACGGAGAAGATGAAGGATATGAACACCTCGCTAGGGGACCGTCAAGAGAAAAGGAAGGCGCAGACAAACATTGGGATTGTCCGTTCTTCAAGTATTGCTGGGATGTGGGAATGAGCCGATTGCCTACGATCGATAACTGCCCAGAATGCGGACAGCAGAAGGAGGACACGGAGCCAGTGTCAGTGTTTAAGCGCCTAGGGCCTCTCCCACCTCAGACCGACGGAGGGAGTCGTCTCGACCACAAGGTCTCAAGGGGCCAATGGATGACAAAGAGAAAGACAGGTATCACCGTCCAAGGTGGTGTCCCGACGGACTCAGACACACCCAAAAGCGTAGAGTGCAGCGGCTGCGTAACTTGGAGGAAGCCGAAGTGCAGTATCTCCACGCTCTAAAGAAAGCATGGCCCGATCTGGCCGTTAAGATTAGGCAGACCTTGGAAACAGAAGATCACCCGAAAAAAAAAGAGTGGCGCCCCAAACCGGTAAAAGCCGATGCAAAGACATCGGCTGGCACAAACATGGTATTCATACTTCCGTCAGAGTTCTGCGTGCCAAGAACCAACGAGCTACCAGTGGCACAGTTCGACTGCGGCCCACGGCCAGTTATCTTTGAGAAGCCACGTGAGAAGGGTTACAAACATCTGAAAGCCCTGTACCTACGAGGTTACATCAATGGGGAACCTGTCAGCAAGATGTTAGTGGACATCGGAGCGGCAGTCAACATAATGCCATACTCCATGCTACGGCGTTTGGGACGCTCCACTGCAGATCTGATCAAAACCAACGTCACTTTGAGCGACTTCAACGGCCAGACTTCAGAGACACAAGGCGTACTGAACGTGGATCTGATCGTGGGCAGAAAAACCATCCCTACGTCATTCTTCGTCGTGGACAGCAAAAGCACCTACGCTGTCCTGTTGGGGAGAGACTGGATTCATGCCAACTGCTGCATCCCATCCACGATGCACCAGTGCCTAATACAGTGGGATGGAGATGAGGTGGAAGTCATTCATGCAGACGATTCTGTCGAGGTCTCCATTGCTGGCATGAACGTCTGGGAAGCAGAAGACCAAGAGCCGATCTCTGAAATCAGTCTAGACGGCTGTGAACGCATTGAGGCTACAAAAAACGGGGTGAGGCTGGTCTTATCCACCGGCCTGACAGAGTAGCAAAGTCCACGATGGTGCGTGGTACGGCCGATCCCTGCGATCGGCCACAAAAAACAAAAAGCAGCAATCTTACGACGAACAGATCGTGCAGTCGTAGCAGGGAGATTCCCAGCCATTGTAAAACCATAAGGTGTAAACCGTCCTTGACTAATGCAATCAAAAAGGGGGCCGATTCAGGCAATCGGCCCAAATTATTTTTGTTAACCTCACCTACTGTTTGCCCTGTGCTTAGCATCGATTTGACAGGTGACGGAAAGCTAGGGTATGGATTTACATCTGCTGATGAACTAGAAGAAATCGATATTGGTCCTGGGGATAAGCCACGACCAACATTTATCAGCAAAAAGTTGGATCCGAGTCTGCGGGGTCCGATGATAGCCCTGTTGAAAAAATATCCAGACTGCTTCGCCTGGGACTATACAGAGATGCCTGGGTTAGACAGGAGCATCATTGAGCATCGACTCCCGCTTAAAAAAGGATTTCGGCCATTCC
Organism: Avena atlantica; assembly: GCA_910589765.1. Classification (NCBI taxonomy): domain Eukaryota; kingdom Viridiplantae; phylum Streptophyta; class Magnoliopsida; order Poales; family Poaceae; genus Avena; species Avena atlantica. Next base: position 430,102,443 of record OU342735.1, on the reverse strand, counting down.
AACAGCGGGCACGACAGATGAAGGCCGAAATTCTGGAAGAAGTCAAGAAGGAGGTCGAGAAAATGTTGGCAGCCGATTTAATCAGGCCATGCAGGTATGCTGAGTGGATTTCTAGTATCATACCTGTGGAGAAAAAGGATGGCCGTTGGCGTGTCGCCATAGATTTTCGGGACCTCAATAGAGCTACCCCAAAGGATGAGTATCCAATGCCGGTGGCAGAAACATTAATCAACGCAGCGGCTGGCCATAAGATCTTGAGCTTCATGGATGGCAATGCCGATTACAACCAAATTTTTATGGCTCCAGAAGACATACACAAGACTGCGTTCAGAGTACCAGGCTCGGTGGGGTTGTTTGAATACGTTGTCATGACGTTTGGACTGAAGAATGCCGGTGCCACGTACCAAAGAGCCATGAACTACATTTTCCATGATCTGATCGGCAAGCTGGTGGAAATTTATATCGATGACGTAGTGGTCAAGTCTACCTCAGTAGAAGGACACTTGGGCGATCTGCAACGCGTCCTGGACCGAACAAGAAAATTCGGACTACGGATGAATCCAAAGAAGTGCGCCTTCGGTGTAACGGCCGGTCAGTTCTTGGGTTTCTTGGTCCATGAACGCGGGATTGAGATCGGCCTAAAAAGTCAAGAGGCCGTGCGAACAATGAAGCCACCTACCACGAAGAAAGAGCTACAGTCTCTCATCGGCAAGATCAACTTCGTCAGAAGGTTCATCTCCAATCTGTCAGGAAGGATAGAGCCGTTCATGGGACTGGTAAAAATTAAATCTGACGAGGAGTTCCGCTGGGGAAAAGAACAACAACGAGCCTTCGACGAAATCAAAGAATATTTAACGAAGCCGCCGGTTTTAGTCCCGCCCCAGCCGGACAGGCCGTTCTACATTTACTTGTCAGTAGCGGACACGTCCATCGCCTCAGTGGTGGTGCAAGTTTATGACGGGCTGGAGCGAGTGGTATTTTACATCAGCAGAAGGATGCTGGATGCAGAGACAAGGTACTCTGAGATCGACAAGTTGTGCCTCTGCCTGTTTTTCACCTGCACCAAGCTGCGCCACATTTTGCTATCAGCAGAGATTGTCATCATCTGCAAATCAGACGTCATAAAGCACATGCTGTCGGCTCCTATGTTGAAAGGCCGACTGGGTAAATGGATGTTTGCATTATCGGAGTTTGACATCCGGTACCAACCCGCGAAAGCAGTTAAGGGGCAGGCATTGGCCGACCTTATCGCTGAAAGGATCAACACCAATATAGCAGCACTGTCTATACGAGCGTGGGCTATGTTCTTCGACGGATCGGTTTGTGACGATGGGTGCGGCATCGGCATGCTACTCGTGTCACCCCGGGGGGCAACATTTTCCTTCTCTATCAGGTTATCTGCCCCTCGCACCAACAACGTCGCTGAGTATGAGGCGATACGCAAGGGAATGGAGTTGCTCATCGAAGCTGGAGCGGAAGCAGTGGAAATTTTTGGAGACTCCAAGCTGGTGATTTCTCAACTCACGGAGGAATATAAGTGTGAGAGCGAGTCGCTCTTCCCATTATGGATGCAATGCCGTGAGCTGATGGCACAGTTCCGATACATAAACTTCACCTGGATCCCGCGATCGCAGAATACCGAAGCAAATGATCTTGCACAAATGGCTTCAGGCTACAAGGACGTAGCAGAGGGAGCCGATGTTCAGGTGCAATTCCTGGACACAGACGACTGGAGAGCCGATATCTTCAATTACTTGAAGGATTCGGCTCGGGGGGCACCTAAACGGATAAGATACAAGGCCATTAAGCATGTGCTCATTGGGGACGACATGTTTTACAAGACTCTTGAGGGGTTATTGCTCAAATGTCTGGGGACAGCCGAGGCCAATCGGCTCCTACACGAGGTACACGAAGGCGCCTGTGGAACTCACCAATCGGCTCACAAGATGAAGTGGTTGATCAGGCGATCAGGGTTTTATTGGCCTACCATGCTCGAGGACTGTTTTAAGTACTACAAAGGATGTCAAGCATGTCAGAGATTTGGAAAAATTCAGATGGTACCCGCGTCAGCAATGAACCCCATCATCAAGCCTTGGCCATTCCGAGGTTGGGGCATGGATATGATCGGCAAGATCAATCCTCCGTCAAGCAAGGGCCACATGTGGATTTTGGCCATCACGGATTATTTCACCAAGTGGGTGGAAGCCGTCCCTATGAAGTCAGTAAGTTCAAAGGATGTTGTCGATTTTGTGAAAGAACACGTCATTCATAGGTTTGGGATTCCCCAGACTATCACGACCGATGGAGGTTCGGTTTTCACTTCTCACGAGTTCAGAAAGTTCTGTGAAGACACAGGGATTAAGCTGATTCGATCATCTCCGTACTATGCTCAAGCAAATGGGCAAGCTGAAGCGTCCAACCAGAGCCTTATCAAGCTGATCAAGAGGAAAATCGATGAGCACCCTAGGCGTTGGCACGAGGTTTTGTCAGAGGCTTTATGGGATTACCGCATGTCATGTCATGGAGCAATAAAAACCTCGCCGTACCATCTAGTCTACGGACAAGAAGCCGTATTGCCTTGGGAAATTACGGCTGGATCGAGACGTGTCACATTTCAGAACGATCTAACGACTGCAGAGTATGCGGCCCTGATGAGTGACAGCGTTGAAGATTTGACTGAGCTTAGGCTGTGGTCGCTTGAGAAAATCAAAGAGAACAAAGCCAAAGTAGCTCGTGCATACAACAAGAAGGTGAGACCTAAGGAGTTCCACGTTGGCGATCTGGTGTGGGAAGCGGTGTTACCATTAGGGACTAAGGATGCAGCATATGGTAAATGGTCTCCAAATTGGCACGGGCCATACAGGGTCGATCAGGTTTTAAGAGGGAACGCGTACATGCTGGAAGAACTGGACGGCGTGAAATTCCCAGTAGCTGTCAACGGTCAGCATCTCAAGAAATATTTCCCAAGTATGTGGGATGATGGACAATGAGATATGGGAGCCGATACACGAAATCGGCCAATAAAAAAAATTATTATGTAGTTCCCAAGCACGTGGGATGATGGACAGTGAGATATGGGGGCCGATACATGAAATCGGCCAATAGAAGTATACAGCCGATGCACGGTCATCGACTTTAGAGGTTCAAAACTGGTACAAGTCGATGCCAGTTTACATAAACGAGCTACTGAAGAAATGCCTCGAAGGCGTGGAGGGCGTCAGCACGGACACGGTCCACCTCGGCGATCTCGGCTTCGTCATCCTCGTCCTTGCCCATCACTAGCTGTTGGTTCAGGGCACGTATCTCTGCCAGATCAGTCTTCAGTTGGGCTCTGAGGCTTTCTGCTTCATCTTGGGAGCGGGCGATGGATGCTTCCTTGTCGCGAATGAGTTGTTTTGTCGCCCGGACCTTTTCTTCAAGATCTTCCAGCTCCCTTTTCAAAGATGCTAGCTCAGCGGTACTGACAGAAGTGTTAGTTTTGGCATCAAAAGACGCCTTCTTCTCATTGAGCTGCTGACATCTGTCGGCAATGTTGGCCTTCAGCGGAAGTTGGGCACGGCGCAGGTTGATCCTTTCACGAGCTAGCTTCACCCTTGACCTGTAGAAGGACAGAGTTACGACGGGCCAAAGCTTCACCTGCAATGCTACTGGGAGTTGGTCCTTGATTTCGGCAAGAACGCCCTTCACTTCTTCAGAACCCTCGATCAACTCCTCGATTGGGGAAGACAGTAAGGCTCTAAGTCGTTGGAATTGAGGTAGAACAGCCCTGGCTGGTGGTTCATCGGTGGCGACAGAGGGAGTTGGATCGATCGAGTCGGGATCAAATGTCAGCAAGCCTGAAATGTTACAACCCTGGCAGCCCGAAAAGACGTCAGTATGCGTCCAACGGGGAAGAATAAGCCGAAAGAAGTTAACATACCTCTCCTAAGACCGAGGGGATGGCAGACGACGAGGCGATCGGTTTGTGTGTAGGTACTGGAGGCGTTGCCAAAGTGGTAGCCGTTTCATTTGCATTTTCGGGGATTGCCAGGTCTGGTTTGGCTAAAGGCGTCGGCGCGGCCCCGGTCTTCCCACTAGAAGCATCAGCTGTCTGCATGAAAGGTGATTAACCGGTGTAAATGATGATGAATCGGCAGGCAAAAGGGAGTAAGGGGCGAGAGCATAAAGGATGGTGATTTTTCGGAACCTCTTGGCTCGATGAAGAAGCTTGTGGTCCTCTACGAGCTCTTTTGGGACCCGAAGCTGGCCCGGCCTCGACTGGTGCTCGGGGGGCAGCAGGTTCAGGAACCGACCTTTTCCTGGAAGCCGATGGTGGCACATCTGGCTGGCTCGGGGTGATGGTCCTCTCAGAATCCGTTGGGCTCGATTCTCCCTCATTGGGTTGTGTGTCCTCGTGGGAAGTATCTTCGACGGAAGCCTGCAAAAGAAGGAAGGCTGTTAGACACAAGCACGTCTGCAAGAATGAAAGAATGAGAAGAATCGACCAAGACATGGATCAGCCTACATGCGAGCTTTCTGGAGAAGGGCTCCGGTGCCTCAAGGTCTTCCTGGCAGCTACATTCCTCGTCATCGTTCTTGTCTTAGTTGGAACTCGAGGGGCAGCTGATGTTGAAGTTCCTTGCTTCTTAGAAGCCGATTGAGGTGTTATCGGCTGTTTCTGCATTATGACCTTTGTCAAAGGCGACGAGTTTTTGCAGAAAAGAACCACAGGAGCTGGCGGAAAGAACTCAAAGGGGGAGCCATCACTGTGTGTAGGTTCAGGGCCATCTTGTTGCTGCAAAGGGAGAAATTGGGTTAGTAGGAGAGTCATTTATGAGCTGCATTGAGAAAATTTACAAGTAGTGGTACCTGTTCCACGGGGACGTCATAATCGGCATCAAGTTGTTTCAGCAGCGGTCCCAGAGCTTTCCTGAAAGCGTGGGTTTTCCACATCGACCACCAGTCCTCGAAGCCATTAGTTGATGAAGCGAAGGTGAGGTCATTTGGAATAGGGATGGTCAGAGCATCAAAGAAGGAGTAACACCTCTGGCTGGTGAGAGGATCAGGAAGGACGGCTCTGCACTCCGTAAGATGATGGAGAAAGAGATGGGGAGGTACTTGCCCAAGGCCAAATTGCCGGGCCACTTTGACCGGCTGGTAGAATTCATACCCAGGCTTGATGATTCTGTTGGATGTACTCATACCAACTGGAAGGAAACAGGGGCGGATCACAATGGAAAAGAGTTGCCGAGTGCTGGTGTCATCGGCAAAGTTATCTAGCCTGAAGGAGAGTGGATTTTCGAAATGTTCAGATTCTTCCATATAAGGGAAGAAGGTAGGATTGTCCAGGCCTTGAAAGAAAGTGCTGAACCACTTGGCTGCTTCCTTAGGGGATAGTTTACTGTCGGGCAGCCTGTACAAAGCTTGGCCATAACTAGTGCATCGGATCTGCTTCCCTTTGACATCGGGAAAGGTACAACTCGCCAGAAGGGGGAAGTCTGGGATGTGGTTCTGAAAGTACAGCTGAGCCCATAGCTGAATGAACCACCAAGGACCACCTGTTTTGACTTCTATGCCTGAGAACAGCTTGACAGACATCAACTGGAGATATCGATAGACCTCTCCAAGGAACAGTTTGCCGATGCCAAGTTGAGTACCTTTGGCCAGTTCGTGGGCTAGGGAGAGATAGTTCTTGGTTGGAGCAAGGGAAGGGCCACAGAATATGAAATGCTCCAGCCAGAAGTTGAGAAAGGCTGTATGTTCTTTCTCTGAGACAGGGCCCTTTTTTTTCATACGGCGTTGGAGGTAGGCACCCCAGTTCGTGCAGTCTGTTTTAGAAGACAGTTTGTAGGGGACTTTGGTTAGTTTAAAAGCAGAGGGGCTAGGTGAGGTGACATCCAGGCCAGTGATCATCACCACGTCTAACAAGGTTGGTGACATAGGGCCATGACCGAACATAAAGCAGTTCAGAGCGTCAGACCAGAAGTAGCCGATGGTTTTCAGAAGGTTCTCATGTTTCTCAAGAGGAGACAATGATAAATGCAAGGCATCGGCTATTCCTGTAGTTTCCCATTGGGATTGGTAAGCTCTAGCTACTCTGCTGAACCAAGAGACCCAGTGTTCAGGGGGATTAGGCCAGGCTCGCAGACAGTCGGCCCAGGAGTTCAGATCTAGGTCTTGGCTTACGAAGGGGATTCTATTTGCTTCGCAAGAAATCAGATGAGCAGGGCTAGATTCTATGCGAGGGCCAAGACAGAGAGAGTTTGGGAGAGAAGGATGCGGCAGCAGAATGTCTGAAACCTAGAAAATTTAATGGTGGAATAAGGCATTAATTCAGGTGTTCGCCATTAAGTCTAAGCATCGTGTTCAGACTGCGAGGGGTAGGCGTACCTTCAGGCCGGAGACCTCTGGGTTGGTGTTGGACGATTCCGCCATCTGGTTCGCCGGCGGAGATGGATCTATGCAGTTGGGGATCGAGGGTTCTTGTCGCTGTGAGCTCGATCTGGTCAGTGGGCGATTGAAGATCTAGGTCGCCCTTTTTGAAGAAGGTTGCAGGTTACCGTTTGAAGCTGAAAAGCAGCCGCTTAGGTTTGCCTACATATGCGACCAAGTTTTGACCTTGTCAACGTTTTTGGGAAAGCCGATGTCCATCGTCTCTTTGAGCTTTGACTTAGTTAACGGAATAAGTGCAGTATGGTAAAAGCCGATACAGCATTATCGGCTTCTGGAGCATCAACCTATTTTGGTTATCGGCAAAATTGGGACGAAAAAAGCAATCTTCGAGAAATAGATTTTCTTCATTCATTCATTCAAAAGCTGATTGCTTACAAAAGGCTGATTGATTACAAAAGGGAGCTTGCTGCTACTACTACTGGTTCCTAATCTAGAGGCCGAGGTCGTCGTCGCTGTCGTCGCCGCCGTCCTGTTCGCTGTCCTCAGCACTGCTGCCGGCGTCATCTTCGCTGCTGCTGATCCAGATGCCCGCGGGGGCCTCCTCGTCCTCGTCATCGTCTTCGGTGTCCTCGCTGGACCCGGCGCGGAAGTACTTCACCGGCTGGTACTCCTCGGAGGAGGTGTCCTCCTCTTCCTCTTCTTCGTCGGAGGAGTCGACGCCGTCCCAGGACATGGCGTCGTCGGTGCTGTCCGCCTCCAGTTCCCCATCGGCGAGGAACTGCAGGTCCTCCTCGCTGTCAGTCATGGACGCGTCGTCCTCCGGCCACGCGGCGAAGTCCCAATCCCTCTCGTCCCACCATTGTGGGGCGAGAGTGTTGTACGCCGCCATCGGCGGGTATTCTAGCGTCGGCTCTCGGTCGCTCATCGAGTTGGAGGCTTGGGAGGACAGGCCAGATGAAGCGGAGGAGGCCATGGCAGAGAAAGAGGGTTTTTTCGGCGGAGGAGGAAGAAGGGTTTTCTTTTGGCTACTGGAGGAAGATGGGGACTGCAAACTGCTTAGGTGAATTTAAATAAGGGGAATAGTATGAAGCGGTTCAATGCTATAGCGGTTTCCTAGAATGTACTGCCGAAGTTGTCAAATCATGCGCTGCGGGGAAGTGGAGAAGACAAGGCATCATGATGAGGGGGTGGCGTGACGATCCTGTTCTGCAACGCATTCTGTCAACACGCAACCCGATACAAAAAAAAAGAGGAGAAGAAGAAAAAAAGAGAACAGAGTGGTTTTGCAATTATTATTGCCAAAACCAGGGGGGCATGTGTTATCGCCATATTTTGGCCAAAGGAGGAGTTGGGCCGTGATCAAAATGGGCTTAGAAGATACGTATATGCAACGTGTTGTTGAATCGGCCTCGTGTGTTGATTTGGGCTAAATTGCCCGTGTATCTTATATTGTAATAGATTTCGTTTAGATTTAGGTAAGAGATAGAGTTGTAGAGTTATTCCAAAGATAGAAAGTCTCCGGATTATAAATATGTACCTAAGGTGATCGAGAAAAGGAGGACAATCACGTTCACAACAAACACAATCTCGGCGCATCGCCACCCCTTGTTTCTAGGGTTTTTCTCGGGTAAGTGCCATGCTGCCTAGATCGCATCTTGCGATCTAGGCAATATCTACTTATGCGTTATCTGGTGTTACTCATACTGAAGCCTTGTTGATGGCGAGTAACACTATTATCATAGATTTGTTTGGGTTAGCATCAGTACTTTTCGCTATGATTGTTTAGTTATGCTACCTCTAGCTATCTCGCCGCCTCTGCACTTTTTCCCAGGTGTAAGGGTGGCATCTTGCTTGATCTTTATTTAAGTCGATTTGATCTGTTATAGTTGTGCCTTGTTCTTCGAGGTTTAGTTTGATATCCACATGATCAGGCCTTGCAAACGGATTGAACGATCCAGTAGTATGTAAGATATGGTTTACCAATCCAAGAGGGGGTGTTCCGGGAATTGACGTTACGTTGGTTTTTAGGCCTTCTCTAGGATTAGTTTTCTATTATCTTTTGTATCTACCAGGCTCAATTACGTGTAGGATGTTCCAGTCATGTAGTGAAAACGTTAAACTGTCGTAGATCGATCTAACTTGTATTGATGAAGCAAAACCCCATGTTATAATAGATCTAATGCAGAACCATGGGATAATCGGCTCTAGGAGCCGATTCGCAGGGAAACCTGGGAGCCGGTTACGGCTCGAATTTTACATATGTTTGTTTGCCATGCAGGAAACCAATCGAAGCAATCTTTCACCTTCCTGATCAGGTATAGGTCAGGTGGCACGCCCTCGAACCAAGCCAGGACGTGTGCCGGAGTTTTGCGGGCCGTTGCCCGAGGGACCAGGGCCCACCAGCAGTTCTGGGAGCCTCCCGGCTCTTCGTGTTGCCCGTCGCTGCTCGCCGGTGGGTTTTGGTAGGCAACACAAACGCAACGCCATTAGCATCTGCAAGGCGCGGAAAAATTCGAATGAGACAAGAGGAACCACACCCAAAATCTAGCACGAGATCAAGAGGAGGAGCATGGTTACTAACCGGATAGCACTTTGGCAGCAACCATGAGCTTCTTCGCCATGGCCTTCTCCCGAGACGTCGTGGCAGCTGCAAGCTGCTGCTCATGGTCCCGGGCTTCTTGTTGTTCGTGCTGGAGGGCATCCGCAGCTTCCTTCGCCTTGGTCTCCGCTTGGCCGAGACTCTTTTTGAGTGCATTCAGCTTGTGGAGGTCCTCGTTGTTCTCCTCTACATTATTCAGCAAAGGGGAAATCAGCACAACAAGCAATGCTCAGTACTCACAATTGAATAAAAAGAAAAATACGCACCTCGGAGCTGTTGGAGGTCACCTTCCAAGGAAAGCTATTCTTGGCCAAGGCGATTGACATCATGAATGAAGGGCTGCATAAGGAAAAACAGCAAGACAAATGAGTAAAAAGGGCTCTGGGGCTATCTTGCAAGAAAGAATGGATTACTTACGTGGTCAGCCGAAGACTCTGAAGGTTTTGCTTGTGTCTTCCGAGCAATGACCGCATGACCCCCTTGTCTCAGGGATCTCAAATTGTCGTCGTCGGAGTCGGCCACCATCTTTGGGAACTTTGAAACAGCCTTCGACTCCCCGTACATCTCTTCGAGTTCCTCCTCGAAAGATTCTTCCGAAGGATTCCTTCTAGCACATTCGAAGAACCAACTCAACAGCAAGATAATACTTAGCATACCAGCAACACAACAGTAGAATATCAGAAACTCTCGAGGGAATATCTGATAAGTCGAATACTGGAGCCTCTTTCTTCTCCCTCTTCTTCTTCTTGGCCGGCTGCTGAGGAGCGATGGCTCGAACGGGCATAAAAGCAATGTGGGAGGTCACACTCTCGTCCCCAGCATGGCGCTTGAGGAAGGAAGGACCCCTCGGTGTTGGCAGTGTCACCCCATCTGAACTTTCACTCCGGGACCTCTTGTGAGACAACCCTTCGATTTGCTCGGGGGCTTCAGTGGTAGGTGACTGAGCAGGGGGGAGTTTGGAGTCAGATTACGTGTCCTCACCATTAGGCATAGTTGTGTACTTATCAGGAAGAAGCGACATCATGTCTTGCGCCTTATAATCCTGTGAATCAAGAAAGATGCAGAGGTCAGTAACGAAATAACAAGGAAAGGAACTCGAATTCCATTGCATGCAAGCACATGTTTCACCTGAGGGACTTATTTTGTTGGCGAGGTGACCCCGGATAGGGTCAAGACGGGGGAAGCCAAAAGGAGTTTCCTTGGTCTTATGCCGAGTTACTGCTTATATCGGCCGAGTCATGTAAAGGTCGGACGAGATGAGCATGACCATGACGTTTACCAGAGGGGCTGTACATTATTCGGCCGACGTACGAGTTAAGTCGGCCGGGCAGGTCCGAATGAGCTATAATGCAGGTGAAGGCCAAGCCGAGTTAAGCGAAGCAGGGCCAAATAACATGAAGCTTGCGGGAGAAGGAGGAGCCTGAAGTCAAACCCTAGCCTCGGGCTAGGAAGAATCTGAACAGAGCCCAGCGCAAAGGACAAGGCGCAGAGCAGCAGAAGAGTGGAAGGAGGTCACGGAGGTGAAAGTCCTGGAACCAGAAGGGGGACACAGAAAGGAGCTCGCCGAGTTACTATATTGGGACAAGCATATTCCTCGAATATGCTTGCCACGTCAGCCCTAGAGGAGCCAAGGCCCCCCTTTATATGGAAAGGCTTGGATACTGAGAAGGGAATCGGCTCATTCTATACCGTTAGGCTGGTAGAAGTTCTTCATTTCTTCCTGCATACAGCTCGAGGAGCACTTGTAGCCCAAGAAAGAAGAAATAAAGATCTGTGTGTTAGTCATTTGTGTGTAGAATTAACTACATCTTCCCTCCCCATATCCCTCTAGCATCCATTGGCCTCATACTTTAGCCTACCCATGGCATCTGCTGTGCCACCACCATGACAGTTGGCGCCCACCGTGGGGCCAGCAGCGGTGCTAGCTGGAGTCATGATCCGGACGGGAAACTTCATCCAGAATAGCGAGCGCGTTGTCTCTGGCTTAGTCCGGAGATTTGATCTATGTGACTACGTCAACGATAACGCAGGCAGCTTCAGGGGAAAAACTCCTCCGCGCAATGGCGTCTTCATCAACTTGGGCATGCACCAGATCTACGTCGGCGTCGACACCCCCGACATTTATCCTCACCAAGTTATTATTGCAGGAGAGCCCCCCTTATCGCCACAAACGGTCCGCGTGGAGAACACCCCGTCAGCAGCGTCGAGGTGATGGTTGCAGCCGGGGTGCAGGCGGGAGCAGCGGGCGCCTGATCAAGCAAGGATCCAATGACGGGAGTGTAGGTGACCACAAAGCAGGCAGCTCCACCGCCCACCGAGGTAGATCCTTCGGCAGCCAACCCAGCCGAGATGCAGGAGACGACCCCAAAGGCACCAAGGGTAAGATGGCCACCTCTAGAAAGACCAGAAAATATTCTCCAAGCAACTATAGATAACCTGACCATGCCTGTAGCGCTGATACTTGATCCGGCTAATGCTCAGGAAGAATTAGAAGAAACCAGGCAAAAAGTACTGGTAGAGGCAAAAAAGGTGTCGGCACTGCGGGAGTCCTTAAACAGGACCCTGCGAGAATATGCTAAAGCAAACAAGCTTGATGTCGCCCCCGAGCGGGTTGATGAATTAAGATTGAGAGGGAAGAACCTCATGGATGATATCAATAAAGAGCATGAGACTCATAAGGTAGATTCAGTTGATCTAGGATTGCCGAGGTATAGCACCCCGACAAAGAACCTAAGGGCGGCAAATGCCGCTGCACTAGAGTTAGAAGGACTGACCGGCGAAGCCCAGTAGAAACGGCAAGAAAGAGTGAATGAGCTGGTGCGCATTGCGAACCAGCAGAATGAAGAAATGCTCAAGGAAGACCCGGCAAGGCCTGGTGTCTCACGAATGGTTCATTCGGCTGGTGCAGCACCCGCCCTATCTGTGGCAGCAACATCCTCACCCGAAAACAATGCGTGAAAAGACAGAGCAGTAACTTCGGGAAAAAGAAATAAGCAAATTGTTCCATATGATCCGGCAGTAGCCGGAAAAGCAAATGAAAACAGAGGCAATGGAAGCCGAGGTAACAGTGGCAAAAGAAACCTCGGCCGTGCCGACAAAGGCAACGGAAGTCGAGGTAATGGAGATCTCGGAAGAGGAAATCACGAGAATAATATCCCGACAGAAGGAAGGAGAGATCCGCCGCCCAATCCTCAACCGAGATATGAACCTCGGCAGGAAAGAGAAGTGAGACCAGCTCGCCACAATCAGGTGAATGAGAGGTACAATGATGGTTATTCAGAGATGGAATATGCGGTTCATGGTGGAAATAACCACTATGGAAAGCAGGAAAGAATTATGTACAGAGATTTGCCATCAAGTGATGCAAGAGTAAAACTGGACCGGCTGTACCGTCCGAGTTGTTAGAAGAGCAGGGTCCATCGGGTCCAGCATGTTTTAGACCACGGATCATGGGCGAGCCGCCAGTGCCGAACTTTCAGCTAGCAAGAGTCATGAAAACATACAATCGGAGCACTAAACCGCAGGATTGGTTGATTGATTATGCCACTGCTATAAAAATAGCAAGTGGAAACTTGCCATGGGCAGTAAGATATGTCCCGCAAATGCTAGAAGGGCCAGCCAGAGTATGGCTGAATAATCTGCCTCCAGGCAGCATCAACTGTTGGTTGGATTTTGAAGAGATGTTTGTCAGCAACTTCACCAGTACTTACAAAAGGCCAAACAGGCCGCAGCAGCTAGCAATGTGCAAGCAAAGGCCGAATGAGACAGACAGAGAATTCTTAAATCGGTGGTGTAACCTCAGGAATTCATGCGAGGGAGTTATAGAATCACAAGCGATAGCTTGGTTCGCTCAAGGATGTCGTTATGCTAGTGTCTTGTGGCAGCGACTACAAAGAGATATGCCAACAACTTTGGCAGAAACCATCAGGATAGCGGATTCATATGCATTGGGAGATCCGACGCAACCAGAGCTGATGTCGGCAGATCATCGGGACCATCAAGATCAATATGCAAGAGATGCGGCCGGGTCATCGAGGCGCAATGAGTTCAGAGGAAGAAGAAGAGAGGAAAGACCGGATTACATATATGCCTCCAATCAGGTGGCAGCGGTAGTGCAACATCAGCCGAATCACGGAGACAGTCAGCGGCAGAAGAATGGTCCTCAGCAATGGACACCAAGGAATGAAGGGAAGAGACAGTGGACACCATAACAGAAGAAGCAATGGCAGGAAAGGCCGAAGTACACGTTTGAGTCCATGTTGGATCAACCGTGTAAGTTTCACACTTCAAACCCGGCCAAGCCGGCCAATCATACAACCCGGCAATGCGCCTGGATGAAAAATGCAATGGGTAACCCAGCGGGCATGCAAGCACCCTCCCATCAGGCACATCAACAGCAGCAGCCGCAGTTGACTGGAGCAAATGCACAGCAACTAATGTTACCCCCTCCTCCCCCGAGGTATGATAACTCGGACCGGAGAGATGTAGTGCATCAAGTGATGAATCAGGGTCAGGATGGAAGGGCAAACCCCGGAAATAATGGACGCAATGATTACAGGGAACATCATCAATCATATTGCATGTTCACAATAGAACAGCAAGACAGGCAAAGTGTACAGCGCCGGCATATGGAAGTAAATGCAGTTATGCCGGCAGTACCAAGATATGTGCCTTGGTCAGATCAAGAAGTAACTTGGAGCATAAAGGATCATCCCAAAATAATGCCGAATCCGGGGTCGTACGCACTCGTACTAGATCCGGCATTTGTCGGACCGAGCATTAATGTGAAATTTTCAAAAGTACTCATTGACAATGGGAGCAGTATCAATATCATGTACAAGGATACAATGCATAAACTCGGAATATCGCAGAATATGCTGCAATCCACGAGAACCACGTTCCATGGAATAGTGCTGGGACTTTCGTGCGAACCCATTGGGAAGGTTCGGGTAGATGTGTTATTCGGCACAAGGGATAACTGCAGAGCAGAAAATTTGGAGTTTGAGGTGGTGGATCTAGAGAGTTGTTATCATGCTTTACTCGGGCGGCCAGCATTGGCCAAATTCATGAGCAGCTGCCACATAACTTACTTGAAAATGAAACTACCCGGACCACAAGGGGTGATAACAGTAGCAGGAGATTACAGGAAGTCGATGGAATGTGCCTTGGCTGGATCGAACCTGGCCAAGTCATTGGTGATCGCAAGAGAAAAAAGAAGGATTCAAGAGGTAGCGGCTCTCGCTCAGTCGACGCAACTGAATATGCCGTCATTGGCCAACCCACATGGAAGTGTTTCTTTCCAGCCGACTAAAGAAACAAAAAAAGTCCAGATAGATGAGCAGTTCCCAGAACGCACCATCACAATTGGTGCCGGCCTAGATGCCAAATAGGAAGGCGAGCTCACCAACTTCCTCCGTGAGAATCGGGACATCTTTGCATGGTCAACTCAAGACCTGCAAGGTGTGCCGAGGGAGTTGGCTGAGCACTCTTTGCATGTAAGTCCAGGAGCAAGGACGGTGAAGAAACCTCTCTACCGCTTCGCCGAAGACAGGAGAAAAATAATAGGGGATGAGATAGCTCGGCTCCTGGCGGCTTGGTTCATCATGGAAGTGCTTTATCCGTATTGGTTATCAAACCCGGTGTTGGTAGAAAAGAAAAAGGACGATCCAAATGTAGCCGTCGTATGGCGAATGTGTATTGATTACACGAACCTGAACAAGGCGTGTCCAAAAGATCCTTTTCCTTTACCTAGAATAGACCAGGTCATTAATTCAACCGCTAGTTGTGAGCTGTTATCATTTGTAGACGCATATTTTGGTTTTCACCAGATACCGTTAAATCCGGCCAATCAAATAAAGAATGCGTTTATTACCCCGTATGGGTCTTATTGCTATCGCACCATGCCATTCGGCCTGCGTAACGCAGGGGCAACGTACCAGAGATGTATGCAAAAATGTTTACATGACCAGATAGGAAAAAATGTACAAGTATATGTAAATGATGTGGTTATCAAAACCAAAGACAGCAAAATGCTACTGGATGATATTTGACAGACATTCGCGAACTTGAGAAGGTTCCGAATGAAGCTTAACCCGGAAAAATGCACCTTCGGTGTACCGGCTGGAAAACTACTCGGTTTTCTCGTATCTAGCGGAGGTATAGAGGCCAACCCAACTAAGATAAGAGCAGTAGAGAGGATGGAATTGCCGAGATGTCTAAATGACGTACAGAAGTTCACAGGTTGCCTGGCCTCGCTTAGCCGATTTGTATGTCGGCTGGGAGAGAAGGCATTACCACTTTATCAACTGATGAAAAAATCTGATAAGTTCATTTGGACACCACAAGCAGATAATGCGTTCCATGAACTGAAGAAGATGTTGGTCATAACGCCAATCCTGGCCTCTCCATTGTCAAAAGAGCCTATGTTACTTTACATAGCCGCCACAAACAGAGTAGTAAGTGCTGTGATCGTGGTGGAACGAATTGAAAATGATAAATCAGTACAAAGGCTGGTATATTACCTAAGTGAGGTACTATCAGCCTCAAAGTAGAACTACCCACATTATTAGAAAATGGCATATGGAGTGTACATGTCGGCAAAGAAACTTAAACATTACTTCGAAGAGCACCCGATCAAAGTGATCTGTGAAGCGCCCATAGCCGACATATTGAGCAACAAAGATGCAAGCGGCCGAATAGCAAAATGGGCAATTGAATTGTCACCTTATGCTCTGCAATTCGATAGGCGAGATGCAATTAAATCTCAGGTTGTGGCCGACTTCTTTATGGATTGGGCCGAGGTACAATATGAGCCACCATTACCAGATCCGAATTATTGGACAATGCACTTTGACGGTTCCAAGCTGAGGAATGGCAGCACTTCGACGGTTCCAATATGAGCCACCATTACCAATATGTATCTTGCTGCCATAGATATGCCAGCAATATACATATGCCATCTTCCGAGTTAAAAACGATACCAATTACTTGGCCGTTTTCTGTATGGTGCTTAGATATGGTGGGACCATTCAAGCCGGCCCGGGGCGGGATGACCCACATCTTAGTCATGGTCGACAAATTCACAAAATGGATTGAAGTGAAACCAATAAAAAATGTGATGGAACCACAGCAGTAAAATTCCTCAAATATATTATCTTGAGATATGGTTACCCACACAGTGTTATTACAGACAATGGTACATACTTTGCTGAAGGAACTTTTGCTAGATTCTGTCAAGAAAAACACATAAGACTAGATGTCGCCTCGGTGGCTCACCCAGCATCTAATGGGCAAGTAGAAAGATCCAATGGACTAGTATTGTCTGGAATAAAACCCCGACTCGTCGAACCACTGCAAAGGTCGGCAGGGTGTTGGATCAAGGAACTACCAGCAGTACTATGGAGCCTCAGAACTACCCCGAATAGGTCAACAGGGTATACCCCATTTTTTCTGGTATATGGAGCAGAAGCCGTGCTTCCAGCCGACATAATACATGACTCGCCAAGAGTTACCCAGTATACAACCGCTGAGGTAAATGAGATAGCTCGGCAAGATGATGTTGATCTGCTAGAAGAAGCCAGGGAATTGGCACTATCAAGATCAGCTATCTATCAGCAAGACTTACGACGATATCACAGCAAGAAAGTCAATCCACGAGTGTTTAAAGAAGGAGATTTGGTCCTTCGGCTAGTGCAACGCACAGCCGGCATGCACAAACTATCGCCACCATGGGAGGGACCATTCATCATGAGAAAAGCATTGCACAATGATGCATATTACCTAATTGATGCTCAGTCATCAGAAAAGAACAAGGCAAACAAAGCTGGTGAGGAATCGAAAAGACCATGGAGCATAGCTTTACTTCGCCCATTTTACTCGTAGGATTCATTTATGATACGTTGTAATGTGAT
This sequence comes from Avena atlantica, assembly GCA_910589765.1. Classification (NCBI taxonomy): domain Eukaryota; kingdom Viridiplantae; phylum Streptophyta; class Magnoliopsida; order Poales; family Poaceae; genus Avena; species Avena atlantica. The sequence goes on along the minus strand of OU342735.1, from coordinate 430,085,562 downwards.
GCTTGAGGTCAGAGTATCGACTATGTATTAAACCTCGGCACCTGTAGCAGTGACTCAGGGACTGCCCTATGTTATTTCTTATTTTGGGTTATGTATCAAACCTCGGCACCTTGAGCAGTGACTCGGGGACTGCCCTATGTTATTTTTCATTTTGGGTTATGTATTAAACCTCGGCACCTCGGACAGTGACTTGGGGACTGCCCTATGTTATTTCTCATTTATGGATTATGTACTAAACCTCGGCACTTTGAGTTATGCACTTTGAGCAGTGACACGGGGACTGTCCAATGTTATTTTTTATTCCTGAATTATGTGTTGAATTTCAGGACCTCGAGCAGGGAACTCGGGGACTATAATATATTATCCCTTATCGCGAATTAGGTATTAAAAGCTCGATCTAGAACACTGACTAGGGAATTGCCCCATGATGGTCACCCGTCACAAAAATGGGCATTAAACTTTGGCACCCCGAATGGTAGGTCAGAAGTTACCTTGAACGATATTATTTCGATTTCCCCAAATATTGGCTTCGAGATTTATAGCTCGGATAGAGATCAACAACACAATGGTTGAGTCGTCGAACTTATAAAGGCCAGGCAAAATTAAACGCCGAACTAAGATGGGTCAAATGAAAACACGCAATCCGAACTTATGAGATTGAAGGCCACCAAAGCAAGGATTTAAACCAACAAGATCTGTTTAGACAGACTAATAACGATCACCATCATACGTGCCTCAGCGGAAAAAGTCAAAAGAGGTTCATACCACACAGAAAGTCGGACAATTGTTTCATACAAATCATACGCCCGGCATACCGGGGATAAGAAATAACTTCAATTTTTTTGAACCTAAGGGGCAGCGACTTGGTCAGGCACTAGGCGCTCTGAGGTAGACGACACCTCGGCCCAAGTTGCTTCGCCCTCCACAGAACTAGGAGCGACTTCGGGGGAAGCCCGGGGCTGTTGAGAAACATTAGCTTGAGCTTGAGAATGCCTAGTCCCTTTGGAGGATGATCGCGCGTCGCCGTCCCCATCCGAGCTTGCGCTAGAATCACCAGAAGTGTCCGAGTCGCCCTCATCCTCGTCTTGGTCGGCCGAATTATCATCAGAGGCATCTTCGACTACGACGTCATCCGCCAGGCTAGAAAGAAAACCCGGCCCTTCAATCCAGTTATGCACGTCAGCATGCTCAACAAGCTGGAAGGCACGAGCTTGTCGGCGAGCGACGAATTCTGGATCCTCAACCCAACGGGAGCCAGTGCGCAAATTTATCAAGGTATCGAGCGAAATATCCTCGTACCATGACATAATGACTGTGAGCGCCATATCAGCACCAGCTCGTCCAGCAGACTCCCTCCAAAGATTTAACTGGTTCTGGGATGCCATCAATCTTTCCACCAGTATCTTGATCTCATCAATATCAGGAGTTCGAGAAGTATTCGGCCAGAGAACATGGTAGGCCCGGATGGCTGCCTGCACCAAATCCCTGCCCATAATCTTCATCGGACCAACGACAGAGCCAACGGCAACCAAGAAGTCTTCCATCGAGTATTCTGGGCTCGCATCTGCGGGGAAACCTCGGCGCACACAAGCATTAATCACTGCTCTAGAGCTCACGGGCTTAGCTTCTGGAAAATGGTCTACGCAAAATAAAAGTATATCGGTCAACAATAAGAAAGAGAAGAAGATAACTCAGCCACGGTCAGATACTTACGATGAATATAGCTCAACATTCTCTGAAGATCTTGAGCCCAATCACCCTTGGTATTCTCAAAGCGAGTGATGTCCTTGCTCATCGCCCGTGTCTTGAGTTCGGCAGCTTCGAGGGACTCCACCTCGGCGCGCAAGCAAATTATCTCGTCATCTTTATCTTTCAGCTACGCCGAGTGAGTAGCGGCTTGTTCTAAAAAATGCATCATCATATCAGGCATGGGTATGCACTCTTGATGAAACGCTGCAAGAGTTTGTAACTCGGCTATACCAAAGCCAAAAGGTTAAAAGGAACCCGGGATAAGTTTCGAACGGAAATCTGTAAAGAAAAAGGGTAACTAACCTTCCAGGGCCTTGACTTTCTTCTCAAGACGGATATTAAGATTGTTGATATTACCTATTCACCAGAAAAATGAGCTAACACCTCAAGTCCAAAACAATAAGAACTTTAGGGACAATACAAAAGTTTGTTAACTTACCAGCTTTCTTCACCACGGGAATGACCTTTTCATACTTATCTTGCAATTTCTTATGTGCGAAAAGCAGCCTTTGGAATTCGGCGGTCCGCCGATCATGCGCAACCTAAGCAACAAAATAAATAGCAGTGAGATACTCGAAGATCAGACAGATCCGAATCAAGAAAAGCTTAACTCGGACCTAGGTGGCTGGATATTCGAAGCTAAGCCAGATCTGAATCAAGCAAAAGCTTAACTCAGATCTAGTTGGCTGAATATTTGAACATTAGGACAGATCCGAATCAAGCAAAATCTTAACTCGGATATAGGTGGCTGGATATTTGAACATTAGGACGGATCCGAATCAAGCAAAGCTTAACTCGAACCTAGGTGGCTGGATATTCGAACACTAAGACAAAACCGAAGCAGGCAAAGCCTAATAAAACTTCAAAACGAATAACAAGTTATTCGGTTGCAAGCTTCGGGGACTAGAGTATATATAATATCATTCGAATGAATAATCAAATGTCAATAAAAACAATTACCTCGTTCATCTTATCGCTGTCAAGCACGATCTTGGAAGCCAGATGCAAGCGACTGCTGATGTCGGAGAGTTGAAATGGCTGACTGCTTGGATTGCCCTCGAGCTGATCAGCAGCGTTCCAATTATTGGCATACTCAACCAACGAGCAGAGGTTGTTCCCACTCTCAGTACGAGTCATGACTTTACCTTGGACGTGTTGTGTAACCACCGCCGCCGCGGGACTCTTGTGAAGAGCGAGCTGAGTATCAGCGGCCGGGGTGACAATGGTCTTGGCAGAAGAAACCCCCTTGCGGAGCGCATCAGCAATTGTAGGCTGAGAATAGCTAGCAATCCCTTTCTGAGATGAGGGAGGTTTGCTGACGACGACCTTCTTGGCCTTAGAAGAGGCGTCGGCAGGAGCCGTTACCTCGGCACTAGGGGTGATGTCTTTGGAAACAGGAGGAACTATAGTTTCTGAGGGCACCGAGATGGTGATATCCTCGGCTGGAGTTGGAGTTGTGGTTGTAACTGCGCGGGCCAAAGGAGTCTCGGGGGAAACTCCGGGGTTCACGATGGGGGCAGCGGTTTCGGAAGGAGGATCAACTGTCCGGGTTACATTGGCATCAGCAACGGTAACCACGGGTGCATCTTGTCGAGGTAATATTTGACTCGAAGCAGGAGGAGAGTCCACGCGAGATGGACTAGGAACTCTGGTGTCTTCAGGAGGCGGAGGAGAAGGCAGTCGAGTAGTATGAATCGTCATGCTTGGACAACTGGGCTTAACAGAAAGAGTAGTGCTGCAAAAGCATAAAAAGTCAAATCAAAGGACGGAAAAAGAGAAACAAGAAATACAAATGAAAATGAGCGTACCCAGTAACTCCGGGCATAGTTTTACGCTTCGGAAGGTGCTGGGATGAATTTTTAGTTTGCTTCTTGGGGGCGGCTTCGGAGGCACCCATTGGAGCGGCACGCTTCCGCGAGGTAGCAGGAGGTTGGGAGGCGAGAGGCTCGGCATCGTGCACCTGACCGGCCTGATTAGCTGGGGAAGTAGAAGCCGAATATGCATAAGAGATAGGCATTGCGGCAACTACCTCAAGAATTTGGACGTCGTCCGAATCACCTTCCTCCTCGTGAGCCGAGGTCTTGCCACAGGCACGAGCTGGAGCGAGGTCCAACTTGGGAACGAACTCCTCCGAGTCAGGTTCCCCGCTATCCGGGGTGTTCCGATCTGCGGTCCATAGGAGGGCCAAAACCTCGGCATCTTCAATCTTCTACTCCGCAAATCTCTACAAGAAAAGAGACAAAGGAATTAGCAAAATGAATCACAAACGCAATTGGGGGGCAAAACATAAATGCATGAATTTACCTCGGGAGGGGGGTTCCCACGGGTGAACGGCTTCAGTCGCCAGGTCCAATCCTCCGGCATCTCCGTCTTAAAGATAGCTCGGACACGCTTGAAAATAAGATAATTATCGAGCTCAACCGTTGAGACTCGATTGGGATCAAGGGGTCCGCTCATATAGCAGAGCTTATGCGTGCGTTGCTGGAAAGGGCAGATCCGGCTGCTGACAAAGGTGGTCATCAGATCCTCGCCACGTAACCCTGCGCGGATCAGCTCCTTCAGCCGAATCTCAAAGGCCTCAGCCAGGGCATGGATCTTCCTGGGATTATAAGTCCACTTCTTCTTCGAAGGGGGGCCGATGGAGAAGGCAGGGAGCTGAATCTTGTCTTCCTTCCTAGAATTCTTGACATAGAAAAACGATCTATGCCATTTCTTGCATGACTCAAGACCAGCGACACGAGGAAACTCGGATTTCCTCCGAGGTGTGATGGACGCGGCTCCACACTGGGTAAGCAGTTTCTCGGAAGGTTGAAGGGATTTTTCTAGAACGACATTGGATCTGATCTGGAAGAACTTGGACCATACATGCACAGACGGCCAGAGGCCGAAGTATCCTTCCGAGGCCGAGATAAAAGCGGATAGGGAAGCAATGGCGTTAGCCGGAAGATGATGCGGCTACAGGCCTAAGTGATCGAGGAATTCCCTAGAAAAATCGCTAAGAGGAAGACCAAACCCGCGAGCGAAATGGGACATAAAGACGATGTACTCGCCTTTGTTTAGAATGGGAGAAGATTCGTTGCCGGGTAAGCGACAGGCTACCTCGGCAGGAATCCGGCGGGTTCTGATTAGCCACTCAATCTCTCTGCGGGTGACGGTGGAACCTTGCCAGGAGCCCCGCTCTGGACCAGACGCTGTATCGTCATCCTCGATGAGCGCGCCGCTAATGGAGCTTGACATAGGGTCGCCGGAGGAATCTACCGAAGAGAAACTAGCGGCGGAGCAAAGCCTAGAGGTGCAAGGCCCCGTCGTGGTCCTAGGCGAGAAAGGTGGCGGAGCGGAAAAGGAACCGCCGCGGAGAACCTAGAGAGCGGCAGACGCGTCTAGAGAAAATTCTAGGGAATGAATCCACAGAGAAACTCACCGGCGACGGCGCCGGAGCAAGTGTACGGGGACGAGGTCAACAGAACAGAGGGATTAGGACCTCGCCGTCGAAGATTCTGAACAGGCACAAGGGAAAAAGGAGGAAGAAGGGAAACGGTGAGCGAAGGAGGAAAGTAAATCCTCTAGCCCCGTGCCCCTCTTTATAACCGCGTGGCCTTGGTGATAGTGGGATCGTGCGTGCGGGCGATAACCGTGTAGATCGTGTATGCGGCGTAACCGCTCGCGGCTGAGTGGAGCCACACCGACGGCCACGCGACGCAGGAGAGGATCAGGCCTCCTGACAGTTGCAGTGCGCGAGGCATCGCAGTGCCGACGCGACAGGCGCAGTAATCACTATAGCGTTGTCAGTGGGAACTGTAAAGGAACAAAAAACTAGAGAAATAATGATGAGTGTTACACGTAGGATGAGGCGTACGCAAGAAGCTACACGGATACCTCGAACAGGAGAGGGTAACTCGGAAATGAGGAGAAATGAGTATTGGGAAACTGATGTGGCCCGGCCGAGGTACGGACGGGACCACACCAGCTTCGGGGACTAATGTTGGGGAGGTGACCCCGGATAGGGTCAAGACGGGGGAAGCCAAAAGGAGTTTCCCCGGTCTTATGCCGAGTTACTGCTTATATCGGCCGAGTCATGTAAAGGTCGACCGAGATGAGCATGACCATGACGTTTACGAGAGGGGCTATACATTATTCGGCCGACAGACGATTTTAGTCGGCCGGGCAGGTCCGAATGAGCCATAATGTAGGTGACGTCCAAGACGAGTTAAGCGAAGCAGGACCGAATAACATGAAGCTTGCGGGAGAAGGAGGAGCCTGAAGTCAAACCCTAGCCTCGGGCTAGGAAGAATCTAAACAGAGCCAAGCGCAAAGGACAAGGTGCAGAGCAGCAGAAGAGTAGAAGGAGGTCACGGAGGTGACAGTCCTGGAACCCGAGGCATGCAGGTGGGGCTCTCTATAACTTTGACGTCATTAGAAGGGGGACACGGAAAGGAGCTCGCCGAGTTACTATATTGGGACAAGCATATTCCTCGAATATGCTTGCCACGTCAGCCCTAGAGGAGCCAAGGCCCCCCCCCCTTTATAAGTAAAGGCTTGGATACTGAGAAGGGCATCGGCTCATCCTATACCGTTAGGCTGGTAGAAGTTCTCCATTTCTTCCTGCATACAGCTCGAGGAGCACTTGTAGCCCAAGAAAGAAGAAATAAATATCTGTGTGTTAGTCATTTGTGTGTAGAATTAACTACATCTTCCCTCCCCAGATCCCTCTAGCATCCATTGGCCCCATACTTTAGCCTACCCATGGAATCTTCCGTGCCACCACCATGACATCTTTCTTCGCGTGGAAGGGGGATGTCAGATATTTCCCCGGCAGATCCTCGTTGGCCTTATGCTTCAGCAAAGGCCGGAGCACCTTGTCCATCTCTGACGAGGAAATCTCCTCTGCTAGCACCCTTATCGGGTCATTGGCACCAGAGTACAAGAACATCGAATCCGCCCTCGCTTGGAGCGGCTGCACCCGACACTTAAGGAAGGTGCAAATGATATCAACACCATTTACCTCCTTGCCTGGTACCAGCTGGAGCACCTCTATGCGCTGATATAGCTTCTCCACCTCCGCCTCCTCACCCTCCATGACGTTGTTCGACCACGAACATTTTTAGATGATGAGCTTGGTGGAGTCGAAGAGAGCAAGACCGTAGTGTTTACCGTCTAGCTTAACGTCGCGGATGTAGAACCATTTGTTCCGCCACTACTGGACGGACTTGCAGAGATAGAATGATAAAAACTGGATAGTGGGGAGAATCAAAATTCCGCACCCACCTAGTGGATAAACAGCATCGGTGCCAGATTTCCTCTTCAGAGAGTAGAGTTTCCTGAAGAGGCCAAAGTGTGGCTCGATATCGATCCAGCACTCACAAAGCGTGATGAAGCACGGGATGTGGAGAAGAGAGTTGGGTGACAACTGGTGGAGTTGTAGCCCATCGATAAAAAGAAGCCCACGAAGAAATTCGTGGGCGGGCAAAGAAAGGCCACGAACAACGAAAGCATAAAACATGACTCGAAGGGTGGGCGCGGGATTATCTCCTGATCAGGAAGGAGAGCATCGCTCTTGTTCTAAGAGATCAGACCAGCGTCATGTTGCTTGCGCAGGTACGCATCCCTCATTTGAGAACGCCTCCACCTAGCATCGGTGACACGGCTGGGGGCGGCAACTTTCTTGGTGGCGCCAGTGACGCTTGATCCCGCTGCAATGGAGGAAGTCTTCTTCGCCTTGCCTATCTTGGCGGCGTGGCGAGCAACACGATGAGAATGGAGAAAGGAGGACAGAAAAACACAAAGACTATCTAGCACGCAGTGAAAGCTCTAGGAATGGCAGCAACAGAGAATATGAAGGCAAATGGCAAAGGAAGAAGTTACTCTGTTTTCACCACGGTATAAAAGGACGAAGAAGATGAACTGGAGCCGTTTATGTAGAATCCCTAACATGTGCTGTTCATCTCACCATACACGTGTCAATAGCCACGCAAACCGTCGTGAACACGCCGCCCACTACTCACAGGAATCGAGGAGGCGTCGTAATGTTTGCCAAATTTATGCTTGACTAGTTAAATCCACGTCAGAAGGTGGGACCCACGATCGTCCTATCACATTGACTCTGCTACCGCAGACGGTTGAGCTCACCAAGCGTCAGTAATAACGTCATCAAAGCAAGAGCCAGCAACGGCTCGAAATTTTCGTTTAAACAAAAGTACTTACTCGAGTCTACGACTCAACCAACTACTCAGGGGCTACTCCTATCAGGAGCGCTGGTCGCGCACCTAAGAAAATAAGACATGGTGAAACACATTTGTTCAAGTCCTACGTAGAGTATTCGACTCCACTATGGACTCGGGGGCTACTCCCATAGGGATCACTGGTCGCACATTCGAAAAGATAAATGCGTTGATGGCATCTTCAGAATTAAAGTCTCCGCTTGAGTCTACGACTCGAATAGACACTCGGGGGCTACTCCCATAGGGAGCGATGGTCGCGCACCCTATGAACTATTCGAATGAGATCCTTCGAATCAAATATGACAAACAAAATTGGCAACTTTGCCCAAATAAACGCTAAGTGACAAGCCATCTCCTTGGTCATCCGAAACACCTCTGCAGTGATAAATTTTCGAATGTTGTGTCTACGATGCAATGATAAGACCTACAGATCTCATCTGATGGCCTGTTATCGCACCTGAATGTGCTCTGCCAGTAACATTCCGTGTCAGCAGTTACAATGGTAAAACCCCGACAGACGCGTTGGGTACCTAACTTAAAACACTAGGATTCTACTCCTATAAGACCTCAACGGCCTGAGTCGAATTGCACCAGCATTATTCAGATTCGAGTCTGAGGACTCGAGTCTAAAGTAGATCGTGTTGTTTTGTTCAAAGACAGTTAACTGACCCTGATCCATCAGGAGAGTCACACACATGTATCAGCAATCCCTATAAACTAATGAATCCACCCGAAAACATGATCAGGGAAGGAGCACCCGAAATATTATAGAGTCTCCAGGCGAATCTTTGTTTCAACTGAACACTCGGGGGCTACTGACATGGATATACCCTACGGGTACCTTACATTGGTATACCTGGTCCAGCCCAGTGAAGGCCCACGTCAAGACTTGTTGTCCAAGGAAATTTCGGATGGCCCAAGCCCGGTAGAAGTTCGACTCCTGGGAGGACACGACCTAGAGACAGATAGAAACTTGAAAGGTGAAACCCTAACTTGTACCCGAATCGACCTACCCTGGGACCTGGCCTATCTATATAAAGGCCAAGAGGGAATGACGAGGAGGACCGAGACAACTCAAACATACACCTCACGCCAGATTGCATTTATGCACCCCATATAACCTTCGGTTCCACCATCAATCGAGAACAGACAAGCGGGAGTAGGGTTTTCCCTCCGGGGGCCTGAACCTGGGTAAACTCCATGTCGCCTTAATGCATGTCTGTTAACCGTCTCGCGATTTCCAGCATCCCCGTCTTATCCAAAACCCAAGTCCATAATAATGGTCATTGATGAGCGAACCCTTGTAAGGAGGAGCAGGCGTCATCGTTTTCCATCCCACCACTGTCGTTGTTCATCCCGTCGCCACCGTTGTCCATCATTTCATCCACGCATCGAGGTTCCCCTCTCCTCCACCCTTCTACCATGCCCTACCCCAACCCTCTTGTGGAAGTTGTGGCTGATTTTTCTTGTAGCAGCTAGCTAGGGCTAGTAGTACTAGTGTTATTGTAGCAACTAGAAATATTAGCAATATTAGCTAGGGCTAACTGGTGTTCTCGAAAGAATTAGCTAACTAGGGTTAGCAGTACTAGCTAGGGCTAACTGATGCTAGGGTTAGCAGTACTATCTAGGGCTAACTCGGGTTTGTAGTATAGAATACAAGGTTTTGTGAATGCTAATATAGAGGAAAGACAAACTTTATTTGCTTAATGGTGCTGCTGCGAAAAAAATTGAAATTTCAGACAATGAACTGAAAAATTATTACAATACAGCCAAGAAACTGAACTATTTATATCTCCAAAATGAAAGTGCACTAGCTGGTTAAGCATGATAAAGATACTACATATTTATGTTTGTGTAGTGTTGATGTAATGAAAGTTCAGCAATTGGACCATGATTTGCTGAATCTAGATGGAACAATGGACTAATTTGTATCTTTGGTTTAGTTCTAACTAAATTTCTTAGTAGCTTAGTAGTTTTAGATAGCAGTAGATTAGTAGTTTGCAGTAGGTTTGGATAGTTTAGTAGCTTAGTAGGTTCAAATTGCAGTAGGTTTCCAAATTCAGATAGGTTTCCAAATTCACATAGCTTAGTACTGTTATCTCGGTACATGTCTTTCTTGAAGTAGGTTCAGATAGCTTATAGTACTGCTATCTCAGTACATCCCTTCATCTCAGTAGGTATTCAGATAGCTTGCAGTAGGTTCAGGTTGCATTTTTTGTTACAAATTTACCAATACACCCTTGCTTTAGTTACAGATAGCTTAGTACTACTATTATATGAAAATAAGAATTATAGATTGCATTTTCTCTAATTTACTTTATTAATCTGTTCTTTAATAATGCTTACATGATAATAGTAGAGCAATGCATTTTGTGTATTTTTTCTTCCAGTAAGTATTTTACTGATGATGAATGGTATTGAAGCTTTATTTATTGTTGTGGATTTTATTAGATTTTTTAGCTTGTTTAAATATATTTGATGTATGCTGGTAGATATGTGGGATTGTATATGTTGGAAAATATGTGGGGTTATGTTGGCATATATGTGGGATTGTGTTTTTGCCTATGTAGGCATTTTTATTGTGCGGGGAATTTAGTTGATTTACCCATTTTTGCTGAAATTCATTTCTTTTTCGGCGAAAAATGGGCACTCCTAGGTACATAAATTAGCAAAGGTCATGCCAGATTTTCCCGTGGATTTTTATACTAACTAGTTTGCATCTTTGTATGTAGTACTAACATGTCGAGCGGACAAAGCAACGACGGGGCCGACACATCTCGGCCTAGAAATGTATTAGAAGAAGCCCAGGAGAGTAACAAGGAGTTTTGAGAGTTTAACCGGGACGGGTAAGATGCGGAGGTAGCCATGGAAGCATGTTAGGGTGATGAGGGCGACGACGAGATGTATGACTGTCACATCCCAAGATTTTCCAAATCTTGTAATGTGAAAAATAAATAAACAAAATAAATAATTGTTGAAATTTAGGGTGAAAAGAAACTTTTTGATTCTAAATGCAAACTTAAAATCCCATCTTGAACAAACTTTGGTTAAATATTTGAATCCAACTAAATTCAAATCAAGTGTAATGCAATCTTCATAAATGCATCTGGAAATTTAAACACTTGGAGAATAAACCAAAACCCTAAAACCCAAATGGAATAAAATCAATTCCAAGTTATCTCCAAGATCATGTATTGGATCCATATAAAAATTTGTCAAACAAACATTTATAAAGGATCAAGAATGACAAATAGAAATATTATAAAACCATAGAAATTGATTTCATTCAATTTGGAGCCATAGATAAAATCTTATGAATTTAATAAGAAAAGGAAATTGAATTCCCAAAGCCAATGAAGCACCTATCTAATATACATACCAAATGGTGAGCAAATAATCCTAAAGATATTTAAAAGGATAAATAAATATCAAATAAGATTTTACAAATTGGAAACACCAAGTTTGGATCTACAAAAAAAAGATATGGATTTTAGAAGATAAAGATAGAAATATTAAATAAGAAATATTTAAAGACCAAATTAAATCTTGGCCTAATCCATTAAGCAAATGGAATGAATAGAATCCAAATCCAAATAAAATAAAAGGATAAAGAATTTCCAAATAAAATGGCATTAACCAAATTCTATTGGAATAAAGATAAAATCCCTATTAGGAATGCTTAATTAAATCATGGGAAAATATTATTTGGAATTTACCCAAGTGGATTAAAAGTTATTTAATTAACTTAAATAAGTTCAAAGAAATCTTCCAAATAAAAGTTATGGAATTAAAACTATATTTAATTTCATTGGAATAAAGACAAGTACCCGATTTAAAATGATTAATAAATCATATTAAAATTATTCCAAATAATTCAAAGTGAATTATTTAACATCCTTATAATTGAATAAAACTTACTGAAAAGGCTTTGTGGAAAAATTAAATTTAAATAATGATTAAAAATATATTTGATCTTATTTGAATAAATGCAAGGGCCTATTTTAATTAATTAAAAGACCCTAAAAAGAATAAAATAAATATTCTAAATTTGACTTTAAAATGTATTATTAATCAGTATTAAACTCTGCTCAAAGTTTGGTTGAGGTTTCAAATTCAAAAGTAGTTTGAATTGATTAATCAAAATCAAAACAGAATAAAAGAAATGGAAAAAGAAAACGAAACAGATCAAAAAAAAGAATAGGAGCAGCCCAGCACAGCCGAGCCCATCTGGCCCAGCAGCCCACTCCCTCTCTTCTCCCACGGGAAAACGATTCGTACCAGAGAAGCCACCCGCAAAGTCGCTGACTGCATGACCCCACCCCCACTCTCTCACTCGCTGACGCCGGGCCCCACTGCCACCTCATCGTCGTTCTCACCCGCGCGCTAACCTCGCCGGTGGTTTCTGCCCGATTTAATTCGCGTCAATACTCGTTACTGCCGCGTTGATTCAGCCCCGTGATCACGCATACATAACCGCCTGCCCCTCCTCTCCACTTCCCCTCTTTCGCTCGCACTAGCTCGCCACCGGGCTGCGCTAATTTCACTAAAGACCACACTCTGCTTCGGCGAGCTCGCATTCGAATTCCGGCCACCACCGTCAGCCCCACTGCCTCCTGAACACACGAGCTTCGTCGCCAGCATCCCCTGAACCTCCCGGTACCTTCCCCTCGCTCACGCTCACCCTGCAGGCTCGGCAACGTCTCCGCTAGAGCAGCGCCACCGTCTGCCGACATTCCGACGACCTCTCCCCGTAAATCCCGTCCTCCCCTCTTTCTCAAGATGACACACGCATGGTCGACAAACTCTCCCGCATCTAATGACCCTCTTCGCGCGTCTTCTCGTGACCTTCAGCTCTCGCCAGCGACGACGAACGGAGAAGCCGCCGACAGAAGCATCTCCGGCGAGGAATTCCGACTGAACCCGTGCGCCCCTTCGACCAACGCGAACAAGTTGAGCATCCCCGTGCCACGGCGATCTCTGTGAGCCACACCACGTCCCCTCTCGCTTCTTGTATCGCCGGCTCCGCCGCTGACAGACCACGCCGCCGCTAGTGCCTGGCAATCGCACTGTAGCCGTAGGATGCGTTTTGACTGGCTAGATTTAGATCTAGACGAAGAGGTAAGTTTGATCCTGAGCCACTCGATCTAACTTAAATCCAACGCTCCATAGTGACCGATCCGAGCGAAACGGTAAAGGCGAATAGAAACAAGACACGTGGCAAGTCTATTTGAATAAAAACTAGAAATGATCTATTTTATGTGCCAATTTAAAAAATTCATAACTTTCAAACCACACGTCCAAATTTTGCAAATTTTATATCAGTGTAATCAGCAAGACAAGTACTTTCCAACCATGCCCTTTGTTTAGTAAATTGCTTCTGTTAATTTGGGTGTTTTTGCAGAAACTTGTGTAGGCATATTTTGGATATAAAATTTGTTTTAAAATTATTTTAATGATAAAACCTTTGGCAAATGGTTTGTTTTGAACCTACTGACCCTAGAAATCAAGTTGTGGTTTCAAAAACATATTTGGTGAAGCAAAATAATAAATCTTTGATTTAAAGCATTTCTAGTCAAATAAAAATAATATTTATTTATTAAAAATACTTTTAGAGGAAAACCCTTTGGGAAATGTTTTGACTTAAACTCTTTGACCCCAAACACCAAGTTTTAGAATTTAAAAATGTATTTGGTGAACCCTATAAATACTATTGCTTTGCTAAAGGCATTTTCAACCACATAAAATATTAATTTGGTTTAAAAATGGTTTATAAGTAAGAATCTTTTGCAAATGGTTTTGCCACTTTATAAAATGACCAATAGGTGTTTTCAAATGATTATAACCCATTAGAAACCATTTTGTTTTCAAATAAAACCATCTTTAGCATGCTTACATGCATTGCTTTGTTTCTATTATTTTATGTGATTGTTTGCTTGAATGGGGATTGAAATTGTGCCTTGCTTGATTGAATTGTAGTGATTTGAAGAGTGTGAATATTGCAAGATCAAGGAGTGAACTTATATTCTCTACCAAAAAGGCAAGTGATGCTTCATACTTTTGTCCCATTATATTCACTATGCATTAGTGATATTTATAAGTAGGACTTGCATGGAATTTTTGCTAAGTATAAACTATGCCATGGGAAATCCTAGTAGATGAAACCTTAGTAGAATTTCCTAAGTTAAGATTCCTACTACTATCATGCTTAGCTTAGCTAGTAGAAAACAAGGGTGGAATATATTCATACTATGAAATATTTCTAAGTCAAGGACTTATGTTTTGTTTAATAAAACAACTAAGTGAATGAATCACCTGGGTGGAATGGAAGGAATGGTTTGTGTTGAGTGGTTACACAAGGCCCATATATATGGTTTACCTTGTGTATCACACTTGTGGATGGCCACCCAGGAACAAATAGATTTGAGATGTCAAATGTTGAGAAGCTTCAAGTGCAGCCACTTGGCCTTGTTGGCTCTGCCTGGATCATATAGGTTGCAATAACTTAGCCAAATGGACAGTTGGTGGTAGGGGTTTGATAGGTTGGAGCGCATCCATTCTGGTCTAAGGGAAGGCTTCTGAAAGATCTTGTCTTGGTGAAACCAAGTCTTGTGGGGAAAGTGCACCACCTCTGCAGAGTGTAAAATCTAAGTACTTAGCCAAGTCCCTGGCAAAGGACAATTTGAGCATCAAGACATGGAAGCTATCAAGAATATCCTCATCCCAATTTCTAAGTTAAAACTTTGTGGTTGGAACAAGGGTTAAAGGATCACTAATTTCTATTGGGAGATGCCTTGGGTGATTTTGATAAACAAAAACTTAGTGTTTTCAAATGATAAGGAAAATCTATTTTGATCAAAGCAAGCCTAAGCTCCACTTAGCCAAATGCATATAGATGATAGACTCCACTATACTACCATAGTATCACTTGCCAATACAATTCAAGTGTATTGACCCTCGTGGCTGTAACTTGTTATGTTGCAGGTTTGTTTGATGTTAGTGAAGTGTGTTGATTAGGATTACAAGTCTACAACCAACATGTTTTCCTGTGGCACTTTGAAGATGAAGGTCCCCATGCTATTGTTATATTCTGCTGCATTGTAATGAGATAGCCAATTGAGCTATGTAAGATGTAATAAATTATTTTATTCCTGGTTATAAAGTTGTATTATGACCTTTGTTTCTTGATATTACATCTTAACTGTGGATGCTAGCTCTTGATCCAGGGACTAGCATTGTAAACACAGGGATCTCTACCTTATTAAAGGTTGGGAACTCTATAGATGGTATCAGAGCACTGTGTTGCCTGTAGGATTGTAACCCTAGGATTGGACAAAACCCCTTAGAAAAAATAGGAGTTGTATTTGTTGCAAAACTTATTTACAAACAATCTTGTAAACCCTTTCCTCAACCATTTTGGTTTTGATTCTACATCTTGTCTATTTCAACTTGATGGATAAAGCCTTCTCCATGACCAAAGACTTCAACTATATTTTCACCAAGGACTTCATCAACTCAAGTGACTTCAACCTTAGTCTCAACAAGGACTTCAACTTGGATATCACTAAGGACTACAAGTGAGACAAGAAATATTACTCAAGACTTGAAGACTAAGGAAACACAACTTAGAAAGAACCATCATCACCTTTGAAGTTTGTGACCAAGATGCAAGAATTATTCCAAGGAAACCATGATCTCATACAAGAAGAATCAACAAAGAATAATGTAATGATCTCAAGTGAACCACATAGTTGGACCACCATATTTAGATTAAAGAAACCCACCAACTTATGTGGTGTAACAAAAATATTTTTGTTGCCTATAAATTTGCTTGAAACTTGTTGTTTGAGTGGAGTGTTTGTTTGTGATTGCTTGCACATTGCTTGAGTGAATTGTGATGTGTGTGATTAGAATTTATCCCTTAGAAATCTTTTGGCTATTCTAATCCCAAACCAACCCAAACAGATGACTACTCCAAGAAACTCCAAGATCAAGAAGGGTGACACCAACAACCCAGAGATGCACATGAGAGAACAACTACTAGTAAACCAAACCCATTTGAATCAGATGACAACTCAGTTTTTAGCCAACAACAAGGAGTTAGACCCAACCATATAAAAGTTTTTGGTAATCCAATCCCAATTGCTGCAAGGGATGACCACTCAAATGATCAACATGGGAGTCAACTCTTCCCAAGGAGTTTGTGACAATAAGGATGTCAAGGATGATATTATAGAAGGAACCCAAGCTTGCAATATTTGTGGAGACAAGGATCACACTTCCAAAGAGCATGAAGATCAATGCCTCAATTGTGAAGAGAAACATCCAACTAATCAATGCCCCACATCTCAAGCTACTTGTTTCCTATGTGAAGGAAATAATCATGTCCCTATCCAATGCCCCATCTATTCCATAGTTCAACAAAGGAAACAAGGTGGAGTGCAACAACTGATTGCAGACTACCATGAGAGAACAACTTCTACCAAGAAGGATGAAGACAAAGGAAAATCTCAGCTTGCACCTCCATGCAATATGACTCAATATGATGGACCAAAGAGGAGACATATGTATTATCCAAGGAAAATGTCAAGGAGACCAGGAAACTTTCCCACCTTTGAGATAAGATATGAAGAACATGAACTAGAAGCACTTTTAGCTTTGGAGAAACCCAAGAAAAAGAAGGACAAAAGCCAAGTGCAATGTTGTCATTGCAAAGAGATGGGACATTATGCCAATGAATGTCCTGAGAAGAAACAAAAATATAAGGAAATCAACCAAGTGTGGTGCAACAACTTCAAGGAGTTAGGCCATTATGTATCAACTTGTCCACAGAAGATACGTGAAGAACTCAATCTTGTCACATGTTATAATTGTGGTAACCAAGGACATTATGCAAGCAATTTTCCAGAAAAGATGAAGCACAAGATAAAGCCTATGAATGATCTCAGCCCTGTCACATGTTTCAAGTGTGGAAACAAAGGACACTATGCAAATGTTTGCCTAGAGAGATTTCATCAAGATCCCAAGCAAGCCAAGAAGTAATCTAGTTGGGAAATTTTTAAGGGTGGTAGTACCCTAGTTGCTTTGAGCCAACTTGTAACCCCTATCTTTCCCAAATCTCGGGACGAGATTTATTTTAAGGGTGGTAGCCTGTCACATCCCAAGATTTTCCAAATCTTGTAATGTGAAAAATAAATAAACAAAATAAATAATTGTTGAAATTTAGGGTGAAAAGAAACTTTTTGATTCTAAATGCAAACTTAAAATCCCATCTTGAACAAACTTTGGTTAAATATTTGAATCCAACTAAATTCAAATCAAGTGTAATGCAATCTTCAAAAATGCATCTAGAAATTTAAACACTTGGAGAATAAACCAAAACCCTAAAACCCAAATGGAATAAAATCAATTCCATGTTATCTCCAAGATCATGTATTGGATCCATATAAAAATTTGTCAAACAAACATTTATAAATGATCAAGAATGACAAATAGAAATATTATAAAACAATAGAAATTGATTTCATTCAATTTGGAGCCATAGATAAAATCTTATGAATTTAATAAGAAAAGGAAATTGAATTCCCAAAGCCAATGAAGCACCTATATAATATCCATACCAAATGGTGAGCAAATAATCCTAAAGATATTTAAAAGGATAAATAAATATCAAATAAGATTTTACAAATTGGAAACACCCAGTTTGGATCTACAAATAAAAAGATATGGATTTTAGAAGATAAAGATAGAAATATTAAATAAGAAATATTTAAAGACCAAATTAAATCTTGGCCTAATCCATTAAGCAAATGGAATGAATAGAATCCAAATCCAAATAAAATAAAAGGATAAAGAATTTTCAAATAAAATGGCATTAACCAAATTCTATTGGAATAAAGATAAAATCCCTATTAGGAATGATTAATTAAATCATGGGAAAATAATATTTGGAATTTACCCAAGTGGATTAAAAGTTATTTAATTAACTTAAATAATATCAAAGAAATCTTCCAAATAAAATTTATGGAATTAAAACTATATTTAATTTCATTGGAATAAAGACAAGTACCCAATTTAAAATGATTAATAAATCATATTAAAATTATTCCAAATAATTCAAAGTGAATTATTTGACATCCTTATAATTGAATAAAACTTACTGAAAAGGCTTTGTGGCAAAATGAAATTTAAATAAGGATTAAAAATATATTTGATCTTATTTGAATAAATGCAAGGGCCTATTTTAATTAATTAAAAGACCCTAAAAATAATAAAAGAAATATTCTAAATTTGACTTTAAAATGTGTTATTAATCAGTATTAAAATCTTCTCAAAGTTTGGTTGAGGTTTGAAATTCAAAAGTAGTTTGAATTGATTAATCAAAATCAAAACAGAATAAAAGAAATGGAAAAAGAAAAAGAAACAGATAAAAAAAAGAATAGGAGCAGCCCAGCCCAGCCGAGCCCATCTGGCCCAGCAGCCCACTCCCTCTCTTCTCCCGCTGGAAAACGATTCGAACCAGAGAAGCCACCCACAAAGTCGCTGACTGCCTGACCCCACCCCCACTCTCTCTTACTCGTTGACGCCAGGCCCCACTGCCACCTCATCGTCGTTCTCACCCGCGTGCTAACCTCGCCGGCGGTTTCTGCCCAATTTAATTCGCGTCAATAGTCGTTACTACCGCGTTGATTCAGCCCCGTGATCATGCATACATAACCGCCAGCCCCTCCTCTCCACTTCCCCTCCCTCGCTCGCACCAGATCGCCATCGGGCTGCGCTAATTTCACCAGAGACCACGCTCTGCTCCGGCGAGCTCGCATTCGAATTCCGGCCACCACCGTCAGCCCCACTACCTCCTGAACACACGAGCTTCCTCGCCAGCATCCCGTGCACCTCCCGGTACCTTCCTCTCGCTCGCGCTCGCCTGCAAGCTCGGCAACGTCTCCGCCAGAGCAGCGCCACCGTCTGCCGACATTCCGACGACCTCTCCCCGTAAGTCCCGTTCTCCCCTCTTTCTCAAGATGACACACGCATGGTCGCCAAACTCTCCCGCATCTAATGACCCTCTTCGCGCGTATTCTCGTGACCTGCAGCTCTCGCCAGCGATGACGAACGGAGAAGCCGCCGACAGACTCATCTTCGGCGAGGAATTCCGACTGAACCCGTGTGCCCCTTCGACCAACGCGAACAAGTTGATCATCCCCGTGCCACGACGATCTCGGTGAGCGACACCACGTCCCCTCTTGCTTCTTGTATCGCCGGCTCCGCCGCTGACAGACCACGCCACCGCCAGCCACCGTCGCTCGCGCCGCCAGTGCCTGGCAACCGCACTGTAGCCGTAGGATGCGTTTTGACTGGCTAGGATTAGATCTAGACGAAGAGGTAAGTTTGATCCCGAGCCACTCGATCTAACTTAAATCCAATGCTCCACAGCGACCGATCCGAGTGAAACGGTACCGGCGAATAGGAACAAGACACGTGGCCAGTTTGTTTGAATAAAAACCAGAAATGATCTATTTGATGTACCAATTTGAAAAATTCATAACTTTCAAACCACACGTCCAAATTTTGCAAATTTTATATCAATAGAATCAACAAGACAAGTACTTTCCAACCATGTTCTTTGTTTAGTAAATTGCTTCTGTTAAATTGGGTGTTTTTGCAGAAACTTGTGTAGGCATATTTTGGATATAAACTTTGTTCTAAAATTATTTTAATGATAAAACCTTTGGAAAATGGTTTGTTTTGAACCTACTGAACCTAGAAATAAAGTTGTGGTTTCAAAAACATATTTGGTGAACCAAAAGAATAAATCTTTGATTTAAAGCATTTCTAGTCAAATAAAAATAATATTTATTTATTAAAAATACTTTTAGAGGAAAACACTTTGGGAAATGTTTTGATTTAAACTCTTTGACCCCAAAAACCAAGTTTTAGAATTTAAAAATGTATTTGGTGAACCCTATAAATATTATTCCTTTGCTAAAGGCATTTTCAACCACATAAAATATTGATTTGGTTTAAAAATGGTTTATAAGTAAGAATCTTTTGCAAATGGTTTTGCCACTTTATAAAATGACCAATAGGTGTTTTCAAATGATTATAACCCATTAGAAACCATTTTTTTCAAATAAAACCATCTTTAGCATGCTTACATGCATTGCTTTGTTTCTATTATTTTATGTGATTGTTTGCTTGAATGGGGATTGAAATTGTGCCTTGCTTGATTGAATTGTAGTGATTTGAAGAGTGTGAATATTGCAAGATCAAGGAGTGAACTTATATTCTCTACCAAAAAGGCAAGTGATGCTTCATACTTTTGTCCCATTATTTTCACTATGCATTAGTGATATTTCTAAGTAGGACTTGCATGGAATTTTTGCTAAGTATAAACTATGCCATGGGAAATCCTAGTAGATGAAACCTGAGTAGAATTTCCTAAGTTAAGATTCCTACTACTATCATGCTTTGCTTAGCTAGTAGAAAACAAGGGTGGAATATATTCTTACTATGAAATATTTCTAAGTCAAGGACTTATGTTTTGTTTAATAAAACAACTAAGTGAATGAATCACCTGGGTGGAATGGAAGGAATGGTTTGTGTTGAGTGGTTACACAAGGCCCATATCTATGGTTTACCTTGTATATCACACTTGTGGATGGCCACCCAGGAACAAAGAGATTTGAGATGTCAAATGTTGAGAAGCTTCAAGTGCAGCCACTTGGCATTATGGGCTCTGCCTGGATCATATAGGTTGCAATAACTTATCCAAATGGACAGTTGGTGGTAGGGGTTTGATAGGTTGGAGCGCGTCCATTCTGGTCTAAGGGAAGGCTTCTGAAAGATCTTGTCTTGGTGAAACCAAGTCTTGTGGGGAAAGTGCACCACCTCTGCAGAGTGTAAAATCTAAGTACTTAGCCAAGTCCCTGGCAAAGGACAATTCAAGCATCAAGACATGGAAGCTATCAAGAATCTCCTCATCCCAATTTGTAAGTTAAAACTTTGTGGTTGGAACAAGGGTTGAAGGATCACCAATTTCTATTGGGAGATGCCCTGGGTGATTTTGATAAACAAAAACTTAGTGTTTTCAAATGATAAGGAAAAACTATTTTGAGTAAAGCAAGCCTAAGATCCACTTAGCCAAATGCATATAGATGATAGACTCCACTATACTACCATAGTATCACTTGCCAATACAATTCAAATGTATTGACCCTTGTGGCTGTAACTTGTTATGTTGCAGGTTTGTTTGATGTTAGTGAAGTGTGTTGATTAGGATTACAAGTCTACAACCAACATGTTTTCCTGTGGCACTTTGAAGATGAAGGTCCCCATTCTATTGTTATATTCTGCTGCATTGTAATGAGATAGCCAATTGAGCTATGTAAGATGTAATAAATTATTTTATTCCTGGTTATAAAGTTGTATTATGACCTTTGTTTCTTGATATTACATCTTAACTGTGGATGCTAGCTATTGATCTAGGGACTAGCATTGTAAACACAGGGATCTCTACCTTATTAAAGGTTGGGAACTCTACAATGACTCAGAGCAAGATGAGGATGTTGGTGATGAAACCACCGATAGTGGTGGTGGCCAGGACGATGCCACCACCGCTACTGGCGACGCCGAGGGTGAGACCTCTATCGGCGAACACACGGATTGTGGTAGCCAATCTAATAGTGCCAAGAAGCAAATGAAGGATCAGCGTCCGTTAGTGCTCGACACCGTCTGGGAGGAGTTTACCAAAGTGAACGTTGTTGGCGTACCCTTGGTGCCTGAAGATCTTTTCAAAGGGTGCGACATAAAAATCAGGTGCATTGTCCGAGACACCATCTTGATCAACACGGGAAACCTAAGGGCACTTGATCAAGCGCATCTAGCCGATCTCCTCATCCAGAAGATTCACCAACGATACAAGTTCCCAAATCCACTCGACAACATAAATATCAAAGGGAATAAGGCAAACTAGTTAGCCCTCACAAAGATGAGCACCGCCTTGAGAAGCTGGAGAACTCGGGTGAAGGAACGGATTGGTAAGGGTTAAAGATACGAGGAGGTCAAGAAGCACGAGTCGAGGGTTGATGAAGAAGAGTTTAACCTTTTCAAGGAGAAGGTGGCTTCTATCGCTGGCATATGGTGTACTGCATGTGGAAAGAGGATGAGGTAATAGAACATAGGCAACTATCATTGTGGAAGTGATGGTTATAGAGGTGTAAAGCCCACTTGGGACAAGAAGGACACCGAGCTTCAACATATCGGTAAAGAAAACCCATGGGACAAATTCACGGACCAGCAGATAAGGAAATTTGTCCAGGCCAACTACTATCTGCACTTAGTAATGAAGGAATTTATTACCGATGATGAGGATGTGCATAATTCGAGAAACATCTAGTAAGGAATGGATCTCAAGTTATAATTATGAATGAAGAAAAATTTCTAAACCGGTTCACCTCTTCCTTCTGTAGCATGATGAATTACAAGCGGCCGCGGGCTCCTCCTAAGGGTCGACGGAGCTATGGGATGGTTCTTTCAACAGGGCGATGAAACTTTTCAAGAAGAGGGAGAAGTGGAAGCCGCCGATGTCAGGTGGCCGTGTGTACGGCCTTGGCACGACTACAAAAATGAGGGACTACTACAAACAAGATGCTAAGGCTAGAAGGGAGAAAAGATGTAGAAGGAGGCCAAGGAACAACGCGAGTTTGAAGAGCTCAAGAGAAGAATTGATAATGTGCCGCACTTGATTGATGACCGAGCGGGACAGAAGATGCTAGAGATTGTTCCTTCTTTGTTGGATGGGTTGATGCTTGGAATCTGGAAGGTCGACAGGGGTAGATACCTCTACCTAGCTTGACCGACAGCAATCCGACCAGCCAGATACCGGTGCGGTTCGCATTGGTGACCCCGTCTGCGGACACCATGGGGTAGCCGGCCTTCGCAGAAATGATGACCTCGTCTGCCAACATCTCAGTGCAACTGGTCGTACCGATGACAACGCCACCCAACAACACTACGGCGTAGCTAGTTCTTCGTGGTAGTGCACCCAAGCTAGAGTCGGAGCATACGCCATCTGACACCATGGATGCAAGCATCCCCTCCATCTCTTGCACGTCCACCGCCTTCGGTGGTGCATCAACACTAACCGAGCTCGATGCCATCGCCAAGGTAACTAAGCGTCTCAGATGCTCAGCCGATTTCTTCATCTCCTTTGTCTTTGATGACAGCCATATCTCGGATCCCCAACATGCATGTTTCTTTGCAGGACGTTGCTTGCACCCTCCTATAGTATGTGGAGGGCGAGTTGAAGGATGTTTCCACGGGTACTATAGTTCAACCAAAGAACCTCATGTTCCACAACAAGCCCATTCCTGATGGCATGTTCAGGATTGCCATGGCTCGGGTGTTGTCGGTCCGCAACAACATCGAACCCCCCGTTCAACCCGAAGGATCCGACGAACACTTGAACCGCGGCGGATGCTACAGCTGGCCCTAGGTATGGCCAAAGACCCAGATTCATATCGGGTGGGGGAGGCACCACCCCAAGGACAACACCGCCGCCACCATTAGTCATCGCCACCAGCATAAGCCATGTCAAGGCCGTCGCACGGCCATCGCCGGCACCATCACCAGTGGATATGCCACATGATGACAACAATGATGATAACATCGATGCATTCCTCAACATTGGCGTCGATGATGGAATGTGCATGCCTTCTATTGAACCCTTCGGCCGCGCTCGCGACAATCTAGCTGGTCCCAGTACATGCACACAACGTCTGGTCTTTGGCACTTCTCAATACATACCTCTAGCTATCACCGATGCTCCATAAGCCAATCGTGGAGTTGTTTTCATCCCTACCACACTACACCGAGTGGAAGGTACACATTTAGCGGTCCCTGTTCAATAGAAGAAGGGTTGGAAAAGAAGTTAGAAGACGAAGGTTGCAAGACAGCCGACTCCAAAGGTGGCGAGGACTATCCGAGCTCAGGACAGCATGCCATATGAACCCAAGGATGTCTTGTGTAACATGCACATAGCGGTTAAGACGATATTAGAATCTAGGATGCTCAAAGCGGCAATTCCATCTATGTAGAGTCTGCATGCTAGTATTCTATTTCAAGAGAAGCTCCTTATGAAAAAAATCCGTCGCACCCTGTTTTCGTGGTCAAGGTGCAAGAGGGAAAGGGATTCGTCGGTACACCCCCCGTGGATCTGTTCTTCCCGCGAATCAAAGACATCTTCAATTTGTTTCACTCCAAACGGCTACACTATACCCTAGTCCTCCTATACTCGCTCAACATGGCGATGAAGGTCGAGAGAGAGAATACATGGCATAGTGATAGTAGACCCCTACAACATGCATGAAAAGATCTTGTTGAACCGTGGGGACTGGTCACTCGTACAGAATTACCTCAAAGACTTCATGCTGAAGAATAGAAAGAAGGATTACCTTCACGTGCCTTTCTTTCCTGAGTAAGTACATTACTTATTCACTAGCCACCCGTAACATGTTTTCTTAGATTTGCATCATTCATTTACAATACATTTCCATTTGAATTTTTCTGTGTAGAGAAAAATAATACACACTCATCAAAATTTTCCAGAAGCTTTCGCAAGCCACGTATTTTAACTCGGGAAGTTTGACAAAGAAGAAAACTATGACAACATAAAGAGTGTTCTAAATGATGCTCGCAACACCTACGCCTTAGATGGAGGCTACTTAGGCAAGGGAGCAGAACATGTCAGGGAAGGAAAACATGTGTTTACCCACGTAATGGAATTCCCCTGCGTCAAGCAACCAAAAGATAGTCAAAAGGAGGCCTTCTAAGTCCTCTATCACATGAGCGGGTTCGTCCGATATCAACAGCTTCTTAAGCTGACATCACAACTCCGAAAGTGGGCCCAAAATATGGCGACCATCGTCACTGATGATCTCAGAGAACAATTCTTTCACATACAGACTCAGTTGTTGTAAATCATCAATCACGATGCCTGCACAAGTGGGGGGGTCTTTCACTATGCCGGCATTAAATTGTGAAATTGCGAGGTACAAGAACACCTCGAAATGCAGGATGAAGAAAGGAAGTTCATGACGAAAGACGGCGTACTACCATTCCCTGCTCCGAGTCAGAAGTCTTGATGTTTGCATTTACCAGTTGGATGTAGTTTCGAACTATCGTTGGACGTCCCTTACATCGTAAACTGATTAATAACTTGCCTAGCTCGAAACTGTACGGTCATTAAACTTAATTATTGTGATCGATGATGCACCTAGCTCTCTATATATATATTGTTTCGACGGTCATTAGACTTACTTATATAATCTTGATCAATGGTATGTAATTGTGTTGTTTTTAATTATTCTAGCCCTACTTGATGTTCATTCTTAGGATGCCAATGGTTAAAATGTTGGGGCACTACATGTGCGCCTCAATTTTGGATGTGATCCTGGGATGGTGTTAGCGAGCCTGTGATATCCACAAATACAAATCTTGTGGATCCTACTTGGCTCACTGTCACATCCCAAGATTTTCCAAATCTTGTAATGTGAAAAATAAATAAACAAAATAAATAATTGTTGAAATTTAGGGTGAAAAGAAACTTTTCTTTCTAAATGGAAACTTAAAATCCCATCTTGAACAAAATTTGGTTAATGTTTGAATCTAACTAAATTCAAATCAAGTGGAATGCATTCCTCATAAAATGCATTTTGAAATTTAAACACTTGGAGAATAAACCAAAACTTTAATGGAAGAAAATCATTTCCAAGTTATCTCCAAGCCTATGGATTTGATCCATATAAAAATTGGTCAAACAAACATTTCAAATTTATCAAGAATGATTATTAGAAATATTATAAAACCATATGAATTGGATTCACTTAATTTGGAGCCATGAATAAAATCTTGTGAATTTAAGAAGATAAGAAAAAGTAATTTCCAAAGCTAATAAAGCACTTACCAAAAATCCATACCAAATGGTGGGAAAATAATCCTAAAAGGATTTAAAAAGATAAACATATAATAAATAAAGTTATAATAGTTGGAATCACTATTTTTGGGTCTTAAAAAAAGATATGGTTTTCAAAAGCAAAGGTAGAAATATAAATAAGGACTATTTTAAAAGAGTCAAATTTAATCTTGGCCAAGCTTTTGAAATAAAATATTACTATTTGATAAAAAAGAGTAAAGGTTTATTTAAATAAAACAATAAGGATTTATTAATATCCAATTTTATTTAAAGTAAAGGCTTTTTCCTTTCAAATAAACATTAAAATTTATTAAAGATTTTCAAAATAAGAATTCCAAGTGTTTTATATTTTCAAATGAAACCTACTGAAAAGGTTTTTGTATTATTTAGATTTCAAATAGAATTTTTAAATAAATTAAATCCTATTTGAATTAAAGACTATGTACTATTTATTTAATTATTAATAGATCCTGAAAGAATAAAAGCATTATTCTATTTTTTAACTTTGAAATATGTTGATAAGCAGAATAAAAATTCACCCAAAGTTTGGTGGTGATTTGAATTCAAATGAAGATTGAAAAATATTATTAGATCTTATTTAATTAATACTAGAACCTATTTTAAATAATTAAAAGACACTAAAAAGGATAAATATATTATTCTAAATTTGACTTTGGAATGTGCTATTAATCAGTATATGAATCTACACAAATTTTGGTTGAGGTTTGAAATCAAATTGATGTTTGAATTAATTAAACAAAACCAAAACAGATTAATAGAAATGGAAAAAGGAAAAACAATCAGATCAAAAAAATGGAATAGGAGCAGCCCAACTAACCTAGCCCACTAAGCCCATCAGCAGCCCACTCCTTCTACCTCGCAGTGAAACGTTTTTCACTCGCAAACGAACCCGCTGAGTCTATGACGGTTGGACCCCACCTCCTCCTTCTCTCTCTCGCTGCCAAGCGACCCCACTCGGCCGCGTCATCATCTTCCTCGCCCCGCTGACCCCGCCCCTCACCTCGCCGGCAGTTGCAGACGATTAAGGCCCGAGTAAATTCGCGTTAACGCCGCAGTAAAACCACCCCGCGACCATGCCATCTTAAGCGCCTCGACGCCCTCTCTCTTTCCCCTCCGTCGCCACACCCTCCCCGCCCCCAGGCTGCTCGGAATCATCTCCGAAGCTCCACTTCCTCCGACGCCCTCCGGCGATAATTCCGGCCAGTCGACGTCGCCCCTCGCCTCCTCGAGCACACGAGCGTGACCCCCAGACCCTGGCGCTTCTCTCTGCACCCTCAGCTCGATCGCGCATGCCCCCTATCGTCGGCAACCACCTCGACTGACCGCACCGCCATCTGCTCCAACTCCGACGAGCTCTACAGGTAGTCTCTAACCGCGCCGCCCCTTCTCTTTGATGCTCCCGTACTCCCTACTCTTCTACGCGTATAACAACACCCTTTGTTCCCTCTCCCGTGCATTGTAACGACGTCCCCGACAACGACAGTACGAGCCCGTCTCGAGGCATCTGTCCGGCGAGAAATCACCGTCACCACCGTGCACCCCTCGACGAGCTACCACCACCTTGAGCTTCCCCATGCCACGGAGAACTCGGTAAGCATCTCCCTTCACTCTCTCACTTCCTGTAGCAAAGACACCGCCACCGTCTGACCGCTCCGCCGCCACCTGCCGCCGCCAGCGCCGCCACTCGTTGGCAAGCATGCTGAGCGCCGTTCGATCTCGATCTAGTGGCTAGGAAAGAAACTAACCCGAAGGGGTAAGTAGTGCCTCTGAGCCGTGCGATGTCACTTATATCCAACGGCTCGCATCTGTCGATCCGCACGAAGCGGTACCGACCAATAACAACACGACGCGTGGCCTGTGATTGTTTTAAAAACCACAAACTTGTCTATTAGATGTTCCAATTTGAAAAATTCATAAATTTCAAACCACACGTCCAAATTTTGCAAATTTTATATCAATGGAATCAGCAAGACAAGTACTTTCTGACCATGCACTTTGTTTAGTAAAAAGCTTCTGTTAAATTGATTGTTTTTGCAGAAACTTATGTATGCATGTTTAGAATATAAAATTTGTTCTAACATGATTTTTGACGTAAAACCTTTGGCAAATGGTTTGTTTTGAACCTACTGACCATAGGAATCACTTTGTGGTTTCAAAAATATATTTGGTGAAACAAAAGAATAAACTTTTGATTTAAACCATCTCTAGTCAAATAAAAATAATGTTTATTTATTAAAAATGCTTTTGGAGAAAACCTTTGGGAAATGTTTTGATTTAAACTCTCTGACCCTAAACACAAAGATTTATGTTTTTAAAACATATTTTGATCAACCCTATAGATTGATACCTTATTAAAAGCATTTCACCACCACATAAAATAATACTTGGTTTAAAAATGGTTTATAGGAAGAATCTTTTGCAAATAGTTTTGCCACTTTATAAAATGACCAATAAGTGTTTTAGAATGTTTATAACCTATTATAAACTAATTTTGTAAATAAAACAAAGTTTGGCATGCTTGCATGCATTGTTTTGTTTCTATTATTTTATGTGATGTTGCTTGAATGGTAGATTGAAATATTGCTTGCTTGATTGAATTGTAGTGAGTTGAAGAGTGTGAATATTGCAAAGATCAAGGAATGAACTTATATTCTCTACCAAAAAGGCAAGTGATGCTTCATACTTTTTGTCCCATTATTTTCACTATGCATTAGTGATATTTCTAAGTAGGACTTGCATGGAATTTTGCTAAGTGTAAACTATGCCATGGGAAATCCTAGTAGATGAAACTTTAGTAGAAATTTCCTAAGTTAAGATCCCTACTACTATCATGCTTAGCTTAGCTAGTAGAAAACAAGGGTGGAATATATATTCATACTATGGAATATTTCTAAGTCAAGGACTTGTGTTTTGATTAATAAAACAACTAAGTGAATGAATCACCTAGGTGGAATGGAAGGAATGGTTTGTGTTGAGTGGTTCACAAGGCCCATTTCTATGGTTTACCTTGTGTATCTCACTTGTGGATGGCCACCCAGTAACAAAGAGATTTGAGATGTCAAATGTTGAGAAGCTTCAAGTGCAGCCACTTGGCATTATGGGCTCTGCCTGGATCATATAGGTTGCAATAACTTAGCCAAATGGACAGTTGGTGGTAGGGGAATGATAGGTTGGAACGCGTACATTCTAGTCTAAGGGAAGGCTTCTGAAATATCTTGTCTTGGGAAACCAAGTCTTGTGGGGAAAGTGCACCACCTCTGCAGAGTGTAAAATCTAAGTACTTAGCCATGTCCCTGGTAAAGGACAAATTGAGCATCAAGACATGGAAGCTATCAAGAATCTCCTCATCCCAATTTCTAAGTAAAAACTTGTGGTTGAACAAGGGTTGAAGGATCCCCAATTTCTATTGGGAGATGCCTTGGGTGATTTTGTCAAGCAAAAACTTAGTGTTTTCAAATGATAAGGAAAATCTATTTTGAGCAAAGCAAGCCTAAGCTCCACTTAGCCAAATGCATATAGATGATAGACACCACTATACTACCATAGTATCACTTGCCAATACAATTCAAATGTATTGCCCCTTGTGGCTGTAACTTATTATGTTGCAGGTTTGTTTGATGTTAGTGAAGTTTATTGATTAGGATTACAAGTCTACAACTAACATGTCTGCCTGTGGCACTTTGAAGATGAAGGACCCCATGCTATTGTTATATTCTACTGCATTGTAATGAGATGGCCAAATGAGCTATGTAAGATGTAATAAATTATGTTATTACTGGTTATAAAGTTGTATTATGACCTTTGTTTCTTGATATTACATCTTAACTGTGGATGCTAGCTATTGATCCAGGGACTAGCATTGTAAACACAAGGATCTCTACCTTATTAAATTTTGGGAACCTTACAGATGGTATCAGAGCATTGTGTTGCCTGTAGGATTGTAACCCTAGGATTGGACAAAACCCCTTCGAAAAATAGGAGCTGTATTTGTTCCAAAACTTATTTACAAACAATCTTGTAAACTCTTTCCTCAACCATTTTTTTTGGTTTTGATTCTACATCTCTTCTATTTTCAAATTTGATGGACAAAGCCTACCCCATGGCCAAAGACTTCACCATGTGCAAAGGACTTCATCAACTCAAATGACCTCAACATCTTGAAGTGATTTCAACTTTATTTTCACCAAGGACTTCAACCTTGGATATCACTAAGGACTACAAGTGGGACAATAATTGTTACTCAAGACTTGAGGACTAAGGAAACACAACTTAGAAGGAATCATCTTCACCTTTGAAGTTTTGTGACCAAGACACAAGAATTTTTCCAAGGAAACCATGATCTCATTCAAGAAGAATCAAAGGATGGAATGGTTTCAAGTGAACCATATAGTTGGACCACCATATTTAGTTTAAGTCAAACCCACCAACCTATGTGATGTAGCAAAAATATTTTGTTGCCTAAAAATGTGCTTGAAACTTGATGTTGAGTGAAGTGTTTGATTGTGATTGCTTGCACATTGCTTGAGTGAATTGTGATGTGTAAGATGTAATAAATTATGTTATTCCTAGTTATAAAGTTGTATTATGACCTTTGTTTCTTGATATTACATCTTAACTGTGGATGCTAGCTATTGATCCTGGGACTAGCATTGTAAACATAGGGATCTCTACCTTATTAAAGGTTGGGAACCTTACACTCACTAACCCCATCCGTGAGATTTTTTGTCCAACATAAGTATGAGGCCCTTAGTACTTGATGTTCATATTTTTGGTTCTGGATTGTTGCAACAGCCGATGATTAAAATACTAGGGCGCCACTATACATGTGTGCCTTCATTTCGAATGTGATCCTGGGGGTGGTGTGAGCGAGCCTTGTGATGTGCACAAATACATATCTTGTGCATCCTACTTAGCTCGCTTACCCTGCCCCTAAGATTTTTATGTCCAATATAAGTATGAGTCCCTAGTACATGATGTTCATATTTTTGGTTCTTACTTGTTCCAATGACCGATGATTAAATAATAGGGCGCCACTATATACAAGTGTTCCTCGATTTCGGATGATGTGATCCTAGGGGTGGTGACAGCGAGCCTTGTAATATGCACAAATACATATCTTGTGCATCCAACATGGCTTGCTCACACCGTCCCTGTGATTTTTGTGTCCAACATAAGTATGGGGGCCTATAGTACTTGATCTTCATGGTTTTGGTTCTTAGTTTTGTTGCAATGGCCGATGATTAAAATGCTAGGGCACCACTATAGGTGTGCCTTGATTTTGGATGTGATCCTAGGGGTGGTGTGAGTGAGCTTTGTGATATGCACATATACATATCTTGTGCATCCTACATGGCTCACTGATGCCATACCTATAATTTTCTATGTCCACTCTAAGTATGATGAGGCCCTAGTTCATATTTGTTGCAATATCTCGACCTACATGATGTTCATTTTGTTTTTTTGTAGTTTTTGTGGACATGCATCCTGTCAACCATTGGCTTTCTGTTGCTTAATATTCTATTTTTGTTGTGTACACAGATGGAAAAGTGGTACGTGGTGTACAAGGGTTTGGTTACCGGACTCTACAACGAGTGGAAGGACATACAAAAACAAATGAACAAGTTCCGCAGCAATAGCTACAAAGGGTAGAAGACTAGAGAGATGCCGGAAGCTAGGTGGAAGAACCTCATGAAGGCCTTGGTCATGGTCCCCATCTTGCTCATAGATGGCTCCAAAAATAACCATCTTCCCACCGTGTTTAAAAATTATTTATGGTCAAGCAATTGACAAGAAACTCTCAATTCTTGCCACTAATGACTAATAATTGAAAAGATATGTAAAACCTTGCATTAAATTGTGTTGTGCAGGAAATCACACTTTTTAATGTGAAATCAGGAGTCACAATGAAGGTTTTTGAGGAAGTCCACACGGCCAAGTAATTGGGGAGTCATTCCTAGGCGTCACCAAGCATAACGACCACTGGTACGGGCAGGGCCCGCCCATACCGTTGATACGTCCAATTTGCATCACCATTCTATATCGTAATTTTCCTCTATTCATTGATATATTTCATATTAAGAGGTTTTACTTATGTATTTTCATCTGTTTTTGCATGATTGGATGATTCTTGGAGGATGAACTGCCAGAGTCAGGATTTTGATGGAAAAAGAGGTGTTTTGATGCAATTTCGCGAAGATAAGAAAAATACCAGAAAAACTACGGAAAATCCTATTTTCCCAGAAGACGAATAATTCCATAAGGGGAGGCGGAGGTGGGCCACAGGGGCCCCACACCCCCCAGGCGCGGGCTACCCCTAGGCCACACCTACAGGGGTGTGGCCCACCTGGTCCACCTCTGGCTCCGCTCTCTCGCCTATATCTTCTCCTCAGAACCCTAATATAGAGAGAGGGACCATACAAAGATTCCGCCGCCTCTGCGGGGCGGAAAACACCAAGAGAGAAAGAGCTCTCTGGCAGACAGATTTCTGCCGGGGAAATTCCTTCCCGGAGAGGGGAGATCATCCCCATCAACACCATCATCAAGATAGACTTCATCGGGATCATCATCATCATCCACACCATCATATCCACCAGCACCATCATCACCACTCCATCCCGCTGTAACAATAGTGTTGAATACTTGCATAGTTCTTAGGGGAAAATTTCCCGGTGTTGATTACTATTGTAGTTCATGCTTGTGAGTGGAACCATTGGATTATTGTTTATGTTAATATTGTTATTCATCACCATATCATCTTTGATCTTGATCCATATGATGTCTCGTGAGTTGTTCGTTTAGTTCTTGAGGACATGGGATAAGTCATGTTGTTAGTAGTGGATTTGTGTTGAGATATTATTTAATGGCTTAGTATTTAAGTTGTGGTGCTATTCTTCTAGTGGTGTCATGTGAACATCGACTACATGATACTTCACCATTTATGGGCCTAGGGGAATGCCTTGTGTATTTGGCTACTAATTGTGGGGTTGTCAGAGTGACAGAAACCTGAACCCCCGTTAGGACACCATTGCACAAGGGAGTGTAGGATCTCAGAGTTTAAGGCTATGGTTAGGTTTATATCTTAATTTCTTTCTTGTAGTTGCGGATGATTGCAAGGGGTTTAATCACAAGTATGTATTAGTCCAAGTAAGGTCGGTACATTAGCACAGGTTCACCCACACAACACTTACAAAACCAAAGAAGACTACTCAGCTATTTGAAGCGAAAGAACTTGACAGAATTCCCATGTGTCCTCGAGAACGTTTGGTCCTCATTAGTATTTCCACCGGCTTGTCCTTTGCTAAGAAAAGATTGGGCCACTTGCTGCAGTTATTTGCTGTCTTTATTTACTTGCACTTTATTTTGTTGGTTTCTCAGAAAACAACTGAAAATCCATTTGCTAAGTATTTACAGAGATTTCCTGGTCCATACCACTAGTCAACACCTTCCGCTCCTCGTTGGGATCGACACACCTATTTATCAAAAGTACTACGATACACCCCCTATACTTGTGGGTCATCAAGAGTATTTTGTGGCGCCATTGCCGGGGAGTGAAGCACTATTGAAGAGTGGAACTGGTAAAGGAAACTTATACTGTGAGTATTGTTTTTATTTTTGTTTGTTACTTTGTTTCCAATATGGATAACCCACTTGGTTTTCTATTTGGGAAGACTACTACCCAGTCTAGGGGAGTAGATGAATCACCACCTGTTGAGATAGATCCTTATAAGATACCTATAAGTATTGTCGATCGTGTTATGGATAATTATTATTTAGGGGATGGAACTGTCCATCCTGGTGATCACTTGCTTTTTATCCATGAGTTATGTTGGTTGTTTAAGTGTGCAGGTATCACCACTGAACATGTGAAGAAGAAGTTACTCTCTATATCGTTGAAAGGAAGAGCTGAAGAATGGTATAAGCTGCTAAAGAATGGACAATTCATGGAATGGGAGGAAAGAGTACCTCCCTTTTATTCTAAATTCTATCCTCACAATTAGATTCATAAGGATAGGAATCTGATATATAACTTTTGGCCTCGTGATGGAGAGAGTACGGATCAAGCTTGGGGAAGATTGAAGTTACTAATGCTTAAATGTCCTATTCATGAACTCCCTAACAATATTATTGTCAATAACTTTTATGCTAGGCTTTCTCTTCATGATAAAGATTTACTAGATGCTTCTTGTGCTGGATCATTCACACGTATGAAGGAAGAAGCTAAATGGGATCTCATAGACCGTATTCAAGAGAACACTGAAGCATGGGAGAATGACAAAGGAAGAAAGTTAGGTATAAACTATGATTATGAATGCATTAAAGCTTTTATAGGAACTGATGACTTCCGTGATATTAGTAATGAGTATGGTCTTGATTCTCAAATTCTTGCAAAATGTTTCAAGGCCTTTGCCTCTTATATTGAAATTCCCAAAAATGAATGGGACAAGTACCATGCTCCTTACAAAGACATGGTTACCCATGTTCCTGCTAGCATTGAAGTTTGTACTGTTGATCCTATTTTACCTAAACCTTATGTTGATAAAATCCCTTTTCCTGCTAAGGTAAAGGAAAATTCTATCATAGCTAATGTGGTTAGCAAAAGTGTACAGAAAACTGTGGAACCTGATGAGCAAATAAACATTGAACCTGTGGTAGCTATTGTGAAAGATCTTGTCACTAAAAATATAGAAGATGAGCATATTGTCTTTTGTGAAGATGCTTCTAATATTATCTCTCATCCTAGAAAGGCTATAAAAGCTAGTGTCCCTGTGCTTTCTGTTAGAATTGGTGATCATTGCTATTATGGTTTATGTGATATTGGTGCTAGTTCTAGTGCTATTCCTTATGACCTTTACAGGGAGATTATGCATGAAATTGGTCCTTGTGCACTTGACGACATTGATGTGGTTATTCACCTTGCTAATAGAGAGACAGTTTGTCCAATTGATGTTGTAAGAGATGTGAAGGTTCTTTGTGGTAAGATTAAATATCCTGCTGATTTTCTAGTGCTTGGTTCTGAAGCTAGTAAAACCTGTCCTATTATCTTTGGTAGACCTTTCTAAAATACTTGTGGGGATATTATAGATTGTAGGAAGGAGAAAGCGTTGATTAAGTTTGATGGAGAATAGTATGAGTTTAATTTTTCCAAATTTGCTAAAACTCCTTATGAAAATTAATGGCCTAATGAGGATTTCAGGTTTGAACAACTTGCTGCTATTTCTCTTGCTCCTAACAATGCCTTGCAGCAGTTTATGGATCATGAAAGCGAGGTCTTCATGAAGGAAAGAAATAAGATTGACAAGGTTTTCCTTCATCAACCTGATCAACTTAAGCATAACTTACCTGTGGAAGATTTGGGTACCAAACTACCACCTAAAGGGGACCCTGTTTTTGAATTAAAACCTCTGCCTGATGATCTTAAATATGCTTATCTAGATGATAAGAAAATATATCCTGTTATTATTAGTTCTAAACTTTCAGGAAAGGAAGAGGAAAGGTTATTGGAAATATTGAAGAAACACAGAGGAGCTATGGGGTATACTCTTGATGATTTAAAAGGGATTTCTCCTACTATATGTCAGCATGCTATCAATATAGAACCTGATGCAAAACCAGTTGTTGAACATCAACGCCGTTTAAATCCTAAGATGAAGGATGTGGTAAGAAACGAGGTATTAAAACTCCTTGATGCTGGTATTATTTATCAGATTGCTGATAGTCAATGGGTTAGTCTTGTTCATTGTGTCCCAAAGAAAGGGGGATCACTGTTGTGACTAATGAAAATAATGAGCTCATACCTCAAAGAGTAGTTGTGGGGTATAGGATGTGCATTGATTTTAGAAAAGTTAATAAGGTTACTAAGAAAGACCATTATCCTTTGCCCTTTATTGATCAAATGCTAGAAAGGTTGTCTAAAAAGACCCACTTTTTTTTTCTTGATGGTTATTCTGGGTTCTCTCAAATTGTGGTAAAAGCACAAGACCAAGAGAAACCCACCTTTACTTGTCCTTATGGAATTTATTCTTATAGGCGTATGCCTTTTGGTTTATATAATGCCCCTGCTACCTTTCAGAAATGTATGTCTGCAATCTTTCATGGTTTTTGTGAAGAAATTGTGGAGGTTTTCATGGACGACTTTTCCGTGTATGGAACTTGTTTTGATAATTGTTTGCACAACCTTGATAAAGTTTTGTAGAGATGTGAAGAAACTAACCTTGTTCTTTTTTGGGATAAATGCCATTTCATGGTTAATGAAGGGATTATTCTTGGACATAAAATTTCTGAAAGAGGCATTAAGGTTGACAGAGCCAAAATTGAAGCAATTGAGAAGATGCCCTGCCCTAGGGATATAAAAGGTTTTCGTAGTATCCTTGGTCATGCTGGTTTCTATAGGAGGTTTATTAAAGATTTTTCCAAAATATCAAAGCCCCTTACTAATCTTCTTCAAAAATATGCACCTTTTGTTTTTGATGATGATAGGAAGCTTTTGAAACTTTGAAGAAAGCTTTGACTACTGCTCCTATTGTTCAACCACCTGATTGGAGTTTCCCTTTTGAAATTATGTGTGATGCTAGCGATTTTTCTGTGGGTGTTGTTCTTGGGCAACGTGTTGATAAGAAGTTGAATGTTATTCATTATGCTAGCAAGACTCTAGATGCTTCTCAAAAGAATTATGCTACTACTGAGAAGGAGTTCTTAGCTATAATCTTTGCCTGTGATAAGCATAGACCATATATTGTTGATTCAAAGGTTACTATTCATACTGATCATGCTGCTATTAAATACCTTATGACAAAGAAAGACGCTAAGCCTAGGCTTATTAGATGGGTGTTGCTTTTACAAGAGTTTGATATGCATATTGTAGATAGTAAAGGTGCTAAAAACTCTATTGCTGACAATTTGTCTCGTTTGGAAAACATTTCTCTTGACCCCTTGCTTGTTAATGATAGTTTTCCAAATGAGCAGTTGGCTGCAATAATGATAAGCCTGCATGAGAGTCCTTGGTATGATGATTAAGCTAACTTTATTGTTTCCAAGTATTTACCACCAACCTTTACAGCCCAGCAAAGAAGAAAATTCTTTTATGATCTGAGGCATTACTTTTGGGATGACCCACATTTATACAAAGAAGGAGTAGATGGTATTATGCGAAGATGTGTTCCAGAATATGAACAACAAGAGATATTGAGGAAATGTCATGGCAATGCTTATGGAGGACATCATGTTGGAGATAGAACTACACAAAAAGTTTTACAATCTAGATTTTATTGGCCTACCCTTTTCAAGGATGCAAGGATGTTTGTTCTATCATGTGATGAATGTCAAAGAGTTGGTAATATTTCTAGATGCAATGAAATGCATATGAATTATTCTCTTGTTATTGAACCTTTCGATTGTTGGGGATTTGACTTTATGGGTCCTTTTCCTCCTTCAAAAGGGTATACTCATATTCTTGTTGATGTTGATTATGTTACAAAGTGAGTAGAGGCCATACCTACAAATAGTGTTGATGGTAAGACCTCTTTAAAAATGCTTAAAGATGTTATTTTTCCCAGGTTTGGTGTACCTATATATCTCATGACTGATGGAGGCTCTCATTTTATTCATGGTTGTTTTAGGAAAACTCTTGCCAAATATGATGTTAACCATAGAATTGCTTCAGCTTATCACCCCCAAACTAGTGGGCAAGTAGAACTTTCCAATAGGGAAATTAAATCTATCTTGCAGAAGACTGTTAATAGATCTAGGAAAAATTGGGCTAAAAAGTTGAATGACGCTCTTTGGGCTTATAGAACTTCTTATAAAAATCCTATGGGGATGTCTCCTTACAAAATGGTTTATGGGAAGGCTTGTCACTTGCCTCTAGAACTAGAACACAAAGCTTATTGGGCAGTGAAATAATTGAATAGAGATTTTAAACTTGCTGGTGAGAAAAGATTGCTTGACTTCAGTACTTTAGATGAGTGGAGAAGTGAAGCTTATGAAAATGCCAGACTCTTTAAGGAAAAAGTAAAAAGATGGCATGATAGGAGAATTCTCAAAAGGGAATTCCATGTTGGTGAGAAAGTTCTTTTGTATAGGTCTCCCTCTCAGATTTTTTGCAGGGAAACTACTCTCGAAATGGGAAGGTCCTTTTGTTATTGAGGAAGTGTATCGTTCAGGGGCTATCAAAGTATCTTCTCTGAAGGATAAAACTACACAAGTGGTGAATGGTAAAAGGCTCAAACATTATATTTCAAGATATTCTTATAAGGAAGATGTTGATATTATTCAAATGGTAACTCCGGAAGAATTTATCAGAAACCAAACACCAGAATCTGCAAAGTCCGTCTTTGAATAGGTAAAAAGTGGTGAAAACAGAAGGTTCATGAAAGCCTAATCTTTTTATATTTTTGATGTTTTCACTACATATGGAAGGTTACGAGACAAAAAGGAGGAGGAATCGGAGGCCAGGGTGGCCACACCCACCCTGTGACGAGGTTTGATCTCATCAATGCCCATTGTTATGGACTTGGGTTTTGGAGAAGATGGGGATGCTGGAGATCGTGGAACGGTTAGCAAACAAGCAACACGGGGACATAAGGTTTACCCAGGTTTAGGCCCCGGGAGGGAAAACCCTACTCCTGCTTGTCTGCTCTTGATTACGGCAGAACCGAAGGTTACAGGGGTGCGCAGATGCGATCTGGCGTGGAGGTGTGTATGCGAAAGTATGAGTCGAGAGATCTAGGTTGTGCCCTCCTGGCCTTTATATAGACTTAGGTAGGTCCCGGGCATAGTCCTAGTCGGTTACAGGTTCTAGGGTTTTACCCCTTTGAATTTCCTATCTACTCTAGTCTTGTTCTCCAAGGATCCGAAGGCATCATGGGCCTGGGCCACCCGAAAGACTTTATGGGCCGGCGTACATCTACCGTGGGCCTTCCTTGGGCTGGACCAGGTATGCTGAGATCACGTACCCGTAGGGTATAACCATGTCAGTAGCCCCCGAGTGATCAGTCGAATCGCAGATTCGGCTGAGGACTCTTCAATCCTTCGGGTGCGACTATGTATTAATAGTATGTGTGTAGGGATTGTTGATGTGTGTGCCTGACTCACCCGACAGATCAGGGTCAGTTAACTGTCTTAGGACAAAACAACACGATCTTCCTCAGGTTCGAGTCCCCCAACTCGAAACTGGAACATATGCTGGCGTAATTCGACTTAGGCCGTGGAGGACTTACAGGAGTGGAATTCCAGTGAGTTTAATTGATGTACCCAACGCGTCCATCGGGATTTTTCATCGCGCATGTTAGCACGGGTTTTTACTAGCTGAGCGCAGTCGTGTGCGTTTCCAGGCCATCAGATGATATCTGTAGGTCTTATCTTTGTGTCGCAGACACAGCATCCGAATTTTTGTGCCACCGCGGAGGTGTTTCGGGTGGCCAAGGAGATCGTCGCTCACTCAGCGTTTTTTGGGGCAGAGTTGCCGAAAAGTTTTTGCATGCTGATCCGAAAGATCGTAGTCGAAGATTTCATAGGGTGCGCTACCAGCGCTCCCTATGGGAGTAGCCCCCGAGTGTCTGTTCGAGTCGTAGACTCAAGCGGAGACTTTAGTTCAAACATTGTTTAGTTGTTAAGTCCGTAGGACTCAATTTTTTTTGGATGATTAAGTCCATCCTCCCTATGGGAGTAGCCCCCGAGTCCATAGTTAAGTTGTAGACTTGACGTAGGACTCAAAGAAATAGTTCGTTTGTTATTTATCTTTCGGGTGCGCGGCCAGCGCTCCTAATAGGAGCGAGTATTTAGTCGAATCGTAGATTCGAGTGAGTACTTCTTAGCTTTGAAGCCAAAGAACTTGTAGTTGTTGCTAGTATAGCTTTTGATGACATCAGTGCTGACGATCAATGACCTCAAGCATCTGCTGCGCCAGAGATGACTTGACTGGATGAACGTGGGTCCCACTTGCTGATCTTGAATTGATCGGTCACGCGCGGCGTGGAGATAATTACGGCATCTCCTCGATTTCCGCGCGTAGTGGACGGCGTGGTAACGACGGTTCGTTGTGATGCTGACACGTGTATGGCCAGATCTGCCGTTGGCGTTAGGTCTTCTCGATGGACGGCTGCCGTGCATCGTCCTCGTTGTTATAATCATTGGGGAAAGCTGCAGTTTGTTTTCACCGCATCAGTTCTTGTTTTCACTGATTCCTTGTGCTCCAGCGATTCTTGCTGCGCACTGGAATTTCCTTCCACATTTCCATCTTCCCTTCTGTGCTCTCACCGCCGGCGCCGCCGTAGCGCGATGGGGAAATCGAAGAAGTCATCATCTGCGGTTGGTACCAGCGCCGCCGAAGGAAAGAAAGGCGCCACCGCTACCCATGTCACCGACGGTGGTTGGCGGTGATCAGAGACGTGGGAGAGTGATCTCCGCAAGCTTCGCGAGCGGGGCTTGATCCCGCAGGATAGGAAGGCCGTCAGACTCCCCGGCAACGAGGTAATCCCCCGTCCCCCCGCTGGGTATCGGGTTATGTTTCTCGCCTTCGTTATGCGTGGGTTTTCCTTTCCAGTCCACAACTTCCTCCGTGGACTGCTCTTTCTCTATGGAATCCAGCTGCATCATCTTTCGCCCAATTCTCTTCTTCACATTGCTTGTTTCATTACTTTCTGCGAGTGCTGGCTCGACATTGAGCCGCACTTTGGCCTCTTCCGGAAACTTTATTCTGTGAAGAGGCAGTCTGGTTCGGATGGTGTTTATCCCATTGGGGGTTGCATCATCTCCCTCAGTCCCAATCTGCTTTTCTTTTCCTTTTCCATGTCCGAATATGTCTAGTACTGGCGGAGGCGATGGTTTTATATCCGCCGCTCCGTAGTGCCTGGGCAAGATTTTGGTCTTGTTCCTTTTGACCCCTCCCAAAAGATTGAGCCGAAAAGGTCTTGGAAAAACAAGATCTTGGATGGCGAGGAGGCGGAGATAGAGGCTCTTTACCGTCGGGTGGAGGATCTCCAGTTGATTCCGGAGAAGGAAGTGAACGGCGTGGATATCATCCGCACGTTTCTCGAGCGTCGGGTGCAGCATCTCCAGGCTAGGGCGCACCCGATGTTTCTTTATTCTGGGCGCCGTGATCCGACGAGGGTTTCGGCTGAGAAAATCTTCGAGGGGGATCTTGACAGGACCCTTCGTTCGCTGCTGAAGTTCAAGGCCGGAGAGAAAATCCCGGGGAAGTCACTAACTCCGCCGTTTTCTTCGATGTTGGTTGTTCCACAGGTGTAGATCGTGCGCGTAGAGCTTTTTGTCGACTGCGTATTTATTTTCCTTTGTTTTGCTGACAAAGTACCTTCTTGCTTGCAGAGCTTCAAGGTGCCGGGCATGGTGCCTCCATTGCCCGAATTATTTCCGGATGCGCCGGATAATGACGTGGTGGATTCCATGTCCGAACTGCCAACGGCACGATCGCCAGCTGAGTAGGCCAGCGAGTCGAGCGAGGACCACACGTGCAAATGATCGCGGAGCTCCAGCGAGTCTTCGGATGCTTCGACTCCTCCGACTCCCAGAAACCCTCTGTTCCTTGAGCGTCATAGTGACGGGCATGGAGGATCTTCCTCTCCTTTTCCTGCCATTCCTGTGCGGGCTGTAGCGCCGCACCCGCCAGCAAAGTGGAAGAAGGAAGAAAAGAAGGAAGAGAAGAAAGAAGAGAAAAGGGGGAGAAGAGAGTCCGCAGGACTCCTCCTGTCTTCGACCTGAGCTCGCTGGACTCGTGAGTTTACTTTATACTGCTTTCTTTTTGCTGTTGACTTTTGTGCTTGTGCTAAATATTTCGTGTGCAGGCACTCCTCCCACGACTCCTCTAGCGATGGTGCTCGGGAGATGATGGGAGAATCAAAGGTTGCGTCTCCTCCTCCTTAGACGGTGGCAACTTCGGGGGGCGCTGCTCCGAACCCTCGTCTGCAGGAGGTGCAGGTGGTTGCGCCTCAGAATTTCGCCAGCGGGCCTTCATCATCACCATTGGATCATGTAAGTCGTCTATCACGGGGGAAGCCCCCGAGCGTGTGTAAAAGAATTCTCTTAGTTTGTTCTTCGAGTCTCGGGGGAGCCCCCGAGTGTTTTCATGTGAGTCTTTTTCTTCTGCTTTCTCCTGTTGGGCGTAGCCCCCGAGTCCTTTTTCTGAATGGT
Organism: Avena atlantica; assembly: GCA_910589765.1. Taxonomy (NCBI): domain Eukaryota; kingdom Viridiplantae; phylum Streptophyta; class Magnoliopsida; order Poales; family Poaceae; genus Avena; species Avena atlantica. The sequence goes on along the minus strand of OU342735.1, from coordinate 430,043,463 downwards.
GTTTCTCTTTCCTGCAGCCTTTTGTGCAGGAGGCCAGGCGACTGGTGCAGGAGCGCCTGGTGCTGGAGGCCAGTCTCCATCAGCTTCAAGGTACCCGTATGCTTTTGGCGCTTCTTTCCTTTATTCCTGTCCTGTTTTCTGACGTTTTCTTGGTTTGAATGCAGAGGAGCATAATACTTCTCTCTGTGAGATCGACGCTCTCAAGAAGAGCCTTGGTCAATCGAAGAAGAAAGCCGAGGCCGCCGTCGGTGCGAAAGAGTGCCTTGAGCTGGAGCTGGCTGAGGCAGCCGAAGCTAAAGAGCGTCTGCAGCGGGAGGCCACGGACCGCGAGGAGCAGCTTGCTACTGCTGCGACTGCGCGTAAAAGAGAGGTGGCGGGCAAGCTCATGGCTGCTGCCAAGGCTGTTTCGGGTGAGTACCTTATTTGTGCTTCTGTCTTTTCGTTTCCTTGTCTTTCTTCTGTGTTACTTTATTCTTTCCCCTTTTTTGTCTCAGATGCCGCAGGCATCGAGTTTGACCGCGGCGCTCTGGAGCATGGGAGTGCTCTAGATGATGCTACTGTAGCGGTCGAAGATCGCTTCAGCACCGTCGTCAACTCCCTGGCCAAGGCGAAGGAGGTTCTTGGCCGCTTCTACAAGGAGCTTGTCCCCAAGGGCGCGGCCCTTGATGATGTGGACGCCCTGGTGGAGGCTTTGTCAGCCGAAGCGCCTGCGGCGTACAAGCGCAAACAGAAGGGCATCGGCGCGTCCGTCGGGCTGGCGATGGCCTTGGCGGCTGGGGCGGAGCTAGACCTTCCCCAGATCACCTCCCGGATGCCGACGACCGCAGATGGATCCGAGGTAGCCTTTGCTGCCTATTCTGCTCGCTGCAAGCGATATGGGCCAAAGCTCATTGATCTGCTGTCTGAGTATGCGCTGCGGCAGCAGGGGGAGGCCAAGGCTAGGCAATCCAGCTCCGAGGCGACTCAGGGTGCCGCGTCTTAGGCGTTGTATATGTAGGATAGTTTGTAGTCTGCTTTTGCTGTAAATATTTTGAGGAACGCAATCATTGTGCCACATAGTGGCCTTTATATTCTTAATGAATTCTTCTGAGTTGTGCTCTACCACTGTCTGAATGTTTGTGTCCTTTGCTTTTCTGCTGTTCTAGGTTCCTTCGGGTGCTGACCCTGTTGACACCTCGCCTGCAGCGCAGCTGCGGCCATCTTTGGATGATTCCTCGCAACTCGCTTTTCTTCGGGACCGTGTTCGTAGTCTTGAGAGGGAGTTGCTTGGGTTGCGTGGTCACGCCGATGTTTGGAAGTCCAAGGCGGATCGCGGTGCGGCCAGGGAGGAGTACTTGATGGCGGAACTGCTTCGGCTGTCTGAGCAGCTTCAATGTAAGTTGTTCTTTGTTTCGTGCTGCAGCTCAGATTTTCGGATGCGCCTGCTGGCCTTTCATCTTATTTTCTGCGAGTGTCGCAGGTGCTAACCTTGCTCCGAGGGAAGAGAAAGAGCGTGTCGCTGTTCAGGTCAATTTCTTGACTCAACAAGACATGGAGGCTGGCGGCTTCTTCTGGATGGATCGTGACCGTGCCATTGCTCTGGCGACGGTGCAAGATCGTGTGCACCAGGTTTCGCGGGTGCTTCGTCAGGTGCAGACGTCGCTTGCATCGGTGTTGCATGTCATGTTTCCTTTGGATGTCGTGCCAACGAGCCTTGCGGGTCTTTTGTCGAAGTTTCAGAGCGTGAGAAATGTCAAGGAGTTGGTGCGGAAACAACTCGTCGCAGGAGTGAAGGCTGCTTTGTCCCTTGTGAGGCTGCACCGGCCTGATGTAGATTTGTCTGTTGTAGCAGCTAGGCCACCTCTTCGGCCGGATGGTGGCGAGTGGGATATGCGTCCGCATTATGCGGCTGTAAGGCAGTATGCCGAACAGGTCGTAGATTTGTTTGAGTAGCGTGCTCAGGTTATTCTTCAGGATAGGTAGTACCTGTAGAAGAGATAGATGTAAAAATTTTATATTTCGACTGGCGTGTTGTGCCCCTTGTTATAAAGGTTTGTTTTGTTGTGAGCACGCAGTGCTTTGTTTGAGTACGTGTCCTTTTCGTTTGCCTGACGTTTGTTAGCTACTCATGGTGTACACGTGTGATTCTCAGTCGATGAGATCGTGAGGTGGGGGGAGCCCCCGAGTGCGTTTGTAGCATAAAGTAAAGTTGCAAATAACGAAACAAAATTTTGGGGCGAGACACTTAGCTTTATTTATATCGTAATGGAGGAAGTACATTGTTTCGGCTGAATAGCCTTGGCTGAAAAGCCTTATTGAAAGTAAAGGGGTAGGTAACTATGGGTAGAATCGCCGCAAATGTGCGATGTTCCATGGGTTGGAGTATGCGACTCCAGACTCCACGTGCTTGAGGCGATAGGCGCCACCTGGGATGACCTCGGTGATAATGTAGGGTCCTTCCCATGGCAACTCGAATTTCTTCGGTCGCTCTTGCTTGAGTCGCAAGACGAGGTCTCCTTCGACGAAGGACCTTGGGCGTAGCCGGCGGCTGTGGTAGTTGCGGAGACTCTGCTGGTACACCGCCGATCGAGCTGCTGCTACGTCTCTTGCTTCGTCGAGTGTGTCGACGGCATCTTCGAGTGCAGCCGTGGATTCGGCTTCGCTGTAAGCAACGACCCGGGGGGCCTGGTGGCGTACTTCGGCTGGTAGCACGGCCTCGGCTCCGTGCACCATGAAGAACGGCGTGTAGCCGGTGGAGCTGTTTGGCATACTCCGTAAGCTCCACATGACGGATGGTAGCTCTTTCGTCCAGGCTCCAGCTTTCCGTTCGAGTGGACTCATGAGGCGCTTCTTGATGCCAGCGCCGATTAGGCCGTTGGCCTTTTCCACTTGCCCGTTCGTTTGCGGGTGTGCCACTGAGGCGTACGTGATGTTGATCCCGAGGTCTTCGCAGAAGTCTTGGAATTCCTTGGAGATAAAGTTCGATCCATTGTCGGTGATGATGCTGTGCGGTACGCTGAACCTGTAGATGATGGATTCGAAGAACTTGACGGCAGTGTTGCCCTTTTGGTTGGTGACTGGCATGGCCTCGACCCACTTGGTGAATTTGTCGACTGCGACCAGGAGGTAAACGTGCCCCCCTTTCGAGGACTTTGGCAATTTGCCAATCATGTCGAGGCCCCATTGAGCAAAGGGCCAGGCTATAGGTATGGGTCTGAGCTTTGACCCGGGTGCGTGCGGTTTGTCGGCGAACCGTTGGCACCCGTTGCATCTTCGGACGATGTACTTTGCATCGCTCATGGCCGTTGGCCAGTAGAATCTGGCTCGTAGAGCTTTGGCGACAAGGGAGCGGCTGCCTGCGTGATGGCAGCAGCTGCCCTCGTGGATGTCTTGGAGGATGGCTTTCCCGTCACCGATGGTGACGCACCTTTGTAGTACACCCGTAATACTGTGCTTGTACAGCTCGCCATTGATGATGGTGAAGGCCTTTGACCGAAGAGATATGCGTCGGGCATCTGTCGGGCTGTCAGGGAGTTCTCCGTTTATCAAGAACTGGAGGTATGGTCTCGTCCAAGTTTCTTCGACTGCCATGACCTGCATCAGGTTGACCATGGCGACCTCTGTGTCCAGTTTCTCGGGTCCTTCATGTCCTTCGGGAAGCATAGCCCCCGAGTGTTCTGCTTCTTCGGGTGATCCCTTGGGGAATTTCCGCTTAATTGATGGCACGCAGATCTATTCGAGGAACACACCCGGTGGCACCTTTGCGCAGGTGGAACCAATGTTGGCGAGTCTATCGGCTTCCTCGTTGCTTTCTCTTCCGACGTGCCGAAGCTCGCAGCCGTCGAATTCTCCTTCGAGTGTGTTGTAGAGCGCGCGGTACGCGATCATGTTTTTGGCGTGTGCGTCGCACTCGTTCATCGTCTGCTGGACGACGAGGTTGGAGTCACCGTAGATGACCAGGCGCGTTGCACCGCAGATCTTTGCCATCCTCATGCCGTGGATGAGGGCTTCGTATTCGGCCTCGTTGTTGGAGGCTCGGAATTTCATCCGGAGGACGTACTTCATCTGGTCGCCCTGCGGGGAGGTCAGTATGACCCCGGCTCCTGCTCCAGCTTCACGCTTGGAGCCGTCGAAGTGCATTGTCCATGACTGCGACATATCTAGGGTGTCTGGCAGCTGCAGCTCCATCCAATGTACGTGGAAGTCCGGGAGGACTTGAGATTTGATTGCGAGTCGCTTCTCGTAGATGATGTCCAGGGGTGACAGCTCGATGCCCCATAGGGCCACGCGTCCTGTGGCTTCTGGGTTATTCAGGATGCTGTTCAGGGGTGCCTCATTGACGACCATCACCTGGTGTTCCTGGAAGTAATGGCTCAGCCGTCATGAACACGCCGTAGGCGAGCTTCTGGTAGTGAGGGTACCTCTGCTTTGTTGGTGTCAGTACCTCGCTGAGGTAGTAGATTGGGCGCTGGACCCCGTGGGTCTTGCCTTCTTCGGGTCGTTCGACCACTAGCACGGTGTTGACCACCTGGTGTGTGGCTGCTATGTACAGAAGCAGAGGTTCGCGCTCCTTTGGCGTGACTAGGACGGGCGAGGTGGAGAGAAGCCGTTTGAGGCTTTCGAATGCATCGTTGGCTTCGGGCGTCCACTCAAATTTATCTGCCTTGCGTAGCAGATGGTAGAATGGCAGGGCCTTCTCGCCCATGTGGCTGATGAATCTGCTCAATGCCGCTATTCGTCCTGCGAGCTGCTGGACACCCTTGAGGTTTTTCGGCTTCTCCATCGCCATGATGGCTCTGATTTTCATTGGGTTCGCCTCGATCCCTCGCTGAGAGAAGAAGTACCCGAGTAGCTGACCCGATGGGACGCCGAAGGCGCACTTTTCGGGGTTGAGTTTGATCCTGTAGCGATCGAGGTTGTCGAACGTCTCGCAGAGATCGTCGATAAGTGTCCTTGCCTCCCTGGTTTTGATGACTATGTCGTCGACATAGACTTGGACATTGCGACCGATCTGGTCCTTGAGGCATGCTTGCATGCATCGCTGGTACGTGGCACCTGCGTTCTTTAGCCCGAAGGGCATTGTGTTGTAGCAGAACACTCCGAACGGTGTGATGAACGTCGTTTTCTCCTGATCTTCGACCTTGAGTCGAATCTGGTTGTAGCCTGAGTAGGCGTCAAGGAAGGAGAGTTTCTCGCAAAATGCAGTCGAATCGATGATCTGATCGATCCGAGGAAGAGGGAAGTGGTCCTTTGGGTAATGCTTGTTTAGTGATGTGAAATCCACGCACATCTGCAGGATGTCCGTGTCCTTCTTTGGGACCATCACTGTATTTGCAAGCCACTCGCTTTCTTTGATTTCCCTGATGAAGTCTGCAGCGAGTAGTCTGTTGATTTCCTTGCCGATAGCTTCGGATCGTGGCTCGGACAGTCTTCGGATGGACTGCTTGACGGGCTTGGTGTCTGGAAAGACGTTGAGTGCATGCTCGGCGAATTCCCTGGGAACTCCTGGCATGTCCGCAGGACACCAGGCGAAGATTTCCCAGCGCTCACGGAGGAATTCGACGAGCGCGCCTTCCTATGCGTGGCTGAGGTCGTTGGAGATGAGCGCCGTCTTGGAGGCATCCGTCGGGTGGACCTGCACCTTTTTTGTGTTGACGGTGGAGTCAAAAGACATGTCGGGTGCGTTTTGTCGTGCGACTGGGGGTGCCCATTGTCTGTCACCTCGCGGAGTTTTAGGAGCTCCTCCTGCATGCCGAATGACTGGGAGATTCTTTTGAAATCCCTGTCGCATTGGTCCGATCGGGTGAAGCTCCCGTGGATTGTGATGATTCCCTTCGGCCCTGGCATCTTGAGTAGCAGGTATGCATAGTGTGGGACAGCCAGGAACCTTGCGAATGCTACACGCCCGAGGATGGCGTGGTACTGTGATGGCCAGTCCACCACTTCGAATTCGAGACGTTCTAGTCGGAAGTTGTCCGGCTTGCCGAAGATGACGTCGAGCCAATATGCCCTTCCCTGGAACGATGTCGTGGAACGATGTGTCTGACTATTCCAGGCTGCACTGTGGGATCCGCATGGCTTCTAGGGTGCTTGCGAACATCAGGTTGATGCCGCTGCCGCCGTCCATGAAGACGCGACTCATCTCGAAGCCTCCGATCTGCGCCTCCAGCACCAGGGCAGCATGACCTGGGCGAGGGATCTGGCAAGGGTGATCCGAACGACTGAACGTGATGCAGGACTCCGATCTGCTGAGGTACTCAGGGATGGCGGGTGGAGTTGTCACGGCCAGGTTGATTTGTCGGGTGATTTTCTTCTGCACCCTATACGTGGGGCGCCCCTTCTGGATCATTAGTGCTCCTTTCGGCGGGGGATACCCGTTCCCAGCGTTGTTCTGTGCTGGTGCGACTGGTTGGTTCGGGCCTCCAACGGGTGGCGGTGGAGGATCTCCGTGCGCTATTTCACCTGGCGCGGGTGCGTTTCCGAACGCAGGGATTGGGGCTTGCTGCCTCATTTGCACCATGCTTTCGCTGAGTTTCTAGAACTCGCGGCAGTCCTTGAGCATGTGGCTGGCCTTCTTTTTGACATCCTTCTTGTCGATGTAGAAGTGTATGGTGCATGGACCCGAAAGCTTTTCGTATGCTGAGGGTCCGTTATCGCGGTCGCGACGTTGCCACGACTGCGCTGGGCGCCCCCCATCGCGGAAGTTTCCTCCGCGGTATCCTCCGCTGTTGCGGTTGGTATCGTTGCGGCGATCGGCGTAGCCAGCCGCGACCATGTCGGATCCGTCGCGATCGTCGTAGACGCGCGATCTTCTCTTGCAACGGCGCTCTCGCCGTCGACCGTAGTCGTCTTCTTCTTACGATTGTGCTCGGTGAATGGAATCTTTGCCGTCAGCCCACTTGTTGACGATGTCCAAGAGGTGGTCGAGTGTTTTGGGCTTGACGCGCCCAAGTTCCTCCTTGAAGTCTTGGCGCTTGACGCCGTCCCTGAAGGCGTCGATGGCCCTCTCTTCGGAGATGTGGGCTGCGGAGTTCTTTGTGTTGGACCAACGTAGTATGTACGAGAGAATGGATTCGCCCGTTCGTTGAGTGCAGGATCGCAATTCTTCGATTGAGGCGGGCCTTTTGCTGGTACCCTTGAAGTTTCGGATGAAGCTGTAGGCTAGCTCATCCCAGCTTCGGATGGACCCTGAGGATAGGCTGCTGAGCCAGATCCGGGCTGCGCCTGTCAGCTACAGCTGAAGGCATTGCATGGCAGTCTCCTTGTTTCCACCATGCAGTTTGACGGATGATCAGTGATCGCTGAGCCAAGCCTTTGGGTCTTGAGTGTCGTCGAACTTCGGAGTATCCGAAGGAAGCTTGAAATTTCGCGGCATCCGTCGGACGGATCTGCTAAAGCATCGGGCTCCGCAGAGTTCTCCTTCGTCTTCGTCCATCTCAGATTCAGACGAGCATGCGCGCTTGGCTCGCGCTTTGTCGATTTTGTGATGTGTGAGCGCATCTCTGGCGTCGTAGTCACGTTCGCGGCGTCGCGAACTGTTCTTCCTTCGGGGAAGGTCATGTTCCTCTTCTTCGGATGAAGGGGTGGGGCTACGGTCGAACCTGACCGGAGCTTTCTTCTTCGGCTCCTTGGGATCTTCCTGGTGGAGCGCGGCTCCGACGAGTCCGAGTCCGATAAGTGCGGACTTGTGCATGGCCCTCTTCGGCTCCCCCTTGGGAGGTGGGTGGGCCGCGAGGTACGCAGTGGCTACCATGATCGCAGCCTGCGGCGTTTTGGGGACGACGTTGCCATCGGCGTCCTTCTCCATGAAGGATGTGTGGAGAGTTCGCGTCAACTCGCGGCGCTCCTGGGGATCCATGTTCTCCATCCGAGAGCGGTGCTTGTTGCCTGGGTTGGCGTTCGAGCTGGAGCCGATACCCATGGCGGAGAGCGCGGCTCGTCACGCGCTGGACTCTGAGGCTGTTTGCTTGCGTTTGTCAAGCACCTCTTACATCTTGACCTGCTTCTTGTGCTCCTCGATCAGGAGCAGGTGGTAGGCCATCAGCATATCCCGTGAGGCGTCTGCGGGCAGTACTATGTTGCCTGCCACGGCTTCGCGGACCTGGGTCCATCCTTCTTTGCTAAGGCGGATGAAGTGGCCGTTGTTTTCCCCTTCGGGTGGGGGGGACTGGCTTCTTCTATTCCTATCGTTTCGTTCTGGCGGGTTAGGCGGCGGGTTGGGAGTTTGCTGATCCACGTCGCTTTGGATGACTGCAACGCATTGGTAGCGCTTGCAGATTGGTCCGCTGCTGCCGCAGCTTTCAGATCCGGAACCGTAGGTCCCTGCATCCGATGGCGGATCGCACAGATCGGAGTTGCAGCTGCTGCTGTCATAGGAATCATCTGTTGATGATGTTGTGCGTAGCACGGGGTGTGGGGTCCACGAAGCGGGCCTGATTGATGGTAGGGGCACCCGCTCAAGGAGGCGGAGGGTGCCAGTTTGCCCCACCTAGAAGCAGAAGCTCCCGAACAGGATTTCGAGTCCGTCGCCTACGGGCTCGAAGTCCTTCATGGTGGCCGGCGAGTGGGCGGTGAAGCCGAAAGCGCCGAAGAGGAGATGACTCTCCGTTGCTGCAGAGTTGTAGATCGATCGGGTTGGGACCGTAACGATCGCACAATCAGCGCCCCCAATTCCCACAGACGGCGCCAATTGACGAGGTTTGATCTCATCAATGCCCATTGTTATGGACTTGGGTTTTGGAGAAGATGGGGATGCTGGATATCGTGGAACGGTTAGCAAACATGCAACGCGGGGACACAAGGTTTACCCAGGTTCAGGCCCCCGGAGGGAAAACCCTACTCCTGCTTGTCTGCTCTTGATTACGGCGGAACCGAAGGTTACAGGGGTGCGCAGATGCGATCTGACGTGGAGGTGTGTATGCGAAAGTATGAGTCGAGAGATCTAGGCCGTGCCCTCCTGGATTTTATATAGACTTAGGCAAGTCCCGGGCATAGTCCTAGTCGGTTACAGGTTCTAGGGTTTTACCCCTTTGAATTTCCTATCTACTCTAGTCTTGTTCTCCAAGGATCCGAAGGCGTCATGGGCCTGGGCCACCCGAAAGTCTTTATGGGCCGGCGTACATCTGCCGTGGGCCTTCCTTGGGCTGGACCAGGTATGCTGAGATCACGTACCCGTAGGGTATAACCATGTCACCCTAGGCGCGGGCCCCCAGCTAGCCGCTCCTAGAGGGGGTGTGAGCCCCCTAAGCTCTGTCTCCGCCTCGTTTTCGCACAGTACCTTCCTTATGCATTAAAACTTCATAATATATACCCCCCCAGATCCCTCGAGGTTCGTATATCGTGTTCTCATCATGTTTTCGGTTTCGATCTGTTTCTGTCAGGCAAATTCTCAGTTTTGGAGCTACAATGTCTTCCTATGGATCACCCGTAGAGGATCCCTCCACAGATGTCATCAACCCGTATCTGTATGAGTTGAGGATTCATCCTAAGGAGTTGATTCTCAAGGATGGTAAGATACAGATGAAAGAAGTTCAAGTCCCTGAAGGAGAAGGTAGTCTGGAAGATAGGATGAAAGCATTGGAGCAGGAAGTTTTCAGGTACAAGAAGATGGCGGAATGCGAAGTGGATATCATCCATAAGATAAGCTCAGAACTCATCGCCATGCACGGGAGGAGGTTGCTGAGCTCCGAGACAAAATATTCTTACTCCATCAGTCCACCAACAAATTACAAGCACAACTCTATGATATACAAAATCAAACTGTGAGTATGACGCTAGATTTAATCGCATAAGCTCTGCTGCTAGTTTTAGGATTGTGGAAGCCAAGACATCCTTTTTGGATGGGGATCCCTTACCTTGGAAGTCTGATGATGACACGGGACCACCACCACCGAAGGAGTAATTCGTCATCAAGTTTGGCATCCCCTTGGCTTGTTCCAAGCATGGGGGAGTGTCGCGGTATCACATCATTATCTTTTATCTTTTACATTTTTAGTAGAGTCATATCTTTGGTAGAGAAGTTATCTTATAGGTTGGTTTGCATTGTGGAAGTATCTCTCCCTTGGTTATCTATGTATCCCTTGGTGTGAGCGCCTTTATGGAATATTAATGAGAAGCTTCATCTTTTACTTTTTGCGCTTCTTATTTTAGTTTGCAATCTCTATTATATGATTGATCTTGTTGATGAATATTGGTATCACTTTGGGAGCATCAGGTAGATCTAAATTGGTTTTGGCAAACCAATCTCTGGTCAGTAGCAACACTTTTGAGGTTTGAAAGGAAAAGAGAAAAGCACTTACATGTATTTTGTATCATTTATTTTCTTTCTTGATTGGCTCATAAGTTTAGTATTCTTTATTTAAGATCTTTTGTGTCTTCAAGGAAGATTGCATGTTTGGCTTTATCACTTGTAGCTTTGTTTGTTTCCTTCAACTCTTTTGCTTGCTACCCAACCTTGCTAGCCAAAAGCATGTTTTGAGAAGGAATACTTCCCATGCATCCAACCCCCTTTGAACCAAAACATGTGCCATTTGTGTCCACCATATCTACCTATTAGAACTATTGCTATTCCGAGCAAACTCTCAAGCTTCATCTATCTTTTGAATTAAAAATTATTTTGTTATGTGAAAACTAGTTAGTAAATCACTCACGAACTTGATGGCACACCTTATTTTCTTGCCCCTAATAAACTTGAACCATTGTGTCATCGAAGTTGTATATGCTTGCATCTATACGTTGGATTTAGCAGAATCGTGCTGTCACGAGGAACGCTTTCAACACCTGTAAATACATACCCAGTTGATATCATGCTCTTTTGTCTGCGGATGTCGTCGGTGTGAAATAAAAGGGGAGCTTGTAAGTCCATGGAGTTATGTGCATTGTGTTAGAGAAACGCCTGGGCCGCTAGCCTAAGCCATGCCTAATCATGGTGGAAACTTGCAGCATCACCATAATGACATCTATGAAGCATTCTTCTTATAAAAAAAGAGATACTATATTCAAAAAAAGGGGAAAGAGAGAAAAAAGCACCATATTCCCATGGTAAATAAGAAGATTGCTGAGATGCTCGTTGTCTGCTTGCCTTGTCATTGTGATATGGGAAAGCTCCTGTGTCATGTGCAAGGGGTACCCCGTTGGCGGTTCTCTATGATATGCATGTACTTACTATGACAAGAACTTACCGGTAACTAAAGTTGAGTAGCATGAGGAGCAGCCCTCGCACTCAAGGGACATGAGATTGTCAACTTATATTTCGTCAAGCATATACTCCATCTTTTTTCATTTTAACCTTAATGACCTCAAGATGCTTATGATAGGGGCAATGAAAGCTTAAAGCTAGTAAGTACCATAACTTTTGGAAGCTCTTTATGAACTTGAAATTCCCGCTTCCCTCTATAAAGGGCCTTTCTTCTACTTCTAAGTTGAGTCAGTAAACCTATTCCTCTCTATGGATTCCATGGTGTTCATGATAAAAAGATATGATAGCATAGGGGCAAAAGGAGTTCTGATGTATGCCTGCATCCTGTCCCTTTCCATTACCCATACAAACCAAACAGATTTAAAAAAATTCCATTCTGTTACCAGTACCGCTCGACAATTGATTATAGTACCGTTTACATTTATAAACCTGAACCAAACACGTTCAGTGTACATGTGTATGTGTCCCCAACTACTGATACGTGCTGCCTATTCAACCGTAGTCGTACATGAAATGGACACTGGACACGAAGGCTTAATGTCGAATTTAGGAATGCTCATTTATAAAGGATCTTTTAGTGGTAGGAATGTATAGGACTTTTGAATGTTGGGTTTCTTAACACGTGAAATCTAATAATCAACTGACCTCATTCTATCTTAACTCAAGGCCACGTTTTGTGCCTGTAACATACCACCCTCTTGTGTAATATAAATAAAATATGTTTGAGCATTGCATGCATGCATAACATTTGCACTTTGATTCAACCAAAGAAGAACAAATAAAAACCCTAAACCCTAACTTTCCTCTCTATTTGAAATATTCATCTGGTTTTGAAAATATTTGGAAAGAAACACAAAATGCATGGAGCCCAATCAGTACCAAGGGCCCCTTAGTGTTTTCAGTTATATTACAAAAGTTCCTGTGATTTGAAATTATTCAAAACAGATTTCAAATTCAAAATACAAAAGGGAAATCAGAAAATAGAAATAGAAAAACATTTCTGGAAATAAAAACATCTGTCTACTCTAACTGGGCCGAGGCCATCTCTTTTCTCTCCTTTCTGCCGCCCACCGTAGCTAGCAGCCAGCCCACCCAGGGCCCAAGCCAGCCCACCCAGGCCCGTACCCCTTTGGCCTTCTCCCCTTTCTTCTTTTCCCTCGCCTGCAAGAAGCTGCCTGGCAGCACCCTCGCCGTCGATCTCGCTGACGCTGCGATGCGCGCCGCCGCCTGCAAGGATGGGGATAAGGATCGCCGCGTTGCGCTCTCTCTCCCTATACCTATCTCGTCGCCTCTCGCCATCTCTGCTAGTTTTCCCCAAACTCGACGGAACCCTAAGCCTCGGGCTCCATCGTGCCCCGCCATTCCTGACCACCCCTTCGCCATCTGAGACCACTGCTAGCTTCGCCTCGCCGCGCTGATCATCCCTACCAAAGGAATCGACCGGAGATGCTGCAAATCATCGGCAACGACCTCAACTGTCCGAAGTCCGGTCGCCCCGTTCATCGCCGATTCCGGCCGCTCTCGACCGTCCCCGGCCTTCTCGAACCCTCCATCGGCTTTCTGGTGAGCAGCTGGTCCTTGTGGACCCTCTCCCTTGCTCCCTCTCGCTCTCTAGCCCCCTTCCTGTCGACCACCTGTCTCTGCCACCGCTCGCCGTCGTCGTGCTTCCCTCTCCGGTGACCTCCTGCAGGCGGCGCCACCAGTTTCTGGTAGCCCGCATCGCCCTCTTCCCAACGCCCCTAACCACGCCTCCCCGCGATCTCTGGATCGATCGATCCATCCATGATCTGCAAGGTTGCTCCTGGCTGACATCAGCATGATGTCATGCCTGTCCAATAATCCTTTCCTTTTTCTTTTATCTAATTTCTATAAATGTTTTCTGTAATTGTTTTATTAAATGAAAAATGTATGACAGGTGGGCCATACCTGTCAGGATTTTATTATTTTCTGTAATTATTTTCTGAAATGATTAAAAATCAGACATGTGGGCCCAAGTTTGGAAATTATTTCAAATATTCCAAAAAAATGATTTAAAATTAACTAAAACTTGGGAAATTCATAACTAATTCATTTTAAATCATAAAAATACAAATAATATACCAAAATGATCATAAAAATGAAACCTATCTAACTAAATTGTAATCATGCATTGTTAATCAACTTTGATAGCAAGTTTAATTAGAAGAACTAATTGAACCCCATAGGTGATTTCGATGATTCCCATGTTTTAGGGATTGGATCTTCGAAACCCCCTTTAAAGTGACCAAGCATGTTTTAGGGTTCAATTCAACACTATTTAACTTGTCATATCATCCATATTGTATGAGCATTGCACATGCCATGTGTTGAGTGTTGCTTTCTCTTTTCCGGTGATTGGTTCTCGCGAATAGGAACCGAACCTGAAGCTGAAGTCAACGCCACCGAAGAGCAGTATCAGTCCAACAACGGACAAGGCAAGCGAAGCCCCACTCATACATATGAATCCTATGATTACAAAGTATTTCATTCTCGTCATATGCATTCGGTTCAACAGTCTTTTATCAGTAGACAGAGTAATCCTACTTGATGCATGTTTCCCTTTGTGAACTATATTACCTTATCCACCGCTCCTAGCATAACTAGGGTTTGGCTTATGAGTGTCGCTAGTGCCACAGTTCAGTCACGCTTAGCCATGCTTAGTGGTCAAATGCTGATCATTCAGGTGATGCACCGGAGATGCGAATGAATCTAGTATGGTAGGATGTGATGATGTGATTAGAAATGGATGATAAACATGCTAAGGATTGTATGGGAGGCCACGTGGGTTGTGGTTTTTGTAGTCCCATACTTTCCACCCCTAGGACCCGATGTTCTTGCCTCTTGAACCAAGACGAGCGTACAACCACACTAGGGCCTGGAAACCCCTTCGACCAACTAACTTGCCTAGTAGATTCCATGAGTCACATAGTTCGGGCTTTCCATTCGACATACGCATCTTGGTCGTTCTTGAATGGAGGTGCATTCATACAGGTAGGTAAGCGTGGCAGGGAATGGGAGATGCTCGGCATCCGTAATATCAAACCCTGTTCACATCGCTAGGGACCGACTTCGGGACTCGACCCGTTATGGCGGCATCTCCTTAGTGCGTGACTCATGGTCTCGGTGAAAGCAAGGTAAAGGTCGTGGTCAACCACTCTCTGCCGGCCTTCCAAGGAAGAGGGATAATAATATTTGGCATTACGAATCGGTTGGTACGTGTGGGTAAAGTTGTGCACCCCTGCAGGGTTATTAGTCTTTTCAAAAAGTCGTGTCCACGGTTATGGACGACTTGGGAACGGACGTGAAGATCATAGGTAACTATAACCGAATGTTAAAACTTGTCAACTAAAGTGAGATCCGGAATACTTCCTCGGGGTTGTCTGAGGGGGTAGTCCGGGAAGAGAGGTTCTGTTGATGTTGGTTCTTGGTGAATATCAAAGATGATTTTAAGAGCCAGAGTTGTAGTCTTCTTATCCCTTTGAAAATGATCTTACTAAACGAGTTTCTTCTCCCTCTTGTTTTGAAAACAAAAGATGGCTTTATGCAAAATAACTCCACTAGCCATAAGTCTTGCAGAGTACACCCTGTACTCAGCCTTGCTTCGTTGATGTTTTCTACAGATGATGCTACTCCAACTGAAGGTGGTTTCTACGTCGAAGTCGACGAGTAGTTGGGGTACCCGGGCAGCAGCCTAGGATCTATGGAAGGGTAGCTACTTCTGTTTAAGGCCTCTTAGGCCCTTTGCTAAGTTTGTTGTTTAGAACAACTTGTTTGCTTCCGTTGTTTGATGTAATGATGGGTTTGTGACCCGCGGCTTGTATGACTGGTTGTAACTCTCTTAAGAGTTTACCTTATTAATGTATGGTTTGTATGTTCTATAATGTTACCGATCTTTCCCTGCGCTTTTCGGAATTTAGGTTAGGCTTATATCAGATAATATCTGGTATTTGTCTAGCCCTGATCCCGGGTCGTGACAAATTTGATATCAGAGCAGGACTGCCTGTAGGAAATCCTTCTAGCTGGTCGATGTTGAGTCTAGAGTTTGAGAAAAACTATTTGAAAGCTAAAAACTAGTTGCAAAAATCTGAATAGGACTCTTTTTACTCCTTGTCCAAGGTTGTTCTATTGTTGAGTTATCTTATCCCGTTTGCTTTGCAAGGTTTTCACTTCTCCTCTATCATTTCAAACTTCTAGGAGATACGGGTTTGGGTTGTTTTTCCCTGAGTACTCCGTACTTGGTTGCAAGGCTCAGAGTTTCTAAGATATATCTGTGCAACTGAAGCATTCTTTTTCAACTTTGCTAAGGATGCCTCCAATTCCGCTCTCAAATCTTTTGTGACTTGTTGGTACCATATCATGCTCGCATTCCATTGTTATGGTTTGTATTTTAAGTTGATAGAGTATATGTTTTGTATGCTTGTTCTACTGCCATACTTAATGCATTGATATAAATTTCATCCACATGTTCACCTCTACCATGATCTTTTGATATGGTTTTGCCATCATTTGTTGTACCCTTTTTGGTGAATCCATTCTCATGGTTTCTGTTTTCTCCTCAGGATGTCGTCTAGTACTCGTGGTTCTGTTGTCCGTCGAGGAAACAACAATGTTGATCAGGGACTTTCTCCACCTCCCATAATGGACGAGGTTCTCAACAACATTGAGACCAACCGTCTGAGGAATGAACCCCTTCTAGAGCGTGTGGCGCAGAACACTGAACGTCGTCCTGACGACTGTGTCACACTTGGAGATTTTATCCTCTCTTTTCCTCCAATCTTCACCCACTCCAAGGAGCCCCTTGAAGCTGAAGATTGGCTCCGCACCATAGAGCGCAAGTTCAGTGCTCTTCGTGTCCATCCCACTGATCGTGTTAACTTCGCCACCTATCAACTAGAAGGTGAGGCTGGTGTTTGGTGGGAAGGTTTTCTGAATCTGCAAGCTCAGGGACATGTTGTTACCTGGGAAGAGTTTGTTGCATCATTTCGTGCCTCTTATATCCCTAAGCCCATCATGGACCTCAAAAGGAGGGATTTTTTGGATTTGACTCAGGGGCGCAAGGATATTGAAACCTATGGGCGTGAGTTTACTCGCCTGGATCGTTATGCAACCAGGGATGTGACCAATGATGAAGATAAGCAAGAGTTGTTCCATAAAGGACTTAACCCTGCACTTCGCTATGAGTTGCTGCCCTTCAAGTTCCAATCTTTCCAGGACTTGTACAATCAGGCTCTTACTCTGGAGCATGGAAGGAAGGACATTGAAGTCTCTCAGAAGCGTGAAGAAGGAAATTCTCGTGCTTCTTCCTATGGTAACAAGAAGCGCCGTGTCTTTGTTCCATACAGTGTTGTGCCTCATGCTCCTTATGCACCCAAGTATTCTAGCAATAATTCTCGTCAGCCATAGACAAATACTGGTGGAGCAAACTATCATCCTCCTGCTGGTTCTCACACTGGAGTTACCTGTTACTCCTGTGGTCAGTCTGGTCACTACTCAAGGGAGTGCTCCCAAAGGGCTGTCGGACGCAATGATCAGCAGGAAAAGAAGAACGATAAGGCTCAAGGTGTTGGACGTGGTCTTCTGACCCATGTCACTGTTGAGGAAGCTCAGGAAGATCCACGCGTCATTCTGGGTACGCTCCGTGTCAATTCAATTCTCGCAACAGTACTGTTTGATTCTGGAGCATCACACACACACACAAGTACGGATGGTCATGAACAAGGAGTTGCACCACAGGGAAGCTTCAAGGATGTGAACAAAGAACAAATATCCAGCAAAGGTGCTATGACACTTGTGTGTGATGAATATGATGCAAGCCAGTATGACAAGGAGAGGGATGTCATTGATTCAATCGGGAAAGAACAACACGGATCGGAGGAGAGCAGTAGGAAATAAGGAGAGGTAACAATCTCACATGTTGTACCAGGTCCTCCAGGGGATGTTGCTGATCCTAGTGTTACAAAATTACAGAACACTAAACCAGATACTGTGACATCCCTGTTGGTATATTTCATGGTGCATAGAAGCAATCATGATGATCTCATGGAGGGAAAACTACTGCTAATCACCAAGAGTAAAAGAACATATTCACCAGAAATTAAGGATGAAGATTATATCACACCAGATTCAAGCACAAAGTTTCCGTGCAGAGCTGATAGATTGAGCAGGAATGAAGATCATGTTGAAGACAATTTTGACAACACGGAAGATGATAGGACATCATAGTTTATGGAATTCCTGCGCAGTTCACCCGTTCCTAAGTTCAAGCATCCTATATACGAGCCCCACGAGTTTCTTGACATGGAATGGTCAAGGCCAAGCAGCACAGATCAGGTTATGCATGATGTACTCAAAACATTGCCCCGGTATAACTTGGAGGAAGCAGGTTAGGGACACGAAAGTTTCAGTGATGCAGCACCAAGGCCAGAGTCAGCAAAGCTAATGGATGATATGGTACCAAAAGTACAATTAAAGAAACAGAAAAGAGTAACTTTCGTTGATCAGAGCCCGAAAAGATCAAAACCACCAACAACTATTTCTACATCACCAAGAAGGTCACCAAGCAGGTATAGAACGAGGGCTGTAGTCTGAGGAGATGCATCATCTAACCAGAAAGATGGAACCACAATTATTGGAAATCCAGCAGCAGTAGCTATTGCACAAAAACATGCTTATCCACGATAGTTTAGAAGCAAATAACAAAGCCCATCTGGTAGGACCACCCACATCATTACAAGGTTAGATACAGTACGTGTTGTCGGAGGAAATGCAAAAGTTGATCTAGTTGCTAACAAATCAACATCTACTATGAGTTCTGCACCACAAACTACAACGACCAGCGTACCAAACTCAGCATTCATTGATTCAATGAATGGGAAACTGAACTTTGACAGTAGTGAGTCATAAAGGAGGAAGAGGGAAGCAATAATTAATGTTAGCACCAGATGCTCCTTTCTTCGACCTTTGTACACCACCAGATGATGAGTCAAACAAAGACAAAACAACAGTTGTGGTGCAGGAAGGATGTAGCAAACCACAAGAAGAAGCATCTAGCTTGGCAATCACACCAGTTGGACATGAATACCAGAAGAGAGTATCCAAAGCTGGTAAGTTCGAGAAATCACCTTTTGTGAACTATGAAACGCAGAAGAACAACAACGTAACCAAACCAGTGGAGACTCTGTACAACATGGTGTGCCAACACGGTTTCAGGAGTGGGTCCAAAACGAATGATGAAACTATCATCGATGTAGGTAGGTACTACATAACTATTGGTAATCTAGCTGATTCAGTGAAACCTGGGAAGAAACGGATGAACATGGTGGCTGAGATTGCTATTCACATAATAAAAGAAGAGAACACAAACCCAGCGAAGTACATCATGGTGCTGCGCATAGTTGTAAGCTCAATGTTCCCTTTTTCTTTTAAATGTAACATCTTGGTACAATTTTTTATCTTTTCGTTCCAAGGAGTTGGAACTAGCAACCTTTTTTGTTGTAATGTAACAACCACATCTCCATGTTTTCCAGGAGTACCTAATCGACTAGCGCTTTGATCTTAAAGATGTTACATGATGCTTCGAGATAACCCCTACTAACAAACTGGATGAAAAAGAAGTTATAAGAACCTCATAATTACCTGTTTTGTAAATGTTCTCAAAACTTGGATTTTTCTTAACTAATATTTTTAACAAGAAGCAAATTTACTTCCTTTTTTTGCATGCAGGTTTGCTTCCCAACTTTGCAGAAGTTGACAAACATAAAAAAACTAGTGGCACAAAGGTTTGCTTCCCAACTTTGCCTAATGATCAGTTAGGACACTACTGGCTGATTGTTCTAAACATCAAAGCACATAGGTTTGAAATAATTGACTCTCTAAGTAAAAATGGCAAACTATTACTAATGGACAGTTTCCACCTACTAGTGGTTGGTATCAAGAAAATGTGGGAAATATACTTCAAAAATTCAAAAGTGTAGATTACAAATTGGCCGATTGAAATTATGGAAAGCCCGAAGCAAACTAACACGTAAGTTGTCAACCACACACTGCCATATTATTTCTATACTATGTGGTGCAAAATTCAGTTAGAAAATACCAGCTTAAAACACATTGTTGCATTCATTATTTCGTATAAAGTAGATCTAATGTGTAGTTACTTTAGATGTTTCTTAATTTTGAATACTAATTTCCTTTTCAATGTTTCTTACTAAGTTACACTTTTTAAAGGGATGGATGTTGTTTTACTTTAGCTGGTTTATAAGATGTTATCTTTTAAAAACATAAAAAAAAACCTTACCAAATTTCTACATCTTTCCTAAACGAGTTATCTTTTAAAAACATAAAAAAACCTTACCAAATTTCTACATCTTTCCTAAACGAGTTTTTTATCAGATATGACTGCGTGTTTTTCACTCTAAAAAACCTATAATAAAAGCATGGTATAAAGGTGCCAACTTACACACAAAAGGACATACCAAACATAAGGAAGATATTGACTGACAAATGGCTTTGCTTTGGAAAGAACACAATAACTTGGTAGTGTTACATCTAGTTTAACAGTAAGTTTTACTCTTTTTTACACACAGAAGCACAATGTTACATTTGATTACAAGTCCACTGCCTTTTTGTTTCATCTTGTTGTTTTGTCTTTGTTCAAGCAATCGCAAACTTACATTGCATAACATGCTTACGTCGGACATGGTATATTATTTTAATACCAAAGAAAAAGAACATCCAGAAATATTAAAAATACATTGTTTTGCAACAAGCCAATCTCAATTCAACACAAGTTCCGTTAATAAAAAAATCATTTTTCACATAACCTATAGAACACTAAAGAAGCCGATGTGTTTTTCTTAGCTACTTGAAAAGCAAAAATGTAGGATACTTTTCAAGATCAGCTTGCCTCAATGGATAGTTCTGGCTATCATGATTTGTCTCTTTGCAAACAGCACATTTTTTGGACGAGGCTTCTGAAGATGTAGCCTACTCTTCTTCATCTTCTAAGCTGGTCTCCCCTTAGTGGCTGAGACTAGAGGGTCTTGCGCTTTTCTGTTGGAAGCAAGGATGTGATCTTCTTCCATAGGTACACCATCTTCCATGTTAGTGGTATCATGAAGAGTTGTATCTTTCCCTTTCTTCCTTTTCAATGCATCTGCAGCTGCCTTTTTGAGATCAGCCATTTATTTCTCCATTGCTCTCGCATGTTTCTCAGAAATCTCTTTTGTTTTGTCCGAGGACGCCAAACCAATAGCAAGCTTAGCAAAATCATTGCATAGGTTCCCATAACGTAACATCCTCATATCTTTTCTTGACAGTTTATTAGCTGGATGAACAACTTCTATTGGCTCAATGCTTGGTGCAACTATATCTGGGGGAGGATTTGACCACCTAGCAAGGATGTAGTGGTCTAGTATTCTATTCACCACACCCAAATGGTACATAACCTTAATTACATGGCAACAAATAATACCATCCTTCTTGATATTACAACATTGGCAGTTGTATATTTCATTTTCTAACTCAACATCAACCATGTAACTTCTTCTGCCATAACCATAGACAGCCCCCGTATTGGAACGATTTCAAAGACGCCACCTCCATGATCAATAGCATTGTATAAAGTTATATTACGCAACTCAACTTGAAAGTGATTGTATATTGGGAGAGTGTATGTATCTAAAATCTGATTCTCCATAGGGAAGTCTGACCAAAGTCTAACAGTTTTATCCTTGCCAACAAACTCACGCGAATCTTCAGCTACATCAATCTGCTCTTGCAACTTCATGTACTGTTTGAAGAAGTGAAGAAGGCTATCATGGGGGCTAACATACTTATTAAGTACCTCTTGGAACCTTCACTTCTTGTTGTAGTCTGCATGAAGGGGAAGAAGTAGTGCTGGAAGTAAACTGGAACAAAGTTCTCTCTTAGATCATAAATATCAAGGAAATGAGAATTGTCAACAATATCATGCTTGATTAACATCTCAGACCACTTAGTCTCAAACTCCTCTATACTCAAATTGTAATCAATGACTTCATTGAAATCTGTCCTCAATTCTTCTTTGTTTGCTATGAAAGGACCGATCTGCTCTTGCACTTTCTGCATTATATGCCATCTGCAATTTCTATGTACAGTGTGGACCAAAAAAGCTAGGATTGCACTCCTCATAGCACCATCTTGGTTAGTTATGATGTTATCCGGATGCAACCCATCCATTGCATCTAGAAACATCTCAAACAGGCACACTGCTATCCTCTCATTCCGGACAAAACCACACCCAAGCTGAATGGATTGTCCATATCTGTTGATACCTATGATCGGCGCACATGGCATCTTATACATGTTTGTCGTGAAGTCGTCATGTCAAAGGAGATGCAATCATTGTACAGCTTGTAAGCATCTCGCGCAGCACCTTCCACTCGAGACAACTCGTCAAGGTAGAACTTGTAGTAAAAACGTGGATCATGTTTCTTCAACTCTTCAAAATAATCCAACAACTCAGGAATGTCTTGAAATTTGTCTTTTTCACCACTTTTTGCCATGTAGTTACTCACGGTTTTGCTGTCATATGGTACATTCTGCTTGCTTTCATAAAGCTCAGCCATAATCTGCATAATCCTGCCTGAACTGATGTTCACCTCATGCAACAAGTCTATAAATTTTATCTCCTCTTTTGGTATTTTCTTGTGTGATCTCAAATATTTCTTGAGAGCGAACTTCTAGATAACATCATTAGTGTGTTCCTCAACAAACTGTGTCACTTTCCATCTAGCACCAGAGCGCTTCACCCTCATCTTCGCCTTGCAATCACATAACTTGGTGATAGTACGTTTCCTTTGCTTCAACGTCACTTCTTCTTCCTCTGGATTTTTCCCTGTTTTGTTGCACACAAAAACACTCTTGTCTTTCTCACCATCTTTAGCATATTTCCTTGACGACTTATCTTCACTGATAATCCAACATGCATAGCGTACTTTTTGTAATGAACTAACGCTTCATCAAGCGACACAAACATCACCCCCAATGAATGGAGTTTTTGGAACAAACCCCTTCGGATTATACTGAACCTCATCCTCACCGCCACTATCCTCACTAGAAAGCGTCACACATGTATGTGCATGAGAAGTTACATCAGTCCTTGTTTCCACATCTGGCACATATGTATCATGAGGACCAGCTGATGTTCCAGCACCATCACCGCCAACATCAGGGGCAGTCGATGTCGATGTCCCAGCCCCATCTTCCTAAACAGCTGGTTCTTCATATGAATCTAATGGCTGGTTCAGACCGATCCCTCCAAACCACCATTCAAAACATCTTGGCATTTTTTTCATTCACTCCTAAAATTACAAAACACAAATCTCTCTGTGATCAGTGAAGTACATTTATCCCAAACACATTGAAATTGAGAACATAAAGTTACTTTTACTACAAAGTCAGTGCAGAACACAAAGCTAGTTCTTTCTTACTAGCTTTTTTTGTCTACTCATAACTGTAGATTCATGTTACATTGCAAAAAAAGTGGAGGATTCATGTAAAAAAGGTGAAAGGTTTTATGGCTATATGTTCTACCCTACCAAGAAGGAAGAATGATAATCTGCCCAAGATATGAACCTTTTTATGGGTGATGCAAAAAAACTAGTATGGATGTGTCTTTGTGGCTTTATAAAATGACTGTATATTTTATTTTTATTCCCAGATATATCTTTCTTTTATTGGTGTCCCAGGATGTTCACTGTTTTTTCTATTTACTGCTTCTTGCTTTCTACCTTTTTGCACGGATAGGATGTTTACAAACTGCTAGGGATGTTTTTATCCATGTTAGGATGTTACCACGGATGGTTGCATGGTAGGACATTATCCTTGCTAGATTAATTTTCTGTGTTCCGCATGGTAGGATGTAATTTTTTGCCTATGTCTTCTTCATGGTCAACTAACTATGCAAAAAGATCTCAACTTTTTTGTGTGTTCATGCCCAAGTGGCTACATTTTGGCAGGATGTTAGTTGAACTTGTGTGTTCTGCAAGGTCAAATGTCAACTTTTTCTATGTGCTCTTCATGGCCAATTAACTATGCAAAAGAGAAAGTTTCCAGGGGCAGGATATTAGTTGTTTTTTATGTGTTCTGCAAGGTAGGATGTCAACTTTTCCTATGTGTTCTTCATGGCCAATTAACTATGCAAAGAGAAAGTTTCCAGGGGACTACATGGCAGGATGTTATACATGATAGATTGATTTTTGTGTGTTTCTGCAAAGTAGTATGTCAACTTTTTTATATGTGTTCTTCATGGCCATGTAATTATGCAAAAAAAAGGTTCTAGGAATCATAGTTTGTTGACAAAAATTGTTGTAAAAAAGAAGAGGAGGATAGGGATTGGGGGAGTGGAGGCAGCTGGGGAAGGAGGGGAGAGAGGGGATGAAAAGAGGAGTAAATTCTGGCGATGTAACTGGCAATTCTTCCAGCAGGTAGCTGGTGGGGAAGGAGGGGAGAGAGGGGGTGTTATTTTGTAGCTGTCTATTCTTTTTCTATGGAGGCTGAAACGAGATCCGGATGTAATTGTTTGGCTTGGGGAAGAAGGGTATTAGATCGGGGGTGAGGGAGGGGGAGGAGAGTCTAATTGGCGGCGCCAATTCACGCGCGCGGGAGGCTCGCGAGTTTCTCGCTTCCCGTTTTCGGAAAGTTCCGGTGATACACGGCTAGTATATACGAAAAGACCACCTGGTCGGAACTGACGGCATAAACCAGATCTAGGTCGATCTCGGTGTAGCCAGACCCTGAACGGGTCTTTTATAGGGTTTCTTAACGTTGTATTGCAGTGGCTCAATGAAAATAATTTACTAGCTAGCACGCGGTTACATGTTAAAAATAAATCTACTCAGCAATCTCCGCACCGTGGCATTGCATGGAGCCATCCATGGATAAGATCTAGCATGCATCATCAATTTGAGAAGTGTAGCAATAGCACGCGTGCACGTTCACAAAATCGAAAAGTAGTCGGATTTCTGCTGGAAAAATGTGCGAAGGCGAGAGATAAGATGCTGGAAAATGTCAATATTCCCGTGGAAACGAGTAAAGACTAAAGACCGCCCGTCGTATGTCCAAATGGCTTGTAAAGACAAGGAACTCCCGTTCCCCATTTGGGCCGGCTCCAATTCGCTCTGATCCGATCGACCGATCCACGTCGTGTCGACACATACCCAGGCAGCAAAACCCTACCCCATTTTCTACTCCATTGTCGCGCAGCTCAGGTCCCGTTTGTTTAATCCTCCCGGTCGGGTAATTAATGGAGCGCTAATCCAAAGGCAAGCTCAGGTGACCAAGGCGACACGCGGAACGATCCAAAGCCGGTTCTTGGTGAGCTTCCTTGCGTCGTCAATGGCCATGGCGCTGCCGGGCGCGCCTGCCGCGAGTCGCGTCGAGGGCCCCGCCGCCGTCCGACGTGGCCGACCGCGCTGGCCCACGTCCCCCGCCTGGTCCGGGCAGTGAGGCACAGCGTGGGCCACGCCTGCGTCCACAACGTTGCATGGCACCCTAGCTTGCCCCGCCGTGCTATATATACCCCGCCGTACTAACCAACCGCTTCATCCTCCCTCGGCAGACATACACGCACACACACACTTTCAGAACAAACCTTCGTCGTCGTTCCAGCGAGCGAGAAGGGCAAGCCAGCAAGAAACACCCACCGATCCGTTCGCCCAGACACAGCAACAGAGACCGTTTAGCTCTCTCTCTCTCCGGTTCCTTGGTCGTTTGGCGCGCTCTGGCCATGGCTCCGGCGACGGCGGAAACGGTGGCGGCGGTGGCGGGGAAGGTGAAGACGGCGCTGGGCGTGGCGGCGTGCGAGCGCGACGCCGAGAAGCTGGAGCTGATCGAGGAGCTGACCAAGGGGTTCGACGCGGTGCAGGAGAAGGTGCTGGCGGCGATCCTGGCGCGGAACAACGGCGCCGAGTACCTGTGCCGGCACGGCATGGAGGGCCGCACGGACCGGGAGGCCTTCAAGGCACGCGTGCCCGTCGTCACCTACGAGGACCTCCGCCCGGAGATCGAGCGCATCGCAAACGGCGACCGCTCCAACATCATCTCCTCCCACCAAATCACCGAGTTCTTGACCAGGCCAGTAGCCCTCCTTTGCATATGCGCATGATCTTTCTTCCTTTGCGTGCTCTTCCAATTTTGTATCCTTGCGAGGGAGTGAAACGAGTGGTTGTTTAAGTTTGGCCGGTAAATTGACGTCTCGATTAAACTAATGCAGCTCGGGGACGTCAGCCGGGGAGAGGAAGCTAATGCCCACGGTAGAAGATGAGCTGGACAGGAGGCAGATGCTCTACAGCCTTCTCATACCAGTCATGAACCTGTGAGTCGTTGATCGATCATCTCCCTATTATAACTACTCCTATATATATATATATATATATATATATATATATATATATATATATATATATATATATATATATATGCTTATTGTCATCTAGTCATACTAGCTCTTGGTTTGTCTTCTTTCTCCATTATAGATGATATTGCGGTTCATCAGTTCATGGAATAAATTGACTGAATTTAATGTTGGGCTTCTATTATTTTGATGATTCACATTAAGCCGATCGAAAACCTTTTGCTGGGCCGGGGATATATCAGCTTCCGCATATGTCTCTAGGCTTCACATCAATCATGAAATGTTAAGTTACTCATGCTAAAAATAACAGAAATGTCCAAGTCATGCGTTTGTGGCGGCCTCGGGTTTGGCTAGGAAATCCGGCAACCGCAAAGCTTGAGGTGGCTAGCTAACTAATCATTCATTCATTCACACTGGGCCGCCTAAAATAATGTGTTTGTATCTTAGACGCCAGTGATGCCTGCCTTGGCGATCCTCTACTTTTTAGGCGCCAAGATTCCTCTCCCTAGCCCTATTTGTAAACATCTTAACGGCCCTAGCTAGCTTAGCTTCCTAGCTAAAATAAGATTGTTGTGGCAGCTCAAAAAGTCCACCGCATATATACGTAACCGGGACGTTAGTTGGAGTGTAACCTTGGATCAGAAACAAGCTTGGCGACAAATGAAATATCCCTCTGATCTCGCGCTAAAATAAGCCATGGCGCATCGAGAGGTGGTTTTCAGAACCCCAACCAACTTGCAGCAGATAGCACAGATACAGAGAGATATAGTACACTACTGCTGCAGAGTGCTGACTGCGTGCGCAGAAATTAAACTAGTTTGCTTCCGTGTGCACCGTCCCAATCCAGCATTGTATATATATACCCGAGGCGAAAAGAATGGCACAACAACTGCTACTACATCGATCCGTTAGTCAAATGATCAGTTGCTCATAAGTATATATGGGTCGTCTTCTCACTTTGTCTAATTAATTCATCCCGGCGGTGCAGCATCGATCAGTTACCATGATGATTGAACCTCCCTGAAGGATAAATGATTACTATAGTACTACTCTCTCCTCCCTCGGTTCCATGCATAGTTCTTGTCAAGGTTTTAGCTCAACCTAGCTATGCATCATCAAAACTAATAAGTGAGCCGCCCTGATCTAGCCAGCCAGTGGAATTAAATCATCTATAGAGATTATTTGTGGGATAAAAATAACCGTTCTATGGAGATCGATAGCATGCATGATCATGTAAAAAAAATAGCCAACCAGTGGAGTAATTCGTTCTAGTAATGGTGATGGAGAGCATGCACGATTGAGTGGATCATGAAACTGAAACGTGCGCGTGCAGGTACGTGCCAGGGCTGGACAAGGGCAAGGGTCTGTACTTCCTCTTCATCAAATCGGAGACGCAGACGCCCGGCGGACTCCCGGCGAGGCCTGTGCTGACGAGCTACTACAAGAGCAACCACTTCAAGCACCGCCCCTTCGAGCCGTACCTGGTGTACACCAGCCCCACCGCCGCCATCCTCTGCACCGACTCCTTCCAGTCCATGTACTCCCAGATGCTGTGCGGCCTCCTGGTCCGCACCGAGGTCCTCCGCGTGGGCGCCGTCTTCGCCTCCGGCCTGCTCCGCGCCATCCGCTTCCTGCAGCTCCACTGGAAGGAGCTGGCCCGCGACATCGAGACGGGCACCCTGAGCGCCAAGATCGTGGAGCCGTCCATCCGCGAGGCCGTTGCCGAGGTCCTGAAGCCAGACCCGGAGCTGGCCGCGTTCGTGGCGGCCGAGTGCGGCAAGGACGACTGGGAGGGGATCATCACCCGGATGTGGCCCAACACCAAGTACCTGGACGTGATCGTGACGGGGGCCATGGCGCAGTACATCCCGACGCTCAAGTTCTACAGCGGGGGGCTGCCCATGGCGTGCACCATGTACGCGTCCTCCGAGTGCTACTTCGGTCTGAACCTCCGCCCGATGTGCGACCCCTCGGAGGTGTCCTACACCATCATGCCCAACATGGGGTACTTCGAGCTGATGCCGCACGACCCGGAGTCGCCCGCGCTGCGCAAGGACGACCCGCCGCCGCGGCTGGTGGACCTGGCGGACGCGGAGGTGGGGAAGGAGTACGAGCTGGTGATCACCACGTACGCGGGGCTGTGCCGGTACCGCGTCGGGGACATCCTCCACGTGACCGGGTTCCACAACGCGGCGCCGCAGTTCAGGTTCGTGCGCCGCAAGAACGTGCTGCTCAGCATCGACTCGGACAAGACGGACGAGGCGGAGCTGCAGGCGGCGGTGGAGCGGGCGGCGAGGCTGCTGGAGCCGTACGGGGCGACGATCGTGGAGTACACGAGCGAGGCGGACGCGACGACGATCCCGGGCCACTACGTGGTGTACTGGGAGCTGATGCTCAAGGACCGGCGCGACGGGGTGTGGCCGGGCGCGGCGGTGTTCGAGAAGTGCTGCCTGGAGATGGAGGAGGCGCTCAACTCGGTGTACCGGCAGGGGAGGAACGGGGACGCCATCGGGCCGCTGGAGATCAGGGTGGTCCGGGGAGGGACCTTCGAGGAGGTGATGGACTACGCCATCTCCCGCGGCGCCTCCATCAACCAGTACAAGGCGCCCAGGTGCGTCTCCTTCGGGCCCATCATCGAGCTGCTCAACTCCAGGGTGCTCTCCAAGCACTTCAGCCCGGCCTGCCCCAAGTACGGACCCTACAAGAAGTGACCCATCAATCCCCTCCCCCACTACTGGATTTGATCTCCACATCGATCTCATGGCATGGAGCTAGCCTACACGCTCGCAATGCTAAGCTAGCTAGTGATCTACTACTACTACTACTACGACTACTAGTCTGCTACTACAATAATGTGTTGTGACCATTCCTAGCTGCTTTAATTGCTCTCCGTCCTCCTCGATATTAGATTATGATGCTTGTAGTAGTTTACGGTTGTGTGCATCGGTGGTGTCATTTCTTAAGTGGAATCAAGTGGCGTATGTATGTAATGCCAAGTTGGAAACGTCATTCTTGGCCGAATGCATAATAGACCGGCCTTGTCAGGTATATCTAACTTTTGATGACGCAACTATGTGTCTTTTCTTTTCTTTCTCTTGACGGTTCTGTTAGGGGCAGCGACAGTGTTGCCAATCTCCATTGGAGCACCCAAAAACATCGTCATACCCCTGACCCATTCTTTCACAATGATTGCATGCGTTCCCTGTCACTGATTTTATATAGGCAACTGCTAGGAATCGGACGCTGATGCGTTGCTTCCAGCCGGACCAGACAGCAGCCGTACGATTGGAGCCATGTGGTGCGTTGATTTGAGCTGGCCTTCCGCGCGCGCGCCAGTTCCGTCTGGTTGCACCGTCTCCCGTCACCGTTAGAAATGAATTCTTTCTTGAGGGACGCCCAGCTTAAATGGTGCCCGTTTCTTCATCTGTTACAGCTGCCCCCTCCGCCATTTCTTCCTCCCGTCCAGCGACCTGCAATCCAGCTCCGTTTTCGAAGGAAAATGGCACATCTGAAGGAGAACATCGAATATCCTCCGTATCTAAATCCATTTTTCAGGCGTGCTTCCTGTGTGATAGATCCTGTGTTAAAAGCGAGGCTAGGTGGAGCTCTGAGGGGTGGAATTCATACCAGGGAAGAACATCTACGGAACCCCCCTGTTGTTTTCCATGGAGATGCAGAGGTACAGTTTTTTCCCTGGATTTCTAGTGCTTCTTCCTATGTTTCTGCCAGAGTTTATTGGTATTTCTTGTGTGCTACTTCCTATGTTCCATGCGTTTTTTGAAGCGAGATTGAAAGGAAACCTTGATTTGTGGGTTGCTGAATGACCGGACGCACTTTGCGGTGTATTAGTATCACGTAAAAAATACATGAATTTGGTGGTAGCATTGTTGTGTTCTGTGGAAGCTCTGATAGTTAATATTAGAAGCCAACATAATAGTGCATAGAAGCTTGATTCCTTGGTCATGTTGGAATTGCAGTTTTAATGTTTTGTTTTCTCAGGAAGAGTCATAGGTTTTCTACTGTAAGTGTGATACATATAGGGGAAGCAGTAGGAAAGACTACCTGAAGCTAATATATTTTGATTTGGAAAAGAATAGATGTCACTAACTAATAGAATGCTAGAAACTTCAGTCTTGGGTTGTATCTGAATCTGTTGTGATACTGCTTATGAAGCTACCAGGGGTAGCTCTAGTGAAGTAGTAAAAGATGATTGCGGAAGCTATGACATTCATTAGTGGAAGCCAAAATATTAGTGTACAGAAGCTGGATTCCTTGATCAAGTTGGAATTGTAAAAATGTAATATTTTGTTTCCTCAGGATGAGTCGTAAAGGACTATAAGTTTGGTACCTAGGAAATGTGTCTCCTCAGATATTGAAACTGTTTTAATTTAGGTGTTTAGGTATGTTATTCCATTTGTCATGTATGGAAGTGATTCGTCGTTTTTTTAGAAACACTAGGATGAATTCGTGGAAGCTAAATGTATTTTTATGTTTCTGGTTTTTATTTATTTAGCTTCGTGGAAGCTAAATGTATATTTATGTTTCTTGTTTTTTATTTATTTGGCTTCTGTGTGCAGGATGTCTAGATGCATACGCAAGACAGCTCTTCGATTCCTTCACCAGGAGATGGTGAAGGCTCGAGTCAAGTGTGTCCGCGAGTAGGAATGGTTTTCAACAGCGTTGACGAGGCGCAAATATTTTTTAATACATATGCGGAGAAGATTGGTTTTGGTAGCAGGATTGGGTGCTCAAGAAGGAGCCAGAAAAAAGGATGTGACCATTTAATTAGGAGGGACTTCGAGTGTGCTCACGCAAGGAAGGACAAAGTTGATGTGGGTTCAGGTGTTGGAGCAATGGATCCGGAAGTTTTGGATGAGGTAGTGGAAGCAACTAAAGCAACCTCAGAAACTCAAAATTTCGGCAGTACGACGGTTGCCGGCAAAAGGAAAAGAAACAAGCTGAAGCGTCATGATTGCAAAGCTCGCATGTCAGTTGGCTTAAGGAAAGATAAATGGGAAGTAACAATTTTCATTGAGAAACACACACATCCATTGATGAGTAGAGAAGAGTGGACAAGGTATTACCGATCCCATCGAAAGGTGCCATATGAGGACTACATGTTGATCAAGACAGTGCACAATCGGAACGCCGACACATCTCTTATCATGACCACGCTGGGTGACCTTCATGGAACACTAAGGACATTGCCGTACACTAACCGTGATGTTACAAACATCCAGACAAAGCTGAGGAACGAGGTTTATCATAGTGACATGTCCAAAACAGTTGAGTATTTTCAGAAGTTACAGGCGGAGAGTCCGCAATTCTACTACGCTATCAAGCTGGATAAGAACAATGCAGTGAGGGCGCTATTCTGGGTGGATGGAAGGACACGTGAGCTGTATCAAAAATTCAAAGACTGTGTCTTCTTTGACACCACATTTTGTACGAACCACTATGACATGCCTTTTGCACCAATAGTTGGTATAAACAACCACATGCAGAGCATTATGCTAGGTTGTGCGTTGATACCAGATGAGAAAAAGGAGACATTCAAGTGGGTTTTTGAGGCTTGGATGGATGCAATGGGTCAAGAACATCCATCATGCATAAGGACTGACCAAGACCAAGCAATGGCAGGAGCTATAGATGATGTTTTTCCTGGCACGGTGCATCGTTGTTGCTTGTGGCATGTGCTTCGGATAGAAAAGGACAAGCTTGGCACACTCTTCCGTAACCGGGAAGGTTTCGAGAAGGAGTTTTTCTATTGTATTTATGGGTCGGATACTGTTGAAGAATTTGAGAACATGTGGCAGGTGATGTTGTCCAAGCATTCTTTGGTCAGCAACGAACACCTGATCAACATGTGGGGTTGTAGGAATACTTGGGCACCCCCTTATTTCAAAAAGAATTTCTTTCCTTTCACTGGTACAACTGGGAGGTCAGAAGGTCTGAACTCATTTTTCAAGAAGCTCGTGCATCCACAGGACTCTGTTTGGCAATTTGTGAAGCAGTACGAGTATATTCAAGAAACAAGGTTGGATCGAGAGGACAACGCTGGTTTCCTAGGGGAGGCGACAACAGCATCCGTATGGTCCAGGTGTGTGTTAGCAATAAAACGTGACCTCGTTTTTTTATTTAATATTGTTTAGTCCTTTGCTTATGAAGCTTTTTTCCAGTTACAAGATTGAGGAGCAAGCTTCCAGATTTTATACCAGAGCTGCATTTGAAAAATTTAGGGAATTCATGGAGATGACAACAGCTTATAGCATTTATCCGGTTGCCGGGGTTGGTTTGAAGTTCGAGATACACAGGAATGATCCCAGAGCACAGAAGATTAGGATTGTAACTGTAGAGCAGCAGGAAAATGCAAATGATTACATGTGCACTTGCAACCGTTTCAATGTGAATGGGATGTTGTGCCACCACATTCTGAAGGCTATGGTGCACACCAACGTGTAGGAAATACCTGAGAAGTACATGCTTCATAGATGGTCTGAGGCTGCTACAGTTTGTGAAGCAAAGAGCAATATATTATTTTCTGGCAGAAGCGCAATCCCAGATACAAACACACTGAGGTATAATGCCCTATGCAAGATGATGAATAAGTTGGCGGCAAAAGCGTGTGTTGGCACCGAATCATACAAGATTGTGGAAGGAGGGGTGGAACATTTGAACTCTTTAGTGGATACTTTCCGGTTGTCTGGAGGTGTGATGGGATCTGAAACAGGCGAAGATCCAGAAGTGGCTGAGAACAATTTGCAGAATCCGCCGCGGTCTGCAAAGAAAGGCCATCCTGCTGATAAAGAAAAGAGGAGAAAGCCGTTGGTGGAGATTCGCCAGGAGGAGGCAAAAAAGAAGGGTAACAAAAGGAAGAATTACGCATGCTCGAAATGTCGTGAAGTAGATCACATCAGGAGGCATTGTCCATATTTGGCTTTGGAGAATAGGCAAAATGCCGAGCGTGAGGAACAATTCAGGCGTGAGACGGAGCTTGCACTATGAGGATGTGAAACCAGTTATTGTTAAATATGTTCAGAACCATATAAATTATTGTTTGTAGTTGTTTGAAGGAACATATGTAGTACTACTCACTCTTTTCTTCTTCGAACATGTTATTGTGAGATTTATGGTAGTACTTCTTCCTTCATGTGGTATGTATGAAGCGTGTGATTCTGATTAAGAAGCAATAAAAATATTTATATGAAAGACAGATACCCGGTAGGAGATTACAGAAGCAATAGCAGAAAGATTTTTCAGTTTCATATAAGTTTTGTTTGGTTTGTGTTATTCCGATGGAAGAAGCGTGCGTGTGTAATGTTAGAAGCGTGTGAATTATGATTAAGAAGCAATAAAAAAATTTATACGAAACACAGATACGCATTATGAGATTACAAAAGCCATAGCTGAACGATATTGCGGTTTCATATAAGTTTTTGTGTGGTGTATGTTCTTCCGATGTAAGAAGCGTGTGTGTGTACTGTTAGAAGTGTGTGAATTATGTTGAAGTAACTTGTTTAGAAGCAATAAAAATAAAATATATGAAACACATAAGTAATTGGTGAACGATAATGCGATGTGTCCGTGAAGCACGAAAATAATGGTATGAAATTTAATAAACTGTTTGACAGATGTGAGAAGCGATAATGGAAGAAGAGTTGAATGGTAGTATGGTATTAGTGTTGTATGATTTTTGTGAATGTAGTGCAAGAAGCAAGTGTGTATAGTGTAAGAAACGTGAGAATCATATTGAAGAAACATGTTTATTTCCCTTTGTTACCAGATGTGAGTTTATTACCAGTGGTACCAAGAACTTCATGTGATCAACATGAAGCATGTAATTTTTTAGATGAATCATGAAAACAGTTGTTTCAAACTTAATCAACTGTTAGAAGATGATAGAAGCAGCCTACCTGGTGGAATATGAATTACTAGGGAAAGTAGAAAAAATTTGAACAGGCAACGGGAAGATGCGAGGGATCAAGCAAAGGCTACGAAGCGCAGCTCTTTTGTGGACATGCTATCGAAAATATAGCATAGAATGCAGTTATGAATATGTATAACATAATTCGCTCGCCATTTGGAACGATGATAACAGTATTATAAAGTACGGCCATCATTCACATGGTTTTGACCTATTATTACAATTTGGGAAATGTTTAGGATGACAAGCAAACTAGCAGATGCTACGTCTAGGCTTAGTTTGTGGGAGTAGAACTCGAAACTGCGAAGACATGCATGTGAATATAGTTTATTTCTTCTTTAGCACCCAGGTTGGATTCGCCTTGTTTAACTCTGATGTCATGATCATGTGGGTTATCACCATGTGGTGATCCAGAATATCCTGTGTGCAAGTCAGGAGACAGAAAGTAAGTTGTAGTATTATAAAAGTATTGTACAGAAAGAAAGATTTGTGCATGAAGCAATGTAGTGAAGCATGTGGGATTTTTGTGAAACAAATTTATTTTATGGACAGACCATGCCAAAGGGCTTCATCATCTTGCCATCCCACATTTTCATGAACAGCATTACGAAGACTCCGCAGTCAAATCTGGCCACATGAAATTAGAAAAGTAATGTTAGAGAGCAGCAAATAATATTGGGAAAACAACTTCCTAACATTTTGGATGTGGACAAGTATATTACATTATGGTTTGCTGGCGTATGTCCTGAGGATTGTGTTGGACGTACTGACTGAAATCTGTTTTTGGGAAAGCTTTGGCATGGGTGGCTAGTGTGATAAAATTATCGATCTGTGAAGAATAACCCAGAGTGAGTGGAAGCAAGGTTGCTAAATTGATAGAAAATTTAATATGGAAACATGGAGGATATATTGTCTTATGAATCCCTAATTGCAGTCGCCAGAGAATTTAAAAAATAGTATAATCAGATTTCAATCAGATTGCAATTAGTATGAAGCAAACATGAATGATAGGTAGCTAAACTTGATTCGATAGGAAGCTAACAAAGTGCAAATCAGTATGTGCAGAACATGTCTGAAATGTGCAAATCAGATTCCTTATCTGATTGCATTCAGTATGTGAAAAAGAATGGTAGGAAGCTAACAGTATGTACAAACTTGAAATGATAGGAAGCCGAAGTAAGTAATCTTAATCTTGAATGATACGAATCATATTGCTAGGTTAGTGGAAGCAAAAAAAACTATGGAGCATGTACCAGGTTATGAGCTTTCTCATATACTTTGGTCTTCCTCGTGCTGATCATAGAGTCCAAGAAATTAACTTGTTTATACAGTATGTTGATGGACACTAGCACCCAGTGTTTATTGTCAACTACAGCAAAATATAGCTGGGAAAACAATAAAAAATGAAGCTCATTTGTGCATCATGTTAGCAAGTATGACATACTTAAGAAACTGAATTTAAATGGACATTCATAAAAATACCATGTCCTTAGAGTTGAGCTTATTAGCTTTGTAAGCCTCCAAAAATTCTTTCAGGGAACCTTTTGGGTCAAAATTTCCTTCAGCAACACATAGTTTTGTCTACAAAAAAACGTCAACGTAGCATAAGCAAAATGAAGTCTAGAAACAAAGTAAAATCAGGTTGGGGATGATAGTGGGTGTTGTTAGCGACGTACAGTCAAAGATTGGGAGAATGCAAACTTTGTGCATGTAGGCTCGCTTCTTGTGACTTCGTTAGTAATTGAGTTGAAGTGTCTGATGAAAATCTCCATTACGTGGGTGTCAATTCTCCCTCGAGGCTTCAGTGCTTCGCGGAAGTCTTCATATGATATATGATATTTCCCAAAATCAACAAAAGGAGGCCTAATGAAGCACATGCATTGTATTATTGATCAAATATAGTGAAGGGGATGTTGAAACATGAAGTTAACTGGTTTAGCTGCATGTTACCTTTCTTCTCCATCTAGAGGGGGCCTGATGCACCTTCTCAAAATGTATGTATCATATATATCCTTTGATACATCAGTAGCTTTGAGCTTCTTGAGAATCTTCTGGTTCACATCATCATTAATGCCCAAGAAGGCTCTCTTTTTCCTGTTTTTCTTCTCTTGAGTTTGAGTGCCAACAGTGCATGGAACTATGATTTTACAGGGTGGTGCATGAAACATAAACGTAAATATTAGGAAACAGTGCATGGAGGGGTCTTGATTGTTTGTACCGATAGATGTTGACAACATTAGAGTCATGTAATTTATTCACATCATCGGTGTTATCACAAATGGAAGCTAACCTGTAGTACTACTTGACCAAGCAATAAGTAGGAATGGAGGAAAATGTTGACAGTAAGAAGCATACATGTATTTCTACCTCAGAACACAATTTATTGAAATGTAGCTTAGATTTTGAGGACTAAGTTGAAAGTGTGAACGTGCTTACCTAGTTGTGATGGTTGGTCATCGTTGGGAGATGAAGGTAGTTGTGGTTCTGAAGACCCATTATGTTTGTCAGAATGGGTTGGTGCAGTGGTAGCCACGCATTTTTTCCCAGGACCTTTCTGGATCGCCTCTCCCGGTTGTGTGCCTGCAAAATATGTCTATTATCAACCATGTGAAAGGTGAAAACATCAAAGTTAGGAAGGGTCTTGGTTTGGAAGGACGGGTTGTGTAGTTCGTGCGAGCCACATTTGGGACGGGCTTACGTAGTTTTTTTAGTTGGCACTCATTGGGAGATGGTGGCTTCTTGGAAACTATGACACATGAAGAACCATGTTGACCGTCCTCAGGGGTTGACGCTTTAGAAGCGATTTCCTTTGCAGTACTATCTACTTGGATCACCGGATGCGTGACTATGCCTGCATTTATATGAGTAATCAGACAGTATGTATAAAGTAATGAAGTGTTAAAAGTTGAAGTAAAGGATGCTACGGATGTTATCTAATATCTAATAGTCATATAGTTATGTAATTTTGATTGAAATACATGTGGTATAGGATGGAAGCATCTTTATCATTCATGAGGCACAAAAAGATTTTCCATTCTAGTGGGAACAAGAAAACATGTAACTATATGCTGTGGTGTGTAAGAAAAGAAATAATATGTATGAATAAAATTGTGTTTACAGTGGACAATTATGCATACTTGTGTTATTCTGGCCTACTATTGTAGGGTGGAAAACGTTGGTAGACGGTGGTTGCATCAAATTTTGGAGGTCCGAGGAAGCAGAGTGGTTGTCAGCAGGTGTTCTTTGCGTAGTTGCGACCCTAGTTGCAGCCAATATTTTTTTCGTGGCCGGCTCGGCGCTTGGAGTATGGTCAACATTCTTGTGATGAGTGTCGAGTTCGGAAGACACTAGCAAGGGAACAGGCTATTGTTACACAGGTGATTGATAGTCAATAAGCAACGAAAAGTATGTAGATGTAGCATGTATGAACTCGGATTAGTGGCAGCCATTACCTGAATTGACGTTTGGTACTCCCAGGCTAGGTGTGGATCCGTTGTGGACAGAGTCTGGGTTATGTTGGTTATTTGTCACAAATTGTTGGCTCCAAGTTTCCCCTGGCGGCAGAAGATCGAATGAAGGGCATTCGATGTCATCACCGCGAAGAATTGTACAAGTTGTTGCGGTGACGGAATCGTCTACCATATGGTGATGGCTGGAAGTAGATGGATCCTTTGTATTTGCTGATTTGCTAGCGCTTTGCTCTACTTCATCAGCAATCTTGCTGGCCTCCACCCAAAATTGTGTATTTGGTGTTGTTGTAGGATCAGAATTGTGGACACCTTCACCAAACACGGGTTGGTTACTAATTGGCGAGGAGTTTATGGGAGTGGAAGCGCTAGGCGGGGAAGCAGCGGGCATGGGGACTCTGGGCGGGGAGGCTAAGCCATCTAGAGTGGCAGCATTTTGCTTGATAGCTGCATACAATTCAGAAGCAAATTGGGTCATTTGATTGTCGTGTAGTTTTGTCAACCTATCAACTCCTTCCTTCCATAAGGTGTTGTACTTCTCCTGGATCGTCCTCAAGTATTCAGGGAGATCCTGCACAAGTGGATTAAAGATAGTTGGTACATTGAATAGATGGTTTAGCATCTATGAAGCAACAAAACTAGTTGAAAAGCACCTCAGGTGAACTTAAGGTTTGTGTAGTGTGTTGCTTAGATGCATCCTGCTGGAAGCAAGAAATGATGAGGAAGAAATTCATGGAAATCTACTGCACATGTATGATAAGCATGAATTATTTGCTTAGAAACATGAAACATTCTGTTTTAGAAAATTACCGGTACAGAATGGCTTGGGTGTGCTTCTCTAGGCTGTGGTAGAATAGGTGCTTCAAAATCTTTGTTTCCAAGATTTGCATCCACAACAGCGTAGGGGGTGGCGTTGAATGGACGGAACTACAAAATACATAGTATTACATAACAATAAGCCCGTGCAAGGAAAACTATAATGTATTTGGAAATAGAAACTGTGTAATGACTCACTGGTCGGACACCAAATGTATTTGGAATTAATGTCAGCTTGTTTTTGTCATGCTTCACAACAAACATGAAGTCCTCATCTGATATATTGGAGGCTCGCGGGATGGCATCATTAATCCGATGAGTGGACAAAGTAGACACGGGGAAGTCCAGGTGATCCATGTAGACAATCTGGACAAACATTTTGTTGCACAAAAAATTAGGCCCATTTTTTAGAATTAAAAACAGCATGAAAGGATCTTATATGAATGAATAAAAAAATGGGATATGGCATACCGCGATCCATGGTAAGCAACCACCGGCCCATAATGGATTTGTGTTTCCAGCTTTTTGTGCTTTCCTACATCTTTCTTGGAAGCATTTTATTCCCGACATTGTATGTCAAAAAATCTGGTCGGCCCAATCGTACTCACAAACAAGCTTTGAATCGCCAAGACTTCCCAGGTACTCTAGAGGCAACATGCTGCTGGTTCCCGGGAAGAAATATCTACCAATCACCACTAGGTAGAATGTCCTGAACCATGTTTCATCGTCCAGTTCATCATTTTCTAGCAAATGTTCAGCGTAGTAAATTGGTGACCTCATTCCAGTTGTTTTGTACCGAATTCTATAGAAATCACGGTGTGGTGACTCTTCATGATCACCGGTGAGCACCACTGGCCTAGTTCCACGAGGAAGACCAAGGGCTTTGACAACCATTTCTTTGTTAAAGACTATGTGAGTGTTGTTGCGAGGATTCCTAAATTCACCGAGCTCAGGATCGATCTTCGAAACTATCCATTCCAGCAAACCCTTGGGAGTAGAGAAAGAGCCGATGTCTAGAAGAACCCCCAACCCTAGAGCTATGATGAGATCTCTCCGAGGTTTCTTTAGACCCAGTATTATGTCCCTCAATCGAGGCCCCGAAAAACGAGACTTCAGCAAACATCCTGGATCGTCATCCTTTTCTGCCTTCGCAGCTTTTGGCATGTTGGATAAGTGTCCTGCAAAAAGGTAAAATCATGGATGATAGAATCATGTATTTTTTTGTTCGAAGTAGGTGGGGTTTTACGTGAAAGCAAAGCACATGAGAATCCACATTGGTGGGTTGGAATCGTGGATGATAGAAGCATGTGGTTGTTTGTATGCAGCGGGTTTACAATTGTGTGGAAGCATGAATATTTAAAAAGTGAGAAACTCAAGCATTGTCACCAATCAAACTGGAAGTGTACCCAAAATCTTCAAAACCAACCAGCAAAAACAGATTTGTAGTGCCTTCCTGTAACACCCTCAGAATCGACCCTATGCAAGTTTCAGCGCTTCCCGCCAAACCCGCATAGAAACGATTCAAAGGTGCCCACCAGGCACTTGCGTGCGGGTGGAAAACGAAGTAATAACATTACACAACAGTCCTCAATGGGACCCACAGAACAGATATATATACAACACGACTCCATGAGTCAAGAATACAGATATACAGAACAAAGATCCAAATCACCTTGAAAACAATAGAGCGTCCAGCTACGGACAAGATGCAAATGGGGCTAAGAGCCCTGAAGAATAACCAATGGCGTCCATAACCCTGCCCAGGCCAAGCCGGAAGGGTAACCCTGCTAACGACGTCGATCCCAAAACCTGCTTAAACAAAATGGGTGCCGACAAAGGGCAAAGGAAAAAGAGAGAGCGGTCAGTACTGAGGCCAGTACACGGCGAGGCTAGAATTCGGCGGTCCTCGCCTACATAGGTATGGTGGACTGAAGCGGCAGCGCAGCATGCACTAAACACCCTATAGAGACTCGATATAACTGTTGGCTATCAGAGAGGGATAAGAAAGACCTATTCGGAACCAATCTGATGCTACCACCAAACATACCCATCCTGGTATTTCCCCTCAAGACCAAACGAGGAAGTCAACCGAGGAACTCACACGGTTGGCAGTTTTATTTATTTAGTTATCGTTGCAGCAATTACTAGTCAGGTATAGATAGTCATCCTGATAAAATAAGCAGTGGGCACTTTTATTTAACCATTCCGTTGTAGTTGCGACACTTACTAGTCAGATACAAATAGCATGAGATATCCCAAAACCCAGCAGTTGTTGGTACTTTTATTTAGCCATTCCGTTATAGTTGCAATACTTACTAGTCAGATGCAATGGTAGCAAGCGCCAACCCAGACAAGCAATTGTTGGCAATTTTATTTAGCCATTCCATTATAGTGAAGCTGATTACTAGTCATTATAAAGTCAAATTTATAGCACTACTTTAGTTATAGTTGTCTATGATAGAGATACTGTGCTCCAAGTCGTCCATAACCGTGGACACGGCTTTCAGAAAGTTTTACCCTGCAGGGGTGCACAAATAGCAACACACACTCGATCAACCTCGGAAAAACCAAATCAAAACCCAACGAGGCCTTCACGACAAAGCAATCACAGGATTCAGAAATATTTCCGGGGGCCACCCCGTTGAGTACACCCTCAACGAAGCTAGCTGACTCCGAGACGGACTCAAGGTTTGGGTGGATGGCTGTAAACGACTGGGAACCCAAAACTGGGTTGTCGATACCGCGAAAACGTGTCCCGATCCTAAACAGTACAGTGTGCAGTACATCGCACAATTTAAATAAAGCAGTAAAGCATGGCATAAGTACAGGATAGTAAATAAAACCTCGAACTAGTTTGTGGCCCCAAGAAATAAGAATGAATCAAGCTCTGGCTCAGGGGGGTCCCATAATCCTCCCGGATGTGGATAGCGCGAATAATCAAGGAACAGGTATCAAGTACTCGGGGTCCTACGGGACACAAGTGGACGGTTAACAACCAAATAACATCTATTGCCCACCTGTGCCTCTGCATTTACCTACTTCAATTTTAGTTATTAAACAATAATTGAAGTAAAAGATAATTAAAGCCATGATCATCTCCAACATTAAGCATACGGCAATACTCCAACAACTGTGGTACTTGGCGACACGCAACAACACTTGAGCAAGCGACTACGACGCGCAAGTCCAACTATCTACCAAACAACGGGTAATAGGATGTGTCCAAGGCAATATAAGGATGCAAGGGATATCACGGGTACGAAAACTAGAGCAACGCAACACAGATAACAATAGATCAACAGGAGGAAATAAATACTATAAAAGTAAGATAGGTAGAAAGGGGGAGGTGCTCGCCTGAAAACATTGCCGAAGGTTCAACCGAAGATCGGGTTGACACTCGCATCAACTCAACGGCCTTATCCGCGAAGAACCAAAACACTAGAATAAACACCGGGTGCAATATTTAATACTACGGCAAAAGATCGGGCATGATGCCTGTATGATGTATGACATGGCAAAGCTGCGATGCAATTAGGTCATATTAAGCGGAACCGGGGTCCCGATAATTATTTACTAGGTTCATGTTGTTTATCTACCCCGCAAATTAAAGGTTGTCTTAACAAGGCAAAAGGTAACACCGGTTCGCTACACAAATTTAAATGGGACCAATATAAGACTAGATTTGTCCGCATATGGGCCCCATATTTAATTATATGGTGAATCGGCATAAGGCCCCCAAACCTCAGACAAGTATGCATGCATGAACAATTTAATATGCAACAATTTGATATTACATTTATAAAATAGGGCTCGAGAAAAGGGGCACACATTAGGGTTCGGCGATCTTGGGCTCGGAGGGGTCACACATTGGCGTCGGTGAAGTTCTTGGCTCCGAAGGGGTTCGGGTTCGGTCTCGGC
Organism: Avena atlantica; assembly: GCA_910589765.1. Lineage (NCBI taxonomy): Eukaryota > Viridiplantae > Streptophyta > Magnoliopsida > Poales > Poaceae > Avena > Avena atlantica. The sequence continues at coordinate 430,001,752 of OU342735.1, read as the reverse complement.
AAGATCAATCTTTGGAGCTTGGGGATCGGGCTTCGGGAAGGTCTTCGGGATCGGTCTTCGGGGTCTCGGCGCCTTCAATTCCGTGTAGAAGTGCTCGGTGATCCGTGAGGATGAGCTTGGGGCCTCCGGGTCCAATATACGGGTCTCGACGTTTGGATCCGGGGAGAACATCGTCGCGCTCCGAGATGAAGAATCATGGTTGGAGCCACACATCTGCGATGCATCTCATTCTTCGGTCACGAAGATCTTGTCTTCATACTTTGGTGGTCGGTCGGTCGTGATCATCGAGGGCCAACTTGGGTCTGCAGCCAGCCTCACACGCATATACACGACATAAACAAAACAGGGCACAAAGACAAGGTCGATACACTGCTAATGTAAGCAGAGACACGCACACGACAGACGGAACACATGAGACGAGCCTCACATGTGAAGCAGAACGGTTCTTGCCGGCGATGATGTGGCCGCAGCGGCCTTAGGCACCCGAGTGTAGGGGTTCGTAGCATGGAAAACAAAAATTTTCTATCGCATACAAACAAACAAGCCAAGATCTATCTACTAGATTGTAGCAACGAGTCGATGGAATAACTTACCCTCGAAGATTCCAAAGCGTTTAACGAGAGCGGATTCTCGTGGGTGATGTAGTCGTACTCTTCCCGATCTCAAGATCGTGTAGACGATCCTTCCGGCGCTGCGTTCCGGCAGCGCTCCCGCAGTCGGTCACACGTTCGGTACTCGACGAAGACCTTCCTCTCCCTTGTTCCAGCAGGCAGCGGAGGTTGTAGCACTCTCCTCGCGATTCCGGCAGCACAACGGCGTGGTACCGGAAGTAGAGGGGAAATCCCGCAGGGCTTCGCCTTAAGCCGGAGCGAGTATGGTGGATTATGAGAGAGGGAAATTAGTGGTCTAGAGATTAGACACACCAATTAGAAGGCTCTAAACCGCAGGCTAAAGCAATTAGAAGCTCTAAACCAAAACGGCTCTAAACCGGAGATTAGAGGTAGAAACTTGTGTGTCTAGAGGAGGGGGCCTTGCCCCTCCTTTTATAGGTGGGGAGGCGCGGCCAGGGGAGGGTAGTCCCTCCCCAAGTCGGCCTTGGGTGGCGCGCCGGCTTGGGGAGGAGACTCCTCCCTCAAGTCGGTTCCCAACTCCTCTTGCTTGTTTCCCACAGTTTCTTGTTTTAGCCGTTTGACTTTCAAACTGGACATTTGACTTTTCTGTTTTAGGATTCAATTTAATCCTTTATTTGGGACAGCAAGAACACTTAGTACATGATGCAATCATTCCAACATGTAATGACACATTCATGTACCCCTTCCCCCCCGGAGTGTCGGACAATCCGGAACCTTCTAGAACATTCCCGATGAAAACACCGGAATCATTCCCGAACTCCGAAACGGGACTTCCCTTATATGAATCTTATTCTCCGGACCATTCCGGATCACCTCATGATATCCCGGATCCCATCCGAGACTCCGAACAACATTCGGTCTCTTTCTCATAATACCATAACTACTCAAACAACGTCGAATCCTTAAGTGTGTCTCCCTACGGTTCGTGAATTATGCGGACATGATCGAGACACTTCTCCGAACAATAACCAATAGAGGAATCTGGAAATTCATATGGCTCCCACATATTTCTACGATTACTTTGCGATCGAATGAACCACTTACATACGATACCAATTTCCCTTTGTCTCACGATATGTTACTTATCCGAGGTTATGATCGTCGGTATCTCTGCATACCTAGTTCAACCTCGTTACTGATAAGTACTCTTTTCTCGTTCCCGTGATATGTGATCCCTTGTGAGCCAGTCACATGCTTGCAAGCTAATTGGATGACATTCCACCGAGAGGGCCCAGAGTATATCTATCCGTCATGTGGATGGACAAATCCCACTCTTGATCCATGTGTCTCAACCAATACTTTCCGAACACTCAATGCCATCTTTATAGCCACCCAGTTACGGTGTGGTGTTTGATGTCATCAAAGCATCCATCCGGTAAAGGTGATATGCATGATCTCATGGTCGAAGGAATTAGGTTACTATGTATCAGAAAGCATATAGCAATTGAACTATTGAAATGACTTGATCTTTATGCTACGCTTATCTATAGTAGTATGTCCACCATATCATTCTCCTAACGATATGATCTTGTTGTTGATAACATCTCAATGTTCATGATAGGGAAACCACAATCATTAATCAACCAACAAGCTAGTGAAGTATAGAGGCTATACTAGGGACTTCAAATTAAGTTTACAAATCACACAAGTATCAATGTTTCCTTGTTAATACTATTATAGCATGAATGTAAACATTTATCATAAACACAAAGATATAATAATAACTACATTTATTATTGCCTCTAGGGCATATCTCCAACAGTCTCCCACTTGCACTAGAGTCATCTAATCTAGATTACATGGTAATATACCGAACACCCATGGCAGTTTGGTGTTGGTCATGTTTTGCCCTCGGGAGAGGTTTAGTCAACGGATCCGCCACATTCAGATCTGTGTGTACTTTGCAAATCTTTATATCCCCATCCTGGATATGTTCTCGAATAGCGTGAAAACGTAGCTTGATATGCTTCAGCTTCTTGTGTGACCTTGGTTCTTGCGCATTGGCTATGGCGCCCATGTTATCACAGTAGATAGACATCGGGTCCAGCGCACTAGGAACCACACCCAGCTCTGTAATGAACTCTTTCATCCATATCGCTTCTTGTGAAGCCTCTGAAGCAGCCATGTATTCCGATTCAGTTGAAGATCTCGCCACAACGCTTTGCTTTGCACTCCTCCAGCTAACTGCTGCACCATTCAAAATAAATACGTATCCGGATTGTGATTTAGAATCATCCGGATCTGTGTTCCAACTAGCATCGGTGTAACCATTAACAACGAGTTGTTCATCACCCCCATAAGAAAGAACCATATCCTTAGTTCTTCTCAAGTACTTAAGGATGTTTTTGACCGCTGTCCAATGATCCACTCCTGGATCACTTTGATATCTGCTAGTTAAACTAACAGCATATGCAATGTCGGGTCTAGTACATAGCATGGCATACATTAGAGATCCTATGGCTGAGGCATAGGGAGTCTTACTCATCCTTTCTCTATCTTCTGTTGATGTCGGACTTTGAGTTTTACTCAAGGTCGTATTGGGCAACATGGGCAAGAACCCTTTCTTGCTTTCTTTCATTCCAAACCTCTTTAGAACTTTGTCCAAATATGTACTCTGTGACAATGATATTTGGCATTTTGATCTATCTCTATAAATCTTTATGCCTAATATGTAAGCTGCTTCGCCAAGATCCTTCATTGAAAAACTATTATTCAAATATTCCTTGACACTATTCAGAAGGTCTACATCATTCCCAATCAACAATATGTCATCCACATATAGTATTAAGAATGCTACAGAGCTCCCACTCACTTTCTTGTAAATACAAGCTTCTCCATAAGTTTGTATAAAACCAAAAGTTACCTTATCAAAACGTTGATTCCAACTTCGGGATGCTTGCTTCAATCCATAGATGGACCGTTGAAGTTTGCATACCTTGTTAGCATCTTTAGGATCGACAAAACCTTTGGGTTGCATCATATACAACTCTTCATCAATGTCTCCATTGAGGAATGCTGTTTTGACATCCATCTGCCATATCTCATAATCATAATATGCAGCGATTGCTAACATAATCCTCACAGACTTTAGCTTCGCTACCGGTGAGAAAGTCTCATCGTAGTCAACTCCTTGAATTTGTCGAAACCCTTTTGCGACAAGTCGAGCTTTATAGACAGTAACATTACCATCAACATCTGTTTTCTTCTTGAAAATCCATTTGTTCTCGACAGCCTTCCGGCCATCCGGTAAGTCCACCAAAGTCCACACTTGGTTTTCGTACATGGATCCAATCTCGGATTTCATGGCTTCTTGCCATTTATTGGAATCTGGGCTCATCATCGCTTCCTCATATGTCTCGGGGTCATCGGTGTTGTCCACCAACATGACATTCATAATGGAATCATACCAATCTGGAGTGGTACGAGTTCTCGTTGATCTCCGAGGCTCTGTAGCAACTTCAACCGAAGTTTCATGATCACCATCATTAGCTTCCTCTCTTATTGGTGCAGGCACCACAGGAACTTCTTCCGGTGCTGCGCTACTCGCAATTTCGAGAGAAGGTTCGACAACCTCGTCGAGTTCTACTTTCCTTCCAGTCACTTCTTTCGAGAGAAATTCCTTCTCTAGAAAGGATCCATTCTTGGCAACGAAGATTTTGCCTTCGGATCTATGATAGAAGGTATACCCAATAGTTTCCTTCGGGTATCCTATGAAGACGCATTTTTCCGCTTTGGGTTCAAGCTTGTCCGGCTGTAACTTCTTTACATAGGCTTCGCATCCCCAAACTTTAAGGAACGACAATTTAGGTTTCTTCCCAAACCATAATTCATACGGTGTCGTTTCAACGGATTTAGATGGTGACCTATTTAAAGTGAATGCGGCTGTTTCTAATGCATAACCCCAAAATGATAGCGGTAAATCTGTAAGTGACATCATAGAACGAACCATATCTAAGAGAGTTCGATTACGACGTTCGGACACACCATTACGCTGTGGTGTTCCCGGCGTTGTCAATTGTGAAAGTATTCCGCATTTCTTCAAATGATCGCCAAACTCGTAACTTAGATATTCACCTCCACGATCAGAACGTAGAAATTTAATCTTCTTGTTACGTTGATTCTCTACCTCACTTTGAAACTCCTTAAACTTCTCGAAAGTTTCGGACTTATGTTTCATGAAATAGATATACCCATATCTACTCAAGTCATCCGTGAAGGTAAGAACATAACGATAACCACCGCGCGATGCTACACTCATTGGACCACACACATCGGTATGTATGATTTTCAATAAGTCCGTAGCTCGCTCCATCATACCAGAAAATGGAGTCTTAGTCATTTTACCCATCAGACATGCTTCGCATCTTTCAAGTGATTCAAAATCAAGTGATTCAAGAAGTCCATCGGAATGGAGTTTCTTCATATGTTTCACTCCGATGTGACCAAGACGACAGTGCCACATATAGGTCGAATTATCGCTTGATTTCAAACGTTTAGCCTCAATGTTGTTGATATGTGTATTTCCACTATCGAGATTCAATAAGAATAGACCATCTATCAAAGGTGCATGTGCATAAAACATATTACTCATATAAATAGAACAACCATTATTCTCGGATTTAAACAAGTAACCGTCTCGCAATAAACAAGATCCCGATATAATGTTCATGCTCAACGCAGGCACCAAATAACAATTATTTAAGTATAAAACTAATCCCGATGGTAGATGAAGGGGTAGCGTGCCGACCGCGATCACATCAACCTTTGATCCGTTTCCCACGCGCATCGTCACCTCGTTCTTTGCTAGCTTCCGTTTATTCTGCAGCACCTGTTTCGAGTTACAAATATGAGCAACCGAACCAGTATCAAATACCCAGGCACTACTACGAGTACTAGTGAGATACACATCAATAACATGTATATCAGATATACCTTTCTTCTTGATGTTGCCGTTCTTCAAATCCGCCAAGTACTTTGGGCAATTCCGCTTCCAGTGACCTTCTCCCTTGCAGTAAAAGCACTCAGTATCAGGCTTAGGTCCAGCCTTGGTCTTCTTCGTCGGCGTGGTAACTTTCTTACCACCCTTCTTGAAGTGTCCCTTTTGCTTAGACTTGCCTTTCTTGAATTTGGTGGTCTTATTGACCAACAACACTTGGTGCTCTTTCTTGATCTCCACTTCTGCAGATTTCAACATGGCAAAGAGTTCTGGCAACGTCTTGTTCATGTTCTGCATGTTGTAGTTCATCACAAAATTCTTGTAACTTGGTGGTAGTGATTGGAGGACACGGTAAATCCCCAAAGCATTAGGAATCACTATACCCAAGCTTTGAAGTTTGTTTGCGTGCCCAGACATCTTAAGCACATGCTCACTGACGGAGCTGCCCTCTTCCATCTTGCAGTTAAAGAACTTTTCAGAAGCCTCATAGCTTTCAATTGCCGCATGAGTCTCAAAAATCAATTTGAGATCCTCGACAATATCATATGGGTCTGAATCCTCAAACCTTTTCTGAAGCTCCGATTCCAAACCATACAAGATAGCACACTGAACTATGGAGTACTGATTCTTCCGAGCGAGGTAAACATTCTTTACTTCATCGGGAGCATCAGCTGCAGGTGGGTCACCCAGCGGTGCATCCAGCACATAGGTCAAATTACCAGCTGTGAGGACAATCCTCAAATTGTGGAACCAATCCGCGAAGTTGCTTCCATTGTTTTTCAACTTTTCTTTCTCTAGGAACGCATTAAAATTGATGGTAGGGGCTGCCATTGATCTACAACATATTTGCAATAGTTTAGACTAAGTTTATGACAAATTGAGTTCAAATTAATTAATAAAGTTAACCTAGGTGAACTCCCACTCAAAACAATATCCCTCACATTGTTTTAGTGATCACACGAACCAAATCCACTACATCAACATCGATCATCACGAGAGTTGATATAGTTTCAATGGCGAACAATCGTCATGTTCATCATATCTACTATATGATTCATGCTTTACCTTTCGGTGATCCGTGTTCCAAGACCATGTCTGTACATGCTAGGCTCGTCAAGATAAAACCTTAGTTTCCGCATGAGCAAATCTGGCTTGCTCACGTTGTATACACTTGCGGAATCTAACACACCCGATCATCACGTGGTGCTTCGAAACAACAAGCTTTAGCAACGGTGCTAACTAAGGGTGAACACTTTATGACTTGAAATTCATGTGCATGAGGGATCATCTTATAATGCTACCGTCGTCTACTAAGCAATACAAGATGCATAAAGGATTAACATCACATGCAATTCAATATATATGTGATATGATATGGCCTTTCTTCTTTGTGCTTCCGATCTCCATCTTCAAGCACGAACATGATCTCCATCATCACCGGCATTGCATCAAGGTCAATGACGCTACTCCATGGTTGTCGTCCACCGGCTTCAACTATTACAACTACTTTGAATAGACACGCCGGTCTTAACATAAATTAAAGACAACCATATGGCTCCTGCCGGTTGCCGACTTACAATAAGGAACATTGCATACATCAAATATAATCACAATCATGGCCATATCACATCACTGCACACCCCTGCAAAACAAAGTTAGACGCCTCTACTTTCTTTGCATATTTTACGTGGTTTGGGGCTTTCAATAAGTGTCGTTCTAACTTACGAACAAGAACCACAACATTGATACTAGTATTGTTAATCACCCGTTGTAAATTGGATCTTAACTATGCTAGGAGAAACAGGCACCCGCAAAGCCACTTATGCAATACAAGTTGCATGTCAAGCGTGGAGCAAGTCTCATGAACGATGTCATGTAAGGTTAGCCCGGGCCGCTTCATCCCAACATACCGCAAGATGCAAAGTACACAAGAAGCAATCGACAATAAAAGCATCAACGCCCACAATGACCATTGTGTTCTACTCGTGCAACAGATCTACATATAGACACGGCTCTGATACCACTGTAGGGGTTCGTAGCATGGAAAACAAAAAATTTCTATCGCATACAAACAAACAAGCCAAGATCTATCTACTAGATTGTAGCAACGAGTCGATGGAATAACTTACCCTTGAAGATTCCAAAGCGTTTAACGAGAGCGGATTCTCATGGGTGATGTAGTCGTACTCTTCCCAATCTCAAGATCGTGTAGACGATCCTTCCGGCGCTGCGTTCCGGCAGCGCTCCCGCAGTCGGTCACACGTTCGGTACTCGACAAAGACCTTCCTCTCCCTTGTTCCAGCAGGCAGCGGAGGTTGTAGCACTCTCCTCGCGATTCCGGCAGCACAACGGCGTGGTACCGGAAGTAGAGGGGAAATCCCGCAGGGCTTCGCCTTAAGCCGGAGCGAGTATGGTGGATTATGAGAGAGGGCAATTAGTGGTCTAGAGATTAGACACACCAATTAGAAGGCTCTAAACCGCAGGCTAAAGCAATTAGAAGCTCTAAACCAAAACGGCTCTAAACCGGAGATTAGAGGTAGAAACTTGTGTGTCTAGAGGAGGGGGCCTTGCCCCTCCTTTTATAGGTGGGGAGGCGCGGCCAGGGGAGGGGAGTCCCTCCCCAAGTCGGCCTTGGGTGGCGTGCCGGCTTGGGGAGGAGACTCCGTCCTCAAGTCGGTTCCCAACTCCTCTTGCTTGTTTCCCACAGTTTCTTGTTTTAGCCGTTTGACTTTCAAACTGGACATTTGACTTTTCTGTTTTAGGATTCAATTTAATCCTTTATTTTGGACAGCAAGAACACTTAGTACATGATGCAATCATTCCAACATGTAATGACACATTCATGTACCCCTTCCCCCCCGGAGTGCCGGACAATCCGGAACCTTCTAGAACATTCCCGATGAAAACACCGGAATCATTCCCGAACTCCGAAACGGGACTTTCCTTATATGAATCTTATTCTCCGGACCATTCCGGATCACCTCGTGATATCCCGGATCCCATCCGAGACTCCGAACAACATTCGGTCTCTTTCTCATAATACCATAACTACTCAAACAACGTCGAATCCTTAAGTGTGTCTCCCTATGGTTCGTGAATTATGCGGACATGATCGAGACACTTTCCGAACAATAACCAATAGAGGAATCTGGAAATTCATATGGCTCCCACATATTTCTACGATTACTTTGCGATCGAATGAACCACTTACATACGATACCAATTTCCCTTTGTCTCACGATATGTTACTTATCCGAGGTTATGATCGTCGGTATCTCTGCATACCTAGTTCAACCTCGTTACTGATAAGTACTCTTTTCTCGTTCTCGTGATATGTGATCCCTTGTGAGCCAGTCACATGCTTGCAAGCTAATTGGATGACATTCCACCGAGAGGGCCCAGAGTATATCTATCTGTCATGTGGATGGACAAATCCCACTCTTGATCCATGTGTCTCAACCAATACTTTCCGAACACTCAATGCCATCTTTATAGCCACCCAGTTACGGTGTGGTGTTTGATGTCATCAAAGCATCCATCCGGTAAAGGTGATATGCATGATCTCATGGTCGAAGGAATTAGGTTACTATGTATCAGAAAGCATATAGCAATTGAACTATTGAAATGACTTGATCTTTATGCTACGCTTATCTATAGGAGTATGTCCACCATATCATTCTCCTAACAATATGATCTTGTTGTTGATAACATCTCAATGTTCATGATAGGGAAACCACAATCATTAATCAACCAACAAGCTAGTGAAGTATAGAGGCTATACTAGGGACTTCAAATTAAGTTTACAAATCACACAAGTATCAATGTTTCCTTGTTAATACTATTATAGCATGAATGTAAACATTTATCATAAACACAAAGATATAATAATAACTACATTTATTATTGCCTCTAGGGCATATCTCCAACACCGAGCTCGGGCCGGGGAAGCAGGGAACAGGGGCGAAGAAGATGGAGGCAGGGTCGACGCTGCTCTGGGAGACGGCGACAGGAGCAACGAGGGCGAGGCCGACGGTGAGAGGCAGCGGAGGAAGGCGGGACAGAGAGGCGGCAGCGCAGGCCGCGTGCGGGCGCGGACGGGCGCGGCGGCTAAGGACGCGCAGCCACGCGCTAGCGGTGGGGCGGCTCGACGTCGCTGAAGAGAGGAGGCCGGGCGACGGGACCGAGGCACTCGGGCTCGGCGACGCACGGGGAGGAGAGAGGGTGGTCGAGGCGACAGCGGTGGTTGGAGACGGAGGCGGGCGGCCGGGCTCCGGCCTGAGGGGCTCAAGGCGCCATGGCCGGGGCGAGCTCGAAGGGGGAGGGGTGGTCGCAGAGGAGGGCGCTGGACGGCAGGGTCGAGGCGGGGCCGCGACCGGGGAGAGGGAGGCGGGGCTTGCGGCGGCTCGGAGGCGAGGCCACAGGGCGGCGACACAGAGGAAGGCCGGCGGCGAGGATGGTGTCCGGCGACGGCGACGCGGCTCGGCCCGCGGAAGGAGAGGGGATGGCGGCGCTTGAGCGTGGGGCCGGTCGATGGCGATGAGGCGGGCCCGTGGCGAGCTTGGCGAGGAGGAGGCGGGGAGGGAGACGAGGAGGAGCGAGGGGCCGACGGCGAGGGGCGAAGACGCGCAGGGGCCGGTGAGCTCGGGGCCGGGCCGGGCCAGCGCAGGCGGGAGGAGCATCGGACGCTGGGGAGAGGGGGTGGTGGCGAGAGGAGGAGGGGGACGGCCGCGGTCAGGAGGACGGGGTGGAGGCTGCTGGCGGTGGGGGAGCGAGGCCACCGGCGGCTGCGAGCAGAGCGGAGGGAGAGGAGGAGAGGTGCGGGGCGAGCGGCGGTTGCTGGGGTGTGGGAGGGAGCGTGCGAGAGAGGTGAGGGCGGTGGCGTGTGTCGCGTGTGTGTGTGCGTGGTGGGGCCCAGGGGCGTGGGTTGTGTGCGTGTGTTGCACGCAGGGACGGGGTGGGCACAAGTGGGGTCAGGGGAGCGGGAGGTGGTGGCGTGGTGTGGGGAAACGGGCAGGTGGTGCTGGGTGGGATGAGGTGGCGGTGTTTGAGTGGAGGGGGTTGGGGCCAGGTGATGTGGCGCGCTGCAATAGGGTGGAGTGAGGTGGAGGGGGGCTGGGTAGATTAGGACTAGGTAGAAAAAATTTAGGCAGGCTGGTTGCTGCACTGGGGGTGGCCGACTGGGTCGGATCGGCCCGGTTTGGCTGCCCCCTAAAAATAATATAAATTTTTGTTTAATTAAAAATAACTTTTGTAATTAGTTTTTAGACAAAGAAAAGACCCGGAAGAGCCCGGCGCTTTAATTTGAAATTCAGACGAGGAATATTTAGAAAACCAAACTAGGCTTTTAGAAAATAGGTTTCGACAAACAAATGCACGATGACATGAGCATGCGGTCACGACGATGTAATGCACAAAAACAACGCGATTTTCTAGTAGTGGTTTTGCGGGATGCCACAATCATGTATTATTTTGTTCGAAGCAGGCGGGGTTTTTGTGAAAGCAAAGCACATGAGAATCCATATTGCTGGTTTGAAATCGTGGATGATAGAAGCATGTGGTTGTTTGTATGCAGCGGGTTTACAATTGTGTGGAAGCATGAATATTTAAAAAGTGAGATACTCAAGCATTGTCACCAATCTAACTGGAAGTGTACCCAAAATATTCAAAACCAACCAGCAAAAACAGAGAAACAAAGTATACATGAAGCTTGAATTTAAATCTGGCACAACGTGAAGAGCAGTTCATGGAAGCGTACATACGCAGACTAGTGTCAAATCCAATAACAAAATGTATCTATGCCGAAATCTAAACCAGTCTCGAGCCTCGGACGCGAGCAGACACTTGTGAATTGACTACATTAGAGATGCACACATGCATGTATAAGTGGATCTAGTGCCCGATAAGTGCAGGAAACAAATCACATATTTTTGGGATCAAATTCATCACCTTGGCACAATCTTGTCGTCGTGGTAGGGATGCCGCTTGCTAAACTGTGAGGAATCGACCAACAAGACCACAAGAAATCCCCTCCGAGCCTTAATCGGAGCCCCAAATCGACCAAAAACTCCCCCTGCCCTCTCTGCTTCCGTGGGTGATGCCGCCGATAACCCGCAGCCGCGAATCCACCAAGAACGCGCCGCCGCCGATGGATGCTGAAGAGGATCCGCATTTGGTGAGGGACGTACGCCCAACCTAGTTCGGATGAAGCTCGTGATAGAAAAAAAATGGGGCTCACCTCTGTTTCCGTCGGCCGCTGGTCACCCCGCCGACGCCCCGCAGCCTCGGAGCTCCATTTGTGTCGCCGCGGTGGTTGCTGAAGAGGAGACGCAGATGAGAGGGAAGCAAGCAGTCCAGAGGGAGGGGGGCAGGGAGAATCCGGTTCGGGAGGTTGCAAAATCAGTGCTCCGAGGCGGAGTTGCCGGATGAGGAAGGCGGATGGCGAGGCGGTGTGAGGGAGTGGACTCACAGGGGCGGTGCGGCGATTGTGGAGCGTTTTCTGGTCGGTAGGCTATTAATTGCGTATCACTACTACTACTACTACTACTGCTACTGCTACTGCTACTGCTACTGCTAATGCTACTGCTACTGCTACTGCTACTGCTACTGCTGCTGCTACTACTGCTGCTACTACTTGTTGGAATTATGCCCTAGAGGCAATAATAAAGATGTTATTATTATAATTCTTGTTCATGATAAAGTTTATGTTCCATGCTAGAATTGTATTAAGCGGAAACTTTAATACTTGTGTGGTTTGTAAACAACACCGTGTCCCTAGTACGCCTCTATGGACTAGCTCATTGATCAATGATGGTTAAGGTTTCCTAACCATAGACATGAGTTGTCAATTGATAATGAGATCATATCATTGGGAGAATGATATGGTGGATAGACCCAAACAAAGCAGAGCAATTAGATCGTGTCATCGTGTTCGTCTTTGCGAAGCTTTTCCTATGTCAAATATTGTATTCCTTAGACCATGAGATAATGCAACTCCCTGGTATCGGAAGAAAGCTTTGAGGTCATCAAACGTCATCCTATGAGAGGGTGATCATAAAGGTGTCTCTCAGGTGATCGGAAAGTATCTGTTGGGTTGTATGTATCGAGATGGAATTTGTCCCTCCCAAGTCGGAGAGATATACTTCGGGCCCACTCGGTAATCGATATCAACACCGCTTGCAAGCATGTGGTTAAGGAGTTAATCACAAAGTGATATCGGATTACGGAACGAGTAAAGTACTTGCTGTGAACGAGATTGAACTAGGTATGACGGTACCGACGATCGAATCTCGGGCAAGTAAAATATCGCGAGACGAAGGGAATATATATATGGGATTGATTGAATCCTGGCATCGTGGTTCATCCGATATGATCATCGATGAATGTGTGGGAGTCAATATGGGTGCCCAGACCCCGCTGTTGATTATTGATAGAAGATCATGTCTGCATATTCTCGAACCCGCAGGGTCACACACTTAACGTATCTCGACGCTAGGATAGATTGGATAATTGGTTTATGAATTTTTGTTCGGAGTCTCGGATGGGATCCGGGATATCACGAGAGGCTCCGGAATGGTCCGGAGAATAAGATTCATATAAGGCAGTGCAGTTTTTGGAGTTCGGAATTGTTCCGGGTTAATCGGTATTGTACCAGAAGCTTCTAGAACCTTCCGGAAGGGGACCAACGTGGCCCCACCTTCCGGGAGGGGGCATGGGCCTATGAGGGAGTGTCCTGGCCGCATTGGGCCAGGGGCACAAGGCCCCATAGGGCCCAGCCGATTCTAGAGAGATTTGACTCGTTTAAATCTCGGGATAGAATTTCTAGATAAGGGAGAGTTTAAATCGTTTAAACTAGAGATAGGATTTCTAGATAAGGGAGAGTTTAAATTGTTTAAACTAGAGATAGGCTTGGAGGAGGGGCAAGGGCTGGCCGCCCCCCCTCTATATATAGAGGGGTGGTGCGCCCCCTCCCCCCCACACACACCTTCCTCCAAGCCCTAGCAGCCTTGCTACCTTCCTCTCTCCCTCCCGACTGTTTGTAGGCGAAGCCCTGCAGCAGAAATTCTCCACCATATACACCACGCCGTCGTGCTGTAGATCCAATCTATCTCTCCACCATACTCGCTGGTCCGAGGAAGGAGGAGACGTCGAGGTGCTGCACGTGTGCATCTCACGGAGGCACCGCCACTTGTGGTGCTAGATCGGATCGGATCGCGAGGAGGAGAAGCGAGTACGACTACATCACCCACGTTCCGACGAACGTTCCGCTGTGCGAATCTTCAAGGGTATGAAGATCTAATCCAATCTCTCTCGTTGTTTGCATCTCCTAGATTAGATCTTGGCTTTCCCTCTGTTCGCTCCGTAGAAAATTTTGATTTACTATGCCGCGAAACCCATCAGTGGTATCAGAGCTAGATCTATGCGTAGATGTGTTTCACGAGTAGAACGCAACATGGTTGTTGCGGGCGTTGATGTTTTCTGTTGCAAGCCTCTTGTTTGTGTTCTTCTTATGACGCGGGATAGTGAGATTGAAGCGGTCCAGGCCAACCTTACGCGACGTCGTTCGCGAGACCGGCTCCGCACTTGACGTGTGGCTTGTTCCACACATGCGGCTGGTGGATGTTAGTTTCTCTCACTATAGTTGTCATGGGATTAACACCGGAGTTTGGCAACCATAATATCACCGTTGTGGCTTTCCGTAGGTAAGAATCGTTCTTAGCATCTACTCCCATAAGCCACGTAAAACATGCAACAACAAAGTAGAGGCGTCTAACTTGTTTTTGCAGGGAGTGTTTTCTGTGATATGGTATGGCCCAAGATGTGATGTGTATATTGTATGCGATGATCATGTTTTGTAATGTTTCACGACTTGCATGTCGATGAGTACACAACCGGCAGGAGCCATATGGTTGTCTTTATAATTGTGTATGACCTGCGAGTCAACTTCTTATACGCCATGTAATAGCTTTACTTTATCGCTAAGTAGTTAGCAATAGTTGTAGTTGCTATTCGTGGTGGAGGCAATCATGGTGGAGTGATGGAGATCATGCCGGAACGCACAAGATGGAGATCATTGCGCGAAGATAGGCTATACCATGTCACATAAAGTTATATGCATGTGATGTTTATCCTTTTATGTATCTTATCATGCTTAGATCGCGACGGTAGCATTATAAGATGATTCCTCACTTAAAGATCAAGATAAAAACTGTGTGCTCCCCAAGTATGCACCGTTGCGAAAGTTCGTCGTGTCCAAGCATCACGTGATGATCGGGTGCTATAGACTCTACGCTCACATACAACGGGTGCAAGCCAGTTTTTGCACACGCGGAAATACTTGGGTCTAACTTGACGAGCCTAGCATGTACAGACATGGCCTCGGAACACAAGAACCGAAAGGTTAAGCATGAGTCATATGAATGATATGATCGACACTTCGTTGTCCACCATTGAAACCACATCTCTTCTCGTGATGATCGGATTAGGTGTGGTGAATTTGGATCGTGTTCACTAAACAACTTGAGGGATGTTGAATTTAGTGGGAGTTCATCTAGTAATTTGATTAAGTTGAACTATTTATCATGAACATAGTCTAAATTGTACTTGCA
This sequence comes from Avena atlantica, assembly GCA_910589765.1. Classification (NCBI taxonomy): domain Eukaryota; kingdom Viridiplantae; phylum Streptophyta; class Magnoliopsida; order Poales; family Poaceae; genus Avena; species Avena atlantica. Next base: position 429,986,579 of record OU342735.1, on the reverse strand, counting down.
AATACTGTAGATCACATGGACAAATCCAACTTCAACTTCAACGTTTTTGCTGAGAAAGAAAAGCTTAGAAACAATGGGTCTAACTTCACCAACTGGTTCCGCAATCTAAGAATCATTCTGTCTGGCGGACAAAAGGACTATGTCCTTGAGAAAGCGTTAGGTAACCCCCCTGCTGCAACTGCGCCGGCTGGTGAGAAAGCTATCTATCAGTCGCGCAAAGATGATTATGGTGTGATTAAGAGCACCATGTTGTTTGCTATGGAACCGGAGCTTCAAAATCGTTTTGAAACCTATCCCGGGCCCTTTGAGATTCTCGAGGAGCTGAAAACCATGTTTCAGACTCAAGCCCGTTCTGAGAGATATGAGATCTCTGAGAAGTTCTTTAACTGCAAGATGGAGGAAGGGAGTTCCGTTAGTGAGCACGCCATAAAGATGTCGGGCTACACTCAACGCCTTGAGCAACTGGAATGCACGATTCCAGAGGAGCTCAAGATTGACAGGGTTCTGCAATCACTCCCTCCCAGCTACCAAAGTTTTGTAGTGACTCATAATCAGATTGGTTCCACTGATACGATCACCGAGCTCTTCGCAAAGCTGAAGGCTGCGGAAGTGGACATCAAGAAGGATAATCATGTGTTGATGGTCAACAAGCCCTCCTTTAAGAAAGGTAAGGGAGCAAAGAAGCCCTTCAAGAAGGGCGGCGGCAAGCGCAATGCCCCTGCTGAGAAGAAGCTCAGGTCTGGTCCCAAGCCGGACACTGAGTGCTTCTATTGCAAGGACAAGGGTCACTGGAAGCGCAACTGTCCGAAGTACTTAGCGGACAAGAAGGCTGGCACCATCAAAGGTATATTTGATATACATGTTATTGATGTTTTCCTTACTAGCCCTCGTTGTAGTGCCTGGGTATTTGATACCGGTTCAGTTGCTAATATTTGTAACTCGAAACAGGAGCTACGGAATAGACGGCGGCTTGCGAGGGATGAGGTGACGATGCGTGTTGGCAACGGATCAAGAGTTGATGTGATGGCCGTCGGCACGCTCTCCTTAGTTTTACCACGGGATTAGTTTTAAACCTTAATAAATGTTATTATGTGCCTGCGTTGAGCATGAACATCATTTCCGGATCGTGTTTATTGCAAGACGGTTATTCATTTAAATCGGAGAATAATGGTTGTTCTATTTATATGAGTAACATCTTTTATGGTCATGCACCTCTTGTGAATGGTTTATTTCTTCTAAATCTCGAAAGGTATGAAACACACATCCATAACATTGAGGCTAAGAGATGCAAAGTAGATAGTGATAATACTACTTATTTGTGGCACTGTCGTCTAGGTCATATAGGAGTAAAGCGCATGAAGAAACTCCATTCTGATGGACTTTTGGAGTCTCTTGATTTTGAATCATTTGACACATGCGAACCATGCCTCATGGGCAAGATGATCAAAACCCCGTTCTCCGGTATGATGGAGCGAGCAACGGACTTGTTGGAAATCATACATACCGATGTATGCGGACCGATGAGTGTTTCGACGCGCGGTGGATATCGCTATTTCCTCACTTTTACCGATGACTTAAGTAGATATGGGTATATCTATTTAATGAAACATAAATCTGAAACGTTTGAAAAGTTCAAAGAATTTCAGAATGAAGTGGAGAACCATCGTAACAGAAAGATTAAGTTTCTACGATCCGATCGTGGGGGCGAATATTTGAGTTATGATTTTCTCACGCATCTTAAAGCAAGCGGAATTGTTTCGCAACTCACGCCACCCGGAACACCACAGCGCAATGGTGTGTCTGAACGCCGGAATCGAACCCTATTAGATATGGTCCGATCGATGATGTCTCTTACTGATTTGCCATTATCATTTTGGGGTTATGCATTAGAAACTGCTGCATTCACTTTAAAAAGGGCTCCATCTAAATCCGTTGAGACGACACCGTATGAACTGTGGTTTGGTGCTAAACCTAAGTTGTCGTTTCTTAAAGTTTGGGGATGCGAAGCTTACGTCAAGAAGTTGATGCCGGACAAGCTCGAACCCAAAGCGGAGAAATGCGTCTTCATAGGATACCCTAAGGAAACTATTGGGTATACCTTCTATCACAGAACCGAAGGCAAAGTGTTTGTCGCAAAGAACGGTTCCTTTCTTGAGAAGGAGTTTCTCTCGAAAGAAGTGAGTGGGAGGAAAGTAGAGCTAGACGAGGTTATTGAACCTTCTCTTGAATTGGAGAGTAGCGCAGCACCTGAAATTGTTCCAGTGCCGCCTGCACCAACAATAGAGGAAGCTAATGACAAGGATCATGAAGCTTCGGACGATGCTGCTACTGAACGTCGCAGGTCGACAAGGTCGCGTGCCCCTCCTGAGTGGTACGGCAACCCTGTCTTGACTGTCTTGTTGGTAGAAGACAGTGAACCTACGAACTATGAGGAAGCGATGATGAGCCCAGACTCTGAGAAATGGCTGGAAGCCATGAAATCCGAATTGGGATCCATGAGTGAAAACCAAGTATGGACTTTGGTGGATCCTCCTAGCGACCGAAAGGCCGTTGAGTGCAAATAGATTTTCAAGAAGAAAATGGACGCGGATGGTAATGTTACCGTCTATAAAGCATGGCTTGTCGCAAAAGGTTTTCGACAAGTTCAAGGTGTTGACTACGATGAGACTTTCTCTCCCGTAGCGATGTTTAAGTCCATTCGGATTTTATTAGCAATTGCTGCGTTTCATGATTATGAAATATGGCAGATGGATGTCAAGACTGCTTTCCTCAATGGCAACATTGATGAGGAGTTGTATATGATGCAACCCGAGGGTTTTGTCGATCCTAAGGATGCTAGTAAAGTATGCAAACTTCAGCGTTCCATTTATGGGCTGAAGCAAGCATCTCGGAGTTGGAACCTTCGTTTTGATCAAGTGATCAAGAGCTTTGGATTTGTTCCAAATTGCTACAAAGCTTGCATCTACAAGAAAGTGAGTGGGAGCTCGGTGACGTTTCTGGTACTGTATGTGGATGACATATTGATTATCGGAAATGACATCAACAAGCTTAACGATGTGAAGAGTTATTTGAACAAGTGTTTTTCAATGAAAGACCTAGGTGAAGCTGCTTATATATTGGGCATCAAGATCTATAGAGATAGACAAAGACGCCTGATAGCTTTAAGCCAGAGTACATACCTAGACAAAGTTCTGAAAAGGTTCAGAATGGATAAGGCAAAGAAAGGTTCAGTGCCTATGTTGTCAGGTAAGATATTGAGCAAGGCTCAGTGTCCAGCTACGGTAAATGATAGGGAAGCTATGAGCAAAGTGCCTTATGCCTCGGCCATAGGTTCCATCATGTATGCCATGTTGTGTACTAGACCGGATGTGTCCAATGCTCTTAGTTTGACGAGCAGATATCAAAGTGATCCAGGAGTGGAACACTGGACAGCCGTGAAGAACATCCTAAAGTACCTAAATAGAACTAAAGAAATGTTCTTAGTCTATGGGGGTGATGAACAGCTTGTCGTAAAAGGTTACGTCGATGCTAGTTTCGACACCGACAAGGATGATTCTAAATCTCAGACAGGATACGTTTATATTTTGAATGGAGGAGCTGTGAGCTGGAGAAGCTGCAAGCAAAGCGTGATCGCGGGATCTACAGTAGAAGCGGAATACATGGCTGCTGCAAAAGCGTCAAGTGAAGGAGTTTGGATCAGAAACTTCATCACTGAGCTTGGCGTGGTTCCAAGTGCATTGGACCCACTGGAGATATTGTGTGACAACACTGGCGCCATAGCACTCGCTAAGGAACCAAGATATCATCCAAAGACCAAGCATATCAACCGCAAGTTTCATATAATCCGAGATTATATAGCAGATGGAGATCTGAAGATTAGCAAAGTACATACGGATCTGAATGTCGCAGATCCACTGACTAAACCTCTTCCACGTGTAAAACATGATCAACACCTCAGTGCCATGGGTGTGAGATTGTTGCCAAATGTAAACTAGATTATTGACTCTAGTGCAAGTGGGAGACTGTTGGAATTATGCCCTAGAGGCAATAATAAAGATGTTATTATTATAATTCTTGTTCATGATAAAGTTTATGTTCCATGCTAGAATTGTATTAAGCGGAAACTTTAATACTTGTGTGGTTTGTAAACAACACCGTGTCCCTAGTACGCCTCTATGGACTAGCTCATTGATCAATGATGGTTAAGGTTTCCTAACCATAGACATGAGTTGTCAATTGATAATGAGATCATATCATTGGGAGAATGATATGGTGGATAGACCCAAACAAAGCAGAGCAATTAGATCGTGTCATCGTGTTCGTCTTTGCGAAGCTTTTCCTATGTCAAATATTGTATTCCTTAGACCATGAGATAATGCAACTCCCTGGTATCGGAAGAAAGCTTTGAGGTCATCAAACGTCATCCTATGAGAGGGTGATCATAAAGGTGTCTCTCAGGTGATCGGAAAGTATCTGTTGGGTTGTATGTATCGAGATGGAATTTGTCCCTCCCAAGTCGGAGAGATATACTTCGGGCCCACTCGGTAATCGATATCAACACCGCTTGCAAGCATGTGGTTAAGGAGTTAATCACAAAGTGATATCGGATTACGGAACGAGTAAAGTACTTGCTGTGAACGAGATTGAACTAGGTATGACGGTACCGACGATCGAATCTCGGGCAAGTAAAATATCGCGAGACGAAGGGAATATATATATGGGATTGATTGAATCCTGGCATCGTGGTTCATCCGATATGATCATCGATGAATGTGTGGGAGTCAATATGGGTGCCCAGACCCCGCTGTTGATTATTGATAGAAGATCATGTCTGCATATTCTCGAACCCGCAGGGTCACACACTTAACGTATCTCGACGCTAGGATAGATTGGATAATTGGTTTATGAATTTTTGTTCGGAGTCTCGGATGGGATCCGGGATATCACGAGAGGCTCCGGAATGGTCCGGAGAATAAGATTCATATAAGGCAGTGCAGTTTTTGGAGTTCGGAATTGTTCCGGGTTAATCGGTATTGTACCAGAAGCTTCTAGAACCTTCCGGAAGGGGACCAACGTGGCCCCACCTTCCGGGAGGGGGCATGGGCCTATGAGGGAGTGTCCTGGCCGCATTGGGCCAGGGGCACAAGGCCCCATAGGGCCCAGCCGATTCTAGAGAGATTTGACTCGTTTAAATCTCGGGATAGAATTTCTAGATAAGGGAGAGTTTAAATCGTTTAAACTAGAGATAGGATTTCTAGATAAGGGAGAGTTTAAATCGTTTAAACTAGAGATAGGCTTGGAGGAGGGGCAAGGGCTGGCCGCCCCCCCTCTATATATAGAGGGGTGGTGCGCCCCCTCCCCCCCACACACACCTTCCTCCAAGCCCTAGCAGCCTTGCTACCTTCCTCTCTCCCTCCCGACTGTTTGTAGGCGAAGCCCTGCAGCAGAAATTCTCCACCATATACACCACGCCGTCGTGCTGTAGATCCAATCTATCTCTCCACCATACTCGCTGGTCCGAGGAAGGAGGAGACGTCGAGGTGCTGCACGTGTGCATCTCACGGAGGCACCGCCACTTGTGGTGCTAGATCGGATCGGATCGCGAGGAGGAGAAGCGAGTACGACTACATCACCCACGTTCCGACGAACGTTCCGCTGTGCGAATCTTCAAGGGTATGAAGATCTAATCCAATCTCTCTCGTTGTTTGCATCTCCTAGATTAGATCTTGGCTTTCCCTCTGTTCGCTCCGTAGAAAATTTTGATTTACTATGCCGCAAAACCCTTCACTATTGCTACTACTACTGCTACTACTACTACTCCTGCTGCTGCTACTACTACTACTACTACTACTACTACTACTACTACTACTACTACTACTGCTACTACTACTACTACTGCTACTACTGCTACTACTGTTGCTACTGCTGCTACTCCTGCTACTCCTTCTACTGCTGCTACTGCTGCTACTGCTGCTACTATAGGCGCGAGTAGAAGAGGTCAGGTTGATGATGTTCGTTAGTTGTTTACTACTCCCCACTTGTTCTTTAACTCTGTGGTGACTACAAACTTGGTGTTGTGTTTAATAGCGATTGACTCATGCAGCTCAGCTATTTTATGGAGTTTTACAAAAGCTAAAGATGATATGTATTTTCAGGGGTGCTACTGGAAGAGCATACCGCATGGATGAACCCGATGCAATGATGGGATATTCTATGCAAGGATACCCAATCTCAGACGATAGATCTCCTAGATTAACATATGCGTGTAAATTGTTGTCCTTGAATTATGGGCCACATAAGACGGATAACCTAATTTATAAATACTGCAAATAATGTTTCATTTTATCCTTGGAGTTAAAGTGAAACCATTAATCATGCAGTGGGTCATACCTTTCCAAGTAAGCAGTTCTCCGAGATTGGTAAGCTAGCAAGGGGCCTCTGGTGAAGAACTTCACACAGTTTCAGAGACTCATGACTTGTCTCCGTCAATTTCCTTTCCCTTTCGTTCCATACATTAAGAAGTTCGGCAGATGGTGCAGTTCCCACTATACCAGGATGAGTTAAACCCGGAAACCGAACGCCTGGTATACATGAAATGGAGCTATTGATTAAATGATCTAAAGTTGAAACGCTTCATTCAGAGCAATAGCAAGATCTCTTACCAGGTATCTGTGGGGAGTATGCATAAATTCCTTCAAAATACCAAATGGCTTTTCTTGCACTTGGGAAGTGGTCTGTTAAGAATCCACCTCCATTCTCCCTTTCAAATATTCCAGTATAACCCCACTCATCACCAGGAAGCGGACCAAGGTTGCAGATCTCTACCGCAAGATCACCGGGTGAAGCTGGGACCCCTTCAGCATCAACTATTCTAAAGGGGCCACTAAGATAATGAGTCTGTGGAAAATATATATTCAGTTCGGCATCAATCTTGTTTTCAATGACAATACTACAATAAACAAAAACATCAAACAAAATCGCTTGCATAAAGAAAAATGTCTACTTACAATTGTGAGGTCCAGAAACTTGATATCATCTGCGGAGTCATCATCTCTAACCCGTCCTCCAGTACAATCGACCATCTCAACACGGAATAATTCCCCTTCAGTTACATCAGCAACAGGAGGGATATCTGGATGCCAGCGGTTATGGAGATGAACCTTTTGCTCCCAAGGCTGCTTCTTCACATCTATGGGCACTACGAGTCTGGGAGTCAGAGGAGCCATGGTTTGTTATGTAAATTCAGAGCTTCATCCTTTTGTAGGCTCCGTGCATCTTAGTATGGTACATATCAACTTCGATGATGAGTCACACACTCACACTGAAGCCAAACGAGCAAAGACAGAAAAATCCAAGGAGGACAATAAGATATACATCCACTCTGAAAGCACATTGACATATGAATGGTGGTGCTTCCAAGAATTAGACACATCTTTACCTAGCAATAATAGTGAATGCTCACGAGTGATTAATAATTCATAACTGGGTCACCATCAAGTAAGAATATCCCTGCTCGTCCCTCAAAACCCTATAGGCAATCCAGAGCTAAGAGCATCTCCACTCGCCTACCAGGAGGCCGATCCGGATGCCGAAATTACGTCCGGACGCCGAAAATCGGCCCAGTCGCGTACCCAGGGACCTCTTTTCGGCCGGATTTGGCCAATTTTGGTCCGGACTATCCAGGCCGACCCAGGATCCCGGTTACGCCCTGGGGACGCCGGACGAAGCGAATTCGGCGAGTGGACCAGCCTGTCAGCGACAGAAGCCGACCCGCCGCCATCCTTCCCGCCGTTTTCCTTTTCCCGCCCTCGCCGCTACACCCCTCCCGCCATTCTTTCGGCCTATAAAAGCCGTACATCTCGCCGTCTCTCTTCACAGTCCCTCACACTACCACAACTCCGGCGAACTTCGGACGTTCACACCTTTCTTCCTCCTCAACTCCGGCGAACTATGGCCGCGGGCCGACGCACGCTGTCGCCGTGGGAAGTCCGGCTTCTCCGCGAGGCGAGCTATACGGCCCCGCCAGACACTCGTCTCCCCCTAGGCTGGAAACTCAGCGCCCGCGGGATCCCCGTTCCGCCGGTGCCGGACGGAGAGGACCTCGCCAGAGAGATCCAGGCGGCTATCGCCGCCATGCAAGACCCAGAACTCGCCGGAGAGATCCAGGCCGCTATCGCCGCCATGCAAGACCCGGATCTCGCCGAGGATCAGGGCAACCTGGTCTTCTGGAGGCAGTTTTTCGCCGACAGGCGCCTCGAGGAACTCGCCCGACACGACGGACCGTCGGGCTCGCCGCCGCCGCGTAACAACATGGCTTACCGCCGCCGCTGGTGGAGCGTTCCAGGGCGGACTCTGGCCGGAGTCGTGGCACACATCGAGACCGGCAACAACCCCCGCCTCGGCATGTAGTTGCGGCGGCCGGCGTCGACCACAGCGGCGGCCTTTTCTAGTTATAAATTCCGATGTACTATGTGCCCCTTGCCTACTTTAATGAAATTCCGCCTATATTCGCCCATATTTCGCCGAGTTTAAGTGAATTTAGCCGAACTTGGGAACTCGGCATGGGTATGCGAGTGGGAAACTGGGCGTACCCAGGCCGAAAACACGATTCGTCCGGCCGAAAATTGGTCCGATTTTCGGCCTGAGTACGCCCAACGAGTGGAGATGCTCTAAGGTTGAGATATTCTCTGGTGCAAAGCGGTACCAACTACTTGGGTTGTCTTATTCATTTGTACTTTTCAGAGGCTGTGTCATGCATGACTTATGCTACTGAGCATACAGTTAGCTTTTATGGCAATATTCAAATATTAATCTGAAGATGCATCCCGTCATAAATTGAAGAAGCCCCTAATATTAGGAACAGATTAATTATGTCTACTTATGCACCAAATATACAATTTACTATTAGTCAATTAGAAATTTATTTCTTTGTTCCAATAAGCACGCTCTATAACTAATAACAGAAGTGAAAATGCTCTTTTGTTAAAGAGTGATGAAGAGCCTCGTAAACGTCTTCAAAATATTACATGAAGCCAAGGATGCAAATATAATATTTTTACAAATGAGCAACAAAAGTCAATTGCATAATTCAGATTAATAGTCCAAATTTCCTTCTTCTTCTTCTTCTTCTTCTTCTTCTTCTTCTTCTTCTTCTTCTTGTAGTCTAAAAGGGCCTTAACCTGCAACAGGTGCATTTTCGATAAATTCAGAACTAAGAGTTGTGTGGAATAGGAGTTAAAGCCTTATTTGCTTCTTCAATATTAACATTTATTATTGATGATTACAATCACATTATGAGCAGTAACTAACTATGCTGTGGCCTTGACAAACCTTTTCACATCGAACCAAGTGTGTGTGCCCAAAGCATCCCAGCCTCTTTGGCACCAAGCCCACAATGATTTAGGAACCCCGGCAACATGTTTCTAGAAGTCATGCTCCCAAACGAAGATACATGATTTTATGTTCTCAACCTTCCAGCTTGAAGTGGAAGCAAGGTCCTGCTTCTCTACATGATACACATTGGTCCACCCTCCAACGTTCCTCATGAAACAACATTCTTATCCATCAGTAATATATTTCTTTGGCATGCGTTACTGTACAAAAGATCCTTTGATCGGCAACATTAGCTTCGGGCTCTCAAACTTCAGTGACAACAGTCTGTCTCCTAACATACTTAGGCTCCAGCCTGCATCCTTCTTCAACCCATTCTTCTTCATCCACTGCAGGATCTCCTCGGCCTCCTGCCACCTCCCTGTCTCAGCGTATAAATTTGACAACAACACATAATGTGAAGCATTCTCAGGCTCCAAGTCCACCAACCTTTTCATCACATGCTTCACTCAACCGTGAGTCACCATGAGCCTTGCAACCCCGCAACAGTAAGCCCCAGATGACTGCACTTGGCTGTGATGGCATTGTCTCAACAACATTAAAGGCATCATCCAGGTGTCCAGAGCGACTAAGAAGATCAACCATGCATCCATAGTGCTTGATCCCAGGTTGAAACCCATACTCTCCTTGTACGATCAGGTTAAATATTTTCCTGCCAATGTCAACAAACCCAGCATATGGGCACATGCACAAAGAACACAAATGAGCGTCACTGCATCTGGCCGGACACCGCCAGCCTCCATCCTGTAGAACCACTGCAGTGCCATTGTGCCGTTTTGTGCAAGAGCAAGCGCTCCAATGATAGAATTCCAAGTATAGACATTCCTCTTGACCATTTCTGAGAATACTTGCTCTCCGTCCTCGATATTAGATTATGCTGCTTGTAGTAGTTTACAGTTGTGTGCATCTGTGGTGTCATTTCTTAAGTGGAATCAAGTGGCGTGTGTATGTAATGCCAAGTTGGAAACGTCATTCTTGGCCGTATGCATAATAGACCGGCCTATCTAACTTTTGTTGACGCAACTGACGAGGTTTAATCTCATCAATCCCCATTGTTATGGACTTGGGTTTTGAAGAAGATGGGGATGCTGGAGATCGCGAAATAACAGACAAGCAACCAGGGGACACGAGATTTACCCAGGTTCAGGCCCTCGGAGGGAAAACCCTACTCCTGCTTGTCTGCTCTTGATTACGGCGGAACCAAAGGTTACAGGGTGCGCACATTCGATCTGGCGTGGAGGTACGTGTGCGAAAGTATGAGTCGAGATCTAGATCTGTAGATCTGTTGTGGTCTAGTCTATAAGGGGTTATGGCGTGTGTAGGTCGTAATAATATATCCTCCTCGTTGGACCCTCCTAGCCTTTATATATAGGGAGGCTAGGTCTCGGGTGCCAATACGAGTAGGTTACAAGTTGTATTCAAACTCTAGTCTTGAGCTTTCCTTGTCTTGTGCGCTGGGCGGTGTTCATATAGGCTTCATAGCAGCCAAAACGTCATAGGCGTCATGGACCTTGGCAGGTCGTCGAATGGGCCTTCCGTCGGGCTGGACCAGGTAGGCTAACATCAGGTACCCGTAGGGTATAACCTTGTCAGTAGCCTCCGAGTGTTCAGTCGAATCGTAGATTCGGCTGAGGACTCTTCAATATTTCGGGTGCAGCTATCTCTGTTTGCTAGAGAATGATTTGAGTGTGTAGGGATTGTTGATGCGTGTGCCTGACTCTCCCAACGGATCAGTGTCAGTTAACTATCTTAGGACAAAACAACACGATCTTCTTCAGATTCGAGTCCCTCGACTCGAACCCGGAACATATGCTGGTGTAATTCGACTCAGGCCGCGGAGGACTTAGAGGAGTGGAATTCCAGTGAATTAGATGATGTACCCAACGCATCCGTCGGGATTTTTTATCGCGCCTGTTGGCACGGATTCTTACTAGCAGAGCGCAGTCGTGTGCGTTACCAGGCCATCAGATGGTATCTGTAGGTCTTATCTTTGCGTAGTAGACACAACATCCGAAATTTTATCACCGCGGAGGTGTTTCGGGTGGCCAAGGAGGATGTTACTCACTTAGCGTTAATTGGAGAAGAGTTGCCGAAAAGTTTTGCATACTGATCCGAAGGATCGCACTCGAAGAATTCATAGGGTGCGCGACCAGCGCTCCCTATGGGAGTAGCCCCCGAGTGTCTGTTCGAGTCGTAGACTCGAGCAGAGACTTTAATTCAGCCGTTGTTTGGCTTCAAGTCCGTAGGATACAAATTTTTCGGATGCTTGAATCCATCCTCCCTATGGGAGTAGCCCTCGAGTCCGTAGTGGAGTCGCAGACTCGACGTAGGACTCAAAGAAATAGTGAGTAGTCCTGATAGGAGTAGCCTCCGAGTCCGTAGTCGAATCGTTGATTCGAGTGAGGAATCGAAGCGTGCCACTCGAAGATCTTCTGTATGCGCGATCAGCGCTATAGTTTGGAGTAGCCCCTGAGTGTCTGGCGGAGTCGTAGACTCGGGCAGAGACTCGAGTCTTGTATCGTTGAGTTGTAGTCGGAAATCTCGTGGGCGTGCCGCTGACCCGGAAGTACATCGGGTGCGCAACCAGCGCTTCTGATAGGAGTAGCCCCCGAGTGTCTAGTCGAGTCGCAGACTCGAGTGGAGACTCATGCGAGAAGAAACCACTGTCCCGGAAGTGCATCGAGTCAGTGCCTCACACATAAGGAGCCAAGAATCGATGTAGCGGAGAGATGCGGCATTTTAGCCGGAAGGACTCGACGTTGCGGATAAAGTCGACGCCGTTGCTTCTGTCGGGTGCGCGATCAGCGCTGCGCCTTTGTAGCATCAAGCGATGCAACCATCCGAGGAGGGACTCGACTCGGGTCTTGAGTTTATGGCGTAGCCAGTTATTTCGTCGACTCCTGTTGGAGGACCCGATAGAATAGCTCGACGTAGTCGACGTCCTTGTAAGCTGCAGAAAACATAAAAATTTGTAAAGTACTTGTATCTTGCAAGAAATATTTGCCTGTCGGCTTGTATAGTAAGATTCTGGTGTCGATCGAGTCGACACTTTTGCACTGTATGCTAGGCCTTTTCGTTAGCCTGATTACCCTTAGTCTCAGTACCTTGCCGAGGCACTCGGAGTTCAAGGATTCGACGATCAGGCAGAATCAGCTACTCGGGCTGTCGCGTTCGAGGTGCTCGAGTGCGTGGAGCCGATGGCACATTAGGTTACTCGAAGAGGGCGCAGCCCCCGAGTGTTTCGAGTGCGAGTTAAAAAAGAAAATCAGATCTAGATAGAGGGAAACTTAGCTCTGTTGGTAGTTGTCGTGGATGGAGTCGACGCGGTAGTGGGTTGCACGCGGACGTGGTTAACGTGGCGAACCACAATCATAGCGACGACGGGTTTCCGAAGTTGATGGTGGTAGCGAGCTCCGCATCCAAAGATTGTCGCGGTCGAAGACCGCACCGGGTCGCCACATCCGAAGAATGTATCGGATCATTGCAGCCGAAAGCCGCATTGGGTCGCCAATGTCGAGGGAGCCCCCGAGTCGTGGTCGCTGAAGCCGATGCGGCCAGTTGCGGCAATCGAAGATCGCGTAGGGTCGCCGCATTCGAAAGATGCAGCGGGTCAACGATGTCGAGGACCGTAGCGGATTGCTAGAGCCGAAGGCCATGGTTGGTTGCCGAAGCGGAGGGAGCCCCCGAGCCATTGGAGCTGGCAGCGGGTCACGCGGCGGACGTGGTCGACGCGCGGACCGGAGTCGCATGGTGATGATGAATTGCCACATCCGGAGACCGTAATGGGCCAGAGCAGTCGAATACTTCATCGGGTTGCCACATCAGTAGACTGCACCGGCTCGCCGCATCCGAAGACCGAGCAGGTTGCCGGAGCGGAAGAAGCCCCCGGGTCGCTACAGCCGAAGACCGTAGTAGGTCGCGCCATGGAGTTGGCAGCGGAGTCGTTGGATTTTTGTCATCCGAAGGTGCCGCGAGTTGAGACAATGCGGCGAGTAGAACGAGTTGACCGTGCGACGTATTATTGTTCTGTGGATCGCCAGGTTCCCATCGTATGATAAAATATAATAATTGGAATTATCTAAAGTGGACAGAGATTCCCTTGTATGAATCAGACACATGTAGTGGATTGCTCACGGCTTCTTTGTTTTCCTTGATCACGCTAGTGCGCATATCCGACAGCGATCAGACGACAGCTGCCGCAGCGGCCACATGATTTGTGCCCGATCGATTTTCCTTGTGTACGTGCCTCATCAGGACATGGCCCGCCATTAGCCTGATTTCTCGTTACTTCCATGAAGATTTATGCAGTGCTTGACTTTTGGCATATGATAATCTGCTGAGAAAACTTAGATCCCATAGATCCGATCAGCAGATCGAGAGGGCAGAGCTGACTTAGAGCCCTCGAGCCCATGCATAGTCGACGGTGAAGGATCCGACGCAGATCTGTTTCTCCGATACTGACGAATCAAAGATTGCAGGCGATGGGACCGTCACGATCGCACAATCAGCGCCCCCAATTTCCACAGACGGCGACAAGTGACGAGGTTTAATCTCATCAATGCCCATTGTTATGGAGTTGGGTTTTGGAGAAGATGGGGATGCTGGAGATCGCGGAACGGTTAACAGACAAACAACCAGGAGACACGAGATTTACCCAGGTTCAGGCCCCCGAAGGGAAAACCCTACTCCTGCTTGCCTGCTCTTGATTACGGCGGAACCGAAGGTTACAGGTACGCAGATTCGATCTGGCGTGGAGGTACGTGTGCGAAAGTATGAGTCGAGATCTAGATCTGTAGATCTGTTGTGGTCTAGTCTATAAGGGGTTACGGCGTGTGTAGGTCGTAATAATATATCCTTCTCGTTGGACCCTCCTAGCCTTTATATGGGAAGGCTAGGTCTCGGGTGCCAATACGAGTAGGTTACAAGTTGTATTCAAACTCTAATCTTGAGCTTTCCTTGTCTTGTGCGCTGGACGTCGGTGTCTATATAGGCTTCATAGCAGCCAAAACGTCATAGGCGTCATGGACCTTGGCTGGTCGTCGAATGAGCCTTCCGTCGGGCTGAACCAGATAGGCTAACATCAGGTACCCATAGTGTATAACCAACATCAGATACCCGTAAGGTATAACCATGTCAGCAACTATGCGTCTTTTCTTTTCTTTCTCTCGAGGGTTCTGTTAAGGGGAGCGGCAGTGTTCGTCGTCATACGGACCCTGACCCATTCTTTCACAATGATTGCATGCGTTCCCTGTCACTGATTTTATAGTGTGGCACTGTAAACCGTTCTGGTATGGAAGGATTAATCAAATGTTAGTACACCACGATTTGCTACTAGTATATTGTTACGATTAAAGGTAGAGACAGCACCACTGATTTAGTACTGAATGACTATACTGCTGCTATTACTACTACTAAAATCCTGCTCCCAACTTCGAACAGACCTTCTAACCCCTTAATACTTGCTCTAAATTATGAATGGTGAACGATAGTACTCCTATATACATGTTGCCTCAAAACTATAGTTTGTGCATCAAAGACGAAAGAAAGTAAGCTCCATGATTGTGCAGTGTTTTTTTTTTCACATTCTGACCAGGGTATTATTCCACAATACAAACTTGCTGTTTTGCATATATCAGAAGTTCAGAACGCTTAGGTCCTATTGATTGTGTTCCAGATTTTCCAACGGGACTAGAGGAGCTCAAAATTATCAGACCCAGAGAAAAGTAAATAGTAATAACAAGCAAAATGTTTGTATAACCCACATAGCACAACTTTGCAACAAGCCAACAAGGCAGGAATTTTATATGGCATATCTCTGTCCTCATATATGTCTGATTCTCTGATACGTAAATTACCAAGTGTCAACAAATCCCATATTGCAAGTTTGCAACAATTGGTCTACATTATAGTTTGCGCATATGTCGATGATTATTTATGTTTTTAATTATACAGTGTAAACATGTCCATCATGGATTGATTTTTAGATGTCTCGTCACTTATGGTGCCACTGTTCCGCTTTGGTCTTGTGTTACAGGAAGGTGCCCATCCTACGTGCACCTCAGAACATCTGGAGTTCTTCTCAATTTTGGTCCATGCCCCAGGCGTTTTGGCCTTATATCCTATATTAACAATTGAAATGTCACGCCTGGAGTTTATAACAAAAAATACTCATAATGCTGAAAATGCCTACTAATGGAAGAGATACTCCCGTGATCCATGATTTGCCATTATAACTAGGAGCCCCCTTCTCAATTTTTCAAATATGAATAATGCCGGCAGACAGATTACTGAGAAAATGACTAGAAACTGACCAAGATTAATCACAAAGTCGATATGTCTCTGTGTCCCCTATTTATGAGTTTTTCATGATAACTTCTGGAAGTGATGTCTACAGACTATAAGTTGTGGTCTACCATTAGTTTGACTTTAACTGTAGCTGTCGAGAGAAATATTTGCAAGTGGTTCCGCCAAAAAGAATGTAAGTGGATGCTATAGGATTTTGAGTTAAAATAAATAAGTTTATGAAGCAAACCACCCACCAAGTGCAGCTTACTCAGACAACTTAAGCAAATGGAGAAAGTAATGAGTTGTCTATATACATATATACTACATACCACTACATCAGCCCAGCGGATTACTGGTTAGACTCACATTTTGAGGGATTAACTGGGCACATATCTCAAGTGCTTTTGGTTAAACCAATCGGTATCGATATTGACCTGCTAAAACCTATACACATATCTCTACTCATTGTCAGCGGATGCCACTATTTGGTTTCTCCAAACAAATGTAGCACAGTAAGCTTAAATTGGATGCCACAGCAGATACAATGCACATAATTTAAAATGCCCAAAAGACTTCTTGTTGAGCTATTGCAGGATACCTGGTCAAATATTGCTGTAGGGATGGCAAGTGTCGCCACTGCATTAGGGGCGTCTACTATTCCAGATATCCTGCCCTCACATGGACAGCATGATAGTAAAAGATAGACCTGCATATAACCCCAAGTTAAGAACTTCAGATAACATTCATTTTACATGACTCTTACAGGGTGACAGTTAATAACCCTACTGCCTACCTGCTCCTTGGAGTACCCAAATTTAGAAAGGTATTCAATGGCATTGAGAACAGCACACTTGTAGGCAACTGATGCATCAAGGAAATGCTGTTTGCCAGACTCATCTACACTGATGCCCTCGAAGACTAACCATTCTGAAAAACGTGGCTCCACTGGACCTATCTCAAAGATAGGATTCACATGAAGTTCTGTTGGACCAATAGGAGTCAAGTATTCCTTCATCCCACCTCGTATAATCTCACACCTACACAAAATGCGATAATGAAATTAGTGGAATTTCACAAGTACACCACGAGAAGCAAATCCGCATGGTGTCAGGTTCTCTTGCATCAATGGATCTGGTTTGTTGCGACTGGTTGTTTGGGTCCACCCTCGGAACAAGAGGTCCGGTAGACAAACTATGAGATACCAGGCGCATTTAAAAGCTATAATACAAGTATTGAAAAGTGTAGACAAGAACAAAGGCAATTACTTGAGCTCAAGGAATCCACTCATTTCTATTGCTCCACAAAATGAGACTTCACCGTCACCTTGGGAGAAGTGCATATCACCAGTACTCAAATTTGCTCCTTCAACAAATACTGGGAGATAAACTTTGGAACCTCTGCTTAGATTCTTAATGTCACAGTTCCCCCCGTTCTCTCTTCCAGGAATAGTTCTTGCTGCTTCATTTGCAATCTTTTGCCATTCAGCAGTCCCTTCTTCAATCTGCACATGTTGTATGCATTGTCAACAATAGAAATTCTAAACAAAGTATTGATGAGCATGTGGCTTGAGGTTGTTCAGAGCATGCCAGTGTATCTTATTTTTCCGGTCTAGAAATTTACATCTTCTGGAGTATGTTCAGTTAATCTGGTCGGTCTATCTATGCAGTTATGATATTTTTGGTGGGATTTTTCCTATATACACTCCTGCAGTATGGGAGCTTACAGTATCTCACAAATCAATATTTTCTTTTGGCTCGTGGCTAACTATAGGCGCCAGTAGAAGAGGTCAGGTTGATGACGTCAGTCGTTTACCACTCCCCACTTGTTCTTTGACTGTGTGGTGACTACAAATTTAGTGTCATGTTTAATAGTGATTGACTCATGCAACTCAGCTGTTTTATGGAGTTTTACAAAAGCTAAAGAATGATATATGTTTTCAGGGGTGCTGCTGGAGGAGCATACTGCACGGATGAACCCGATGCAGTTATGCTATGCAAGGATACGCAATCTCAGCTGATAGAACGCTGTATTTCACGAGAGGAGAAGAAGAGAGGTGAACTAATGGGGGCACCTGGGGGATCAAACAGGGCGCCGAAGATGATTTGGGTCCTGGGCAACGAAGTTAAACATTATGTAGCTATGTAATGTGCGCGTCCCTGTTCACTATCTGACAAAAACATTTAGCAGTAGAAAAAAATATGTTATCCTTTTGTTTTTTCAGCGATGTCTGTATACACCTTAAACTTCAGTCTAGCGCAGTCTGTGCCTGAGATCCTACACATTGTAAAACGCATGCTAGTTTCATTAATGAAAAGAAGACTGAGGACCAACCCTGTTTTTCTAACACAAATACCTTAGATCTCCTAGATTAACATATGTGTGTAAATTGTTGTCATGGAATTCTGGGCCATATAAGAAGGATAACCTAATTAATAAATACTGCAAATAATGTTTCATTTAATCCTTGGAGTTAAAGTGAAACCATTAATCAGGCAGTGGCTCGTACCTTTCCAAGTAAGCAGTTCTTGGACGTTGGTAAGCTAGCAAGGGGCCTCTGGTGAAGAACTTCACACAGTTTCAGAGACTCATGACTTGTCTCGGTCAATTTCCTTTCCCTTTCGTTCCATATATTAAGAAGTTCAGCAGATGGTGCAGTTCCCACTATACCAGGATGAGTTAAACCCGGAAACCGAACACCTGGTATACACGAAATGGAGCTATTGATTAAATGATCTAAAGTTGAAACGCTTCATTCAGAGCAATAGCAAGATCTCTTACCAGGTATCTGTGGGGAGTATGCATAAATTCCTTCAAAATACCAAATGGCTTTTCTTGCACTTGGGAAGTGGTCTGTTAAGAATCCACCTCCATTCTCCCTTTCAAATATTCCAGTATAACCCCACTCATCACCAGGAAGCGGACCAAGGTTGCAGATCTCTACCGCAAGAAGATCACCGGGTGAAGCTGGGACCCCTTCAGCATCAACTATTCTAAAGGGGCCACTAAGATAATGAGTCTGGGGAAAATCTATATTCAGTTTGGCACCAATCTTGTCTTTAATGACAATACTACAATAAAGAAAACATCGAACAAAATCTCTTGCATAAAGAAGAATGTCTACTTACAATTGTGAGGTCCAGAAACTTGATATCATCTGCGGAGTCATCATCTCTAACCCGTCCTCCAGTCCAATCGACCATCTCAACACGGAATAATTCCCCTTCAGTTACATCAGCAACAGGAGGGATATCTGGATGCCAGCGGTTGTGGAGGTGAACCTTTTGCTCCCAAGGCTTCTTCTTCACATCTATGGGCACTACAAGTCTGGGAGTCAGAGGAGCCATGGTGTAGTTTGCAGATGACGGCTGGGAGGGGTGGAACTCACCTATCTGTATTGATCTAGGGTTCCCAGGCAGGAACCAATATATATATACTCTCTTACATGTGCCGCATGGGCCAGGTCAACACACACACACACACACTCTAGGCCACAGCCCAACAGGTAGACAGACTGCAATGTTGGCTGCAAGCCATGTACTGTCCAGCACTCCCCCTCAAGATGGGTGATATATATCTATCACCCCCATCTTGTCACAAGCTCGATCACAATGCTTGGAAGCCAAACCATTTGTCAGACAATCAGCAATCTGATGCCCCGTGCTCACATAATTGATTTTGATAATACCAGCATCTAGATTCTCTTTAATGAAGAATCTGTCAATCTCAGTGTGCTTTGTCCTATCATGTTTGACTGGATTATTTGCTATGCAGATTGCTGAATTGTTATCACACCATACGTTCAAGTGCCCTGCCTTTAAGACCTTCAGCTCACTTAGAACCTTGATACTACTGGTCGTTTTTTGCTTCTCCATGCTACCAAGTTCCCTCCCACAAATACGCAATAACTTGAAGTTGACCTTCTATCATCTAAACAACTTGCCCAGTCAGCATCGCTGTAACCGTCAAGTGTTAGATGCCCATTTGCTTTAAATCATAACCCTTTTCCTGGAGTTCCTTTTAAATATCTTACGATTCGATGAACAGCATCCATATGTCCACTTCTTGGTTTATGCATATATTTGATCACTATGCTGACTGCATATGCAATATCTGGTCTTGTGTGACATAAGTACAACAGTCGCCCCACTAGTCTCTGATATTTCTCCTTGTCTACAAGTTCACCAGATTGAGCTGTTACTTTCTGATTTTGATTCATGGGTGTTGGAGCTGCACGACATTCCATCATCCCCATATCACTGAGAAGGTCCAAGGTACACTTGCGCTGTGATAGTACTATTCCCTTCTTTGATCTTACCACCTCTATTCCAAGAAAGTACCTGAGTTGACCAAGATCTTTTACTTCAAAAGCTTTGCTCAAACAACTCTTTACCCTTGTTATTTCTGCCGCATCATTCCCTGTAATTATAATGCCGTCCACGTAGACAGCTAGAAACATGATCTTTTGATCTGAGTGTCTATAGAATACAGTTTGGCCTCCATTGCATTGTCCATATCCCATTTCACACACAGCTCTTCTAAATCGATCAAACCAAGCTCTAGGAGATTGCTTTAATCCATAAAGCGACTTCTTTAGCTTGCACACTTTACCTTCGGTTTCAGCTGAAGCTAGGCCAAGGGGAATCTCCATGTAAACTTTTTCTTGTAGATCGCCGTGTAGGAACGCATTTTTAAATCCAGCTGGTGTAAGGGCCATCCAAAGATTGTTGCACATAAGATCAGGACCCTTACTGTGTTCATCTTTGCTACAGGTGCAAATGTTTCATCGGTCAATTCCATATGTTTGACTATATCCTCTAGCTACCAATCTCGCTTTGTACCTCTCTATCTTTCCTTCAGGACTCATTTTTACGGTATAGACCCATTTACAACCGACTACGTTCTTTCCTTTAGGAAGAGTAGTCAACTCCCAAGTCTTGTTCTTCCTCAAAGCTTCCAATTCTTCTTTCATAGCCGCAAACCACTTTTGATCCTGTTTTGCTGCCCTCCAATCTGTTGGAATTGCAATAGACTGAAGAGATGCAACAAATGTGTTGTATGAAGGAGATAATGCTTCATATGATACATAGTTACTGAGGTTGTGCACTAAACCATATGATACATAGCTGGTAGACAGGCTGCAACGTTGGCTGCAGCCCATGTACTGTCCAACACATGGTTTGTTATGTAAATTCAGAGCTTCATCCTTTTGTATGCTCCGTGCATCTTAGTATGGTACATATCAACTTAGATGATGAGTCACACTGAAGCCAAACTAGCAAAGACAGAAAAATCAAAGGAGGACAATCAGATATACATCCACTCTGAAAGCGCATTGACATATGAATGGTGGTGCTTCCAAGAATTATACACATCTTTACCTAGCAATAATAGTGAATGCTCAGGAGTGATTAATAATTCATAACTGGGTCACCATCAAGTAAGAATATTCCTGCTGGTCCCTCAAATCCCTATAGGCCATCCAGAGCTAAGGTGAGATATTTTCTGGCACAAAACGGTACCAGCTACTTGGGTTGTCTTATTCATTTGTATTTTTCAGAGTCTACGTCATGCATGACTTATGCTACTAAGCATACAGTTAGCTTTTATGGAAATATTCAAAAATAATCTGAAGATGCATCCCGTCACAAATTGAAGAAGCCACTAATATTAGGAACAGATTAATTATGTCTACTTCTGCACCAAATATACAATTTACTAGTGGTGAATTAGAAATTTGTTTCTCTGTTCCAATAAGCACGCTCTATAACTAATAACAGAAGTGACAATGCTCTTTTGTTAAAGAATGATGAACAGCCTCGCAAACCTCTTCAAAATATTACATTGAGCCAAGATTGCAAATATATTATTTTTACAAATGAGCAACAAAAGTCAATTGCATAATTCACATTAATAGTCCAAATTTCTTTCTTCTTCTTGTAGTCTAAAAGGGCCTTAACCTGCAACAGGTGCATTTACGATAAACTCAGAACTAAAGAGTTGTGTGAAATAGGAGTTAAAGCCTTATCTGCTTCCCCAATATTAACATTTATTATTGATGACTATATTCACATTATCAGCAGTAACTAACAATGTTCTAGCCTTAACAAACCTTTTCACATCAAACCAAGCATGTGTGCCCAAAGCATCCCAGCCTCTTTGGCACCAAGCCCACAGTGATTTAGGAACCCCGGACACATGTTTCTAAAATTCTTGCTCCCAAACCAGCGTCCATGATTTTAAGTTCTCAACCTTCAAGCAAAGGTCCTGCTTCTCTACATGATACACATTGATCCACCCTCCAACGTTCCTCGTGCCACCTCCCTGTCATTCTATCCATCAGTAATATATTTCTTTGGCCTGTGTTACCGTACAAAAGATCTTTCGATCGGCAACATTAGCATCGGGCTGTCAAACTTCAGTGACAACAGCCTGTCCCCTAACATCCTTAGGCTCCAGCCTGCATCCTTCTTCAACCTATTCTTCTTCATCCACTGCAGGATCTCCTCGGCCTCCTGCCACCTCCCAGTCTCGGCGTATAAATTCGACAACAACACATAATGTGAAGCATTCTCCGGCTCCAACTCCACCAACCTTTTCATCACATGCTCACTCAACCGTGAGTCACCATGAGCCTTGCAACCCCGTAACAGTAAGCCCCAGATGACTGCACTTGGCTGTGATGGCATTGTCTCAACAACACTAAAGGCATCATCCAGGTGTCCAGAGCGACTAAGCAGATCAACCATGCATCCATAGTGCTTGATCCCAGGTTGAAACCCATACTCTCCTTGTACGATCAGGTTAAATATTTTCCTGCCAATGTCAACAAACCCAGCATGGGCACATGCACAAAGAACACAAATAAGCGTCACTGCATCTGGCCGGACACCATCAGTCTCCATCCTGTAGAACCACTGCAGTGCCATTGTGCCATTCTGTGCAAGAGCAAGCGCTCCAATGATAGAATTCCAAGTATAGACATTCCTCTCTACCATTTCTGAGAATACACGCGCCCCGTCCTCGACGTGTCCACACTTCCCATACATGTCTACGAGGGCAGTGCCTAATACAACATCCAGCTCCCATCCCTGCTTCTGCACGTACTCGTGGATCCAAGTGCCAGTTTCAACGGCTCCATGGGACGCACATGCGCTAAGCGAAGCAACCATGGTGACACGGTTGGGGGCGACAGAAGCAGCCAGCATCCGCCGGAATGTGGCCAGGGCCTGAAAGGTGCGGCCACGATTCTTGTATGAGGTGATCATGGTGGTCCAGGCGACAACGTCCGGGTGTGTCATTTCGTCGAACAGCTGCTCGGCGTGGGCCAAGTCTGGGTCGCAGACGGCGTAACGTGCGAGGAGGGCGTTGCGGACGTGGATGTTGCCCGAGAAGCCGGATTTGGCCACCTGGGAATGCACGGCTCTCAGGTCGCTGAGAGAGGAAAGGGAGGTGAGCAGTAGCGGGAAGGTGTAGCGGTTGGGGCGGGCGCCGAGGCAGAGGAAGCGCCGGAGAAGCGGGAGAGGGGAGCAGTCGGGGCCGGGTTGGAGTGAGCGGAGGATGGAGTTGAACAGGAATACGTGGGGGCGGGAGAAGGAGGCGAAGAGGGAGAGCGCGGGGCTGAGGTGGCGGAGGCGGCCGCAGGCGAGGAAGAAGGCGGAGATGACGGTGGTGGAGCGCAGGAGGGCTGGTTCGCAAAGGATGGCGCTGCGGAGGGGCGCGAGCGCTGCGGAGGAGGTGCAGGTGTTGATCGCGTGCAGCGTGCGCGTGACGGCGAGCGGCGGCGGCGCGGAGGACGGGCGGAGCGGCGGCGGCAGGTGGGCGGACATAATGGCGGGGTGCGTAGTTTCGCTCCCTGACCTGTTTCCGCTTGGCTCGTCAGGAATGTCAAATCCTGTATCGAGTTTCACTTTTTTTAATGAGTACTATTGAGTTTCCATTGGAGTATAAAGTACTTAGAAATATAAGACATTTTTGTTTTATAAAATAAATGTATCTACATTTTAGTGTATATAGGTACATTCTATTTATAAAGCTAAAACGTCTTATATTTCTGATCGGAGGAAGTAGAATGCAACTAGATATTCCAACCAAACATATACTCCTCTTTAGTTTTGTGATTTCCCAGTCTAATGAAAAGATATTTATCAGACAATTATGAATATCAACCGAGAGAAATTCATCGCAAACAAAATGAATAGCAACCAGAAACAGGCAAAAACTGGCAGTCATCTAGCGAGACCACGCGACATGCACCAATGTGCCCTTGGAGAGACTTTGCGTACACCAGAAATAGAACAAGCACCCCGAAAGACTTGGTAGGGCCGGAAAAGAAATTACTGCACAAAGAGAGATCGCGCATTATCAAACCTAACTAAAACCATAAAGATACGCAATTTTGTGTCTAGAAATTTTCCACGGTACCTGCTATTGCACAACATTTTTCCGATGTATAACTATTCAGTTTTCATTAGATGAAAAATCAACGCTAATCACCTGACATCAAAATTATTCTTACATGTGCTACGTATTACATATCTACTACCTAAAAAGCATCTCACGTTCCGTTGTCAACCGATACGTCCCTCCTTCGGTCGAACGTTTCCTTCGTTTCTTCTGTCCAACGTTTCCTCACTACGTTCGCTTCACAGCTGGGCCAACCCTCTAATTCAACCCACACAAGCCCACGTGCGCTCTAATTCTACCCGCACACGGCCATGTGACCCAACTAATCTGACTCATGTGCGTTTTATCCCTCTCCCGTGCGTTTTCTCCGTCTTCCATGCGTTTTAATGCTCCCTCAATCAACGCTCCCCCAAATCACCAACAATCTGTTACAGGCCGCGGTATTATTTGCCATCAATCAACGCTGTATCACAGGCCATCATAGGCCAACAAATTAATCTCGCGCGGTAACCAAGCTTCCTGGGTTCACGCTGCACTAATCTCGCATTCCCTGGCTATAAGATGTACCCAGATCCCATCAGACTCAAGCTTTGCCTACACCCTGCCACGCTCAATCTTACACTGACCCGGACACACTTGAATCATGGTGACACAGTACAGCCTCCGACGCCATGGCTCACAGAGGGTGATGGCATCGAGACCAAACCCAGCTCCCTTCGTCTTGCCTCCGATCCAAAGGCAACTTCTTATATTCCTTGCATCAATATATTTAGAGATGTTAGCTTACCTGAGACCGAACAGCTGTGCTATCACTATATCTCATTTTTCTCTTTTGCGTTTGTAAATCAGGGATGTTAGCTTACCCAGACCGAACCTGACACCCTTCGTCTTCCCTCCAATCCAAAGGTAACTTCTTATGTTCCCTGCATTAATGTTTATTACATTATGAATCGATGTTATCACTGTATCTCATATTTTCCCTTCTTGTATTTGTATAAATCAGGGATGTTAGCTTCTGATTTGTTGAATACATGCACGTGCACAGCATATCTTGGAAGACAACTGTGAAAGTTGTTTCAGGACAGATCAGAGAGACTCGAAGGGGAGATTTTATTTACCGCGCCATACTCGCCGACAAAAATGTGAGAAAATCTCCCGATGTTTATATTTATTGCCCATCTCGATCGTGTCCCTCTCCTGCCTTTTCATCATGTCGTAGCAAACATGAGTGTCCCTCCTAGCTTGAGTTATTCCGTCAATTTGACAGGGGGACAAAATGGAAGCAGTAGCGTATGGGCAGCAAGCCCATCGCATCAACAACGAACTGCAGACCGGAGTGGTGTACTTCATCAAATACATCGGGTTCCAAACGGCTGATTTTCCACCAGTGTTCGAATTGGCCCTACCAACCGAGTACTATGTCGTAATGCACGCTCGGACTGACATACGTCCTGTTGTGCCTGACATTAACATCCCTAGACTGCCATCGTGGTTTATGGATTTCATTGATGCAGCAAATCTTAGAAACAAGAAGCTCACAGGTTTGTACCATTTTTTAAATTACTTGGCTCATACTATGTGCAATTCTACAAAACAATATACTCATTCCAACTTTTGTCCAATTCTAGATGTCATTGGTACTGTAGTGCATGTCACCCCCGTAAGATTCCACAAGTCCCACGAGCGTAGCACGCCATGCCGAGATGTCATACTGATGGATATTAGGTAAGATAAGATGAATTAACCTTTTAAATACTTGTGAGTTCTGATTGTATGTTCTCAAAATGTTTTATACTTTACAAGGCGGGATTTTATTGTGCTGCGCATATGGGACAGACATGTATCACGTCACATGACAAAGTGGCGACTTGCCGAACAGAAAATGTGGACACTAGCCGCCACCTTACTTGAGGCCAGCATAACACAAGGTGTGTTATCATGTAGTATCGACTTTACTAAGCCATTTAACATACATTGGTATTGTAACACCTTGTTTTCTAAATACTTTACTACATGTCGTAGGGGCTTTGAAATCAACAGATGATACCCATATTGACTTTCATCCAGACAATCTGTATGCTTATGAGCTATCCAGATGTCGTCTGACACTTGGACCAGCTCGTGCATCCATAAGGAGCCAAGTCAGAAGGTTTATGCGACACCGGATGAAGATGGGATACTATGCGAATCTACGACTCGGGAGCCTGTAAATCCTATCAAATACTGATGGCAACCCTGCAATAGAAATTGATGGGATTCTTTTGTCTGAATCCTTGGTCTCTATCTAGAATAAAATGTCCGTGGTCCACTCATATTTGTTACCTCCAGTAATTTGTTTCCTCGTGTAATGTGAGAAAAAATATTATGTCTGGTACTATGCACTCGGTTGCATGTGCATTTGTATAATAAATGGGATGCAAAAGAAAATACTACTTTTTACCAACTGCTTCTCTTTGGAACCGTCTAAATATTCTCCATGAAAATCGTTAAACAAATCAGCATTTGAAGCACAAAATACACCAATTACCTTGGGGCCGAATAATGGAAGTCCTGATATATGTTGATTGCACGTAAGAGAATTCAACACCACTGATACGGACCCTACAACGATGTATCAATATTTAGCTACATATATACATAAAGGGGTACATAAATCAGACCTTTGACTGATGTATGATATAAAAAAATGCAGCAGAAGAACTTGATATTTTTTTTTCCCAAAACATGGTTGGCATTGTAGTAATATACATCAACAATGTAGTGATATATCACTATTATGCTCAAGTTTATCAAAACTTAAAACTTCCTCAATTCTGACACCCTCGTTGTCTGAAAGTGCATACATCTATGCTTCTAGACTAGCTGAGAAGATAGGAGCGATTTTTCTTCTTAACCTATCTTCCGCCTAGCACTCATTACACGGTAACTAGAACGACACTTTAAATGGTGGAAACCAGAAGGGGCTACATGTTAGGATTTGACAGTGTTGGCAACTGACAAGTTATTTTTTTGTAACTCTGTCCCGTTGTGAAAGATAAAACTTTGATTGGTTATTATGATAATATGCCCTGCTGAGAAATTTCATACCTATTCACTTGATCGGTAAGATGAATTCCTTTCACAACATCATTTTCGATAAATAAAAAATAGGGTAAACTACAATGAACAATGGAGCAACACCTGGAGATGAGGGAGCCGAAATTCAAGAAGGTTCCAAAATGCTGCCAAATGAAGGAATGCTGTGGTCTTGTGACACATTGAGCTAGGGAAATATGAAATTGTTGCTTGATTGGTCTGGACAAAAGAGGGTAGAGTCTTAATGGTGAGCTATAGATTACTATTACTATCCTCTTGCTGAGCCATCAACGTAATAGTGAGAGAAAGTGCTTCCTTCTAGCTAAATAAATCATCATAAGTGACATTACTTTCCTCGTACTATCGTGAATTGAGCCCACTACCACGCAATTAGCAGCAAACCGCTCTATTTTACATCCCTTTATTCCGCCACCATTAATTACAAGGTAACTGCTGACAGTTTTCAGATCCCCTGATACAGCTGATTTTGATTACCCCTCCTGAATCTACTCCACCCCGTATTATAAGTATCAACTCCAGCCCACATCTCCGGCACTGTCTTCCTCAGTGTCCACATCCACAACTTACCCATACTCACCAAATCGGAGCATCGTGAAGCTGTCTCGTTCAGGTACGTTATCGACGCATAGCCATGCAATTTTCACTAGCCATATCACTAAACAAATGAAGTATTCTAGACATATCAGTTCTTTCATATGCTATAGGGATAGATTGGGCCGCCTAATCGTCGGCTTTAGGATTCCTTTGGCAGTTAAATATTTCTCTCTATCTTAATCAGCAGTCTTTTGTCTGGTTTTTGAGTCATGTTATATGACAAGAACACGATCAATATTGTATGGTCCAAATCATAGGTAGGCTGTATGATTTTGGTCTAGATGTATGGTGTTGCCACGGGGATAGGACTTGTGAGTCCATTGTAAAAATATTTAAGTTTTCCATGTTAATTCTCGGATTCTAATAACAATACTGATTCTAGATTATTTGCCATTTACACGAATAAATTTAGTGTACCTCGTAATAGGAAATGGATTTTCTTTCATGTTTACTTTGTGATGGAAAAATACGGATGTAAATGGTGTATAAGTTGCTACCTCAAATAAAGGGTGGAAAACAGAAGCATATTAGATGAACTACCATCACTACCACATCAGGAATTGCTTGCAAGGAAGTGTGCCATGGTCTCTATATGCAAAATAGTTCTTTTAATGCTATTCTCGTGGAACATAATTATAGTACCGGTATATGTGTAGGTTATACTAAATAATTTTTCGTTACTATTCTCAAAGAACTAATTGTTTTCCTTTCTCACAAAAGTTTAATTTTGTCTATGTTGTTGTAGATGGGCTCAACCGAGGTTCCCATGGAAAATCAAGCGAACAGAAACATTAGTTTTACTCAAATTAAAGAATACATTACGTCCTTCCCAACAAAAACGAAATTGGTGCGGATCCATGACGCGTGCTTGACGCGCGAAGATTTGGAGTGTCTGTTCAAAGATAGTGGATGGTTGGACGGCGACGTAAGTTAGCATATCCACATAATTTTATACCATAACCACTTTCTGAATTATAACCAAACAGCAAGTTTAACATGGTTGCTTCAAACTACAGATGTTAAATGCATATATTTACTGCCTACGGGGCCAAGAGCATCTACAGAATAGAGCCGGTGGACAAGTATGGATGGATAGCACACATGTTTCTTCGATACTGAAGCGAGATGCTGATGTGCCCATAAGTCCAGAAGAACATGAGAAGATCAGAGAGCGAGTGGTTATCTACTTAAAACATGACATGGTATGCATACACACATAACTTAATGCGTTTAATTTAATGCTAATTTTATTTTACTAACATGGGGCTTAAACTTATATTTGTTGACAGGTCTACATCCCAATTAACATCACGTCAAGCCATTGGTTTCTATGTAATGTCGATACAACAAACCGCCGGATACAAGTACTGGACTCGTTCGGTAGTCATATGAGTCGGTCTGACCTACTACTTACGGTAGAATTTACTTATTCAAGTATTGAAAAACTAATATGCAAACTCATATATCGGGGCTGCCAAATAACACATATTTACAGGTATTACCATACTTTTTTATGTTTATCAGCTACAGGGTCCCGAGAATCATCTTATAGTTGCCTCTCAGTATGGTGACTTCAACAAAGGTAATAAGTGGCCAGATCTTGAAGTAACTACATGGCCAATTGTGGAGTGCATTCACGAGCCAATGCAATCAGATGGGTATGTTAATGTTTGTTTGTAGATCCCCTGTGATTGGAGATTTACCTATTCATATATATAATCGAGCAAATTGATTTTTATAATTTTGCATCTCATCCTGCGGATTGTTTACACTGAAATTCATGGAATACTGGACAGGCCAAGAACTAGCATACGATGTAACACAGGCATGTTCACATGGCTTGACAAATTATATTTATTACTATCAAATTCATTGCTACATCTAATGAATTTGAAAAACTAACTTGCAGAAGGATATCAAACTCTTTAGGAAGCAGCTAGCTATTATTCTGCATGATTCTGCTTTGAATGTGTTAAGAGGAATGCCAGAATATCACCAACTAGACAATATCAAAGACACAAGCAATGTTTTAATGTGGGACAAGAATAATCCCCTGCCTACTGAAGCATCACAAGCATCTGATATAGCCAATCACCCGTCACCTTTGAATGTGCCAAAGATGCCCATCAACAAGGATGAATTAGCTTCCAAACTACGAAATTACATCTTATCCGTCGACAACGAGGATTCCATGAAGTAAGTCAAAGTTATTCGTATGCTTTTTGATATATATGATGCACCAGTTTAAAATATTATTATTTTCATGTATGGTTAACTCCGTGGTTTCTTTTCATAGGGAAATATGGGTTCAAAGCTCTAAGCCATATCCAATTAGTTTATGTCTAAAACAACTACAAGACTTGTTGAAGGGTAACCAAGGTATAGACAACTCTTGTTTCAACATGGCTGTGCGGGTAAATGCTACAGACGAACTCCAATGGTTCAGCGACACTCCATATCACTATATGGATCTACAATTTTGTGTGAGTATTCATGTTAAGTTCAGCTTACACGACAACCACAATCAATGTTTTCGTAATTTTAATAACCCTTACTATCATATCAGACCATATTGACTGACTCCATGAGAGACCCAAAGTTTTCTCTACTGTTTGACAAAAAACGCTACATCATAGCGAGAATGTTTGACTGCTGGCCAGGGATGTGCTTTCATGTCTCATCCTGCAACTCGGTGAGACTGTTATTCTGATTTTGATATAATTGTTTGGCTCATTACATACATAGTATTTTTAAATCCAAGTTTATGCAGATATTGATACCATATCGTACCAATGGAAACTTCATTCTCTTTGTGTTTAACCTGGCTGAACAAACAATTACTATACTTGATCCCATGCCTTTGCTGGACGTGTGGAAAACAAGTTCTCTAAAGAAAGATACACTAAAGCTGAAAGAGATTTCACTCCACCTAAATATTGCACTTGAAGCTGCAATTCCTGGATGGAATGATGACGTTTTCCGATGGCGTCGCATCACACCAGTTGCCTTGCCAAGAAACCATGACAGGTTAGAACTCATGGCAGACAGTAGTAGTTTTTACTGTTTTATTATCTACACTTTTCTAACAACATGTACATCTCTATAGGAACATGTCAGGATTTTTGGTTCTAAAATTTATGCGATCGTGGAATGGAAAAGTAGTTACACGACCAGATGCCACGATGAGTATTTAATATTCATGTTAAATGTAAATGTGAGCTATACGTGACAGTATTTAATATACATATAATGCATTTGCAGGACGGTTACAACCTACAAAACAAAGTTTTGGTACACATGCTTACTTACAAGGACAACGAGTGCGAAGTCAACCTCCCGCAAGTTGTTAGAGATGTGGTCAAGGTCCTAGGGATAGATTTTTTCATTTGAAGTTGTCTGTTCAGCGAAAATTTGTTATATTGATGGTTTCACTTGGATCAAGAACTTTAATACTATGATGATTTCTTGAGATATGTCCTAATATTGCATGTTTGTGATCTATCGTGTCCAAAATGTTTGTGTTGGGTGGGAAAGAGATAATATATCCTGAGTGGGGAAAGGACGTTATTATTCCAAGTAATAATTTTCCATGAGTGTTTCAACATGTCTCATATTTTGGGTTGAAGATACGCAGAACAGTTTTCTGGACACACACACTCACATTTTTCAGATATTTAGCATCACAATCAGATGATATACTAGGGTTGTGTCATGTTCATATGAGACTTATAGAGAAAGATGAGGGATTAAAATAAGTGTCGAGAGTCCAGGGACATATGAGATGAGTAAATTTGTGATTAGCATACATGTGAAGTGACACAATTTGTATCATGAACAGTTGTAGTTAGGCTCAGCTGAGAACAACTAGGAACAAAGGGAAACTACTATATATATGTTAGTACATGATAACGATTCTCACATTACTAGCAGGTACAACATGAAAATATTTGATACTCCCTCGTCCCAAAATAGATGTCTCAGATTTGTCAAAATCTAAATGAATCTAGACACTTTAATATATAGATTCATCCAAATTTTGGCAACTCTAAGACATCTATTTTGGGACTGAGGGAGTAGTAAATTTCACAATGAGCCTTATTATTCTGGAACCATACCGGGTGTCATACTATTAACTTCCAGATAGAAATAAACAGAACCTTTGGTTAAAATATTAACTTAGAAGCATACTGGTAAATAAGCTAAAAAGGTTATGAGATACCTATAAGTGTATCTCAGCACAAACATCATCTTGCTTGAATGCTCCAATGGATGTAACAGGGAGAGAGGTAAGAACAACGTTGAAAAGCAGCATAAACCACTCATTATAAACCGATTGCCCACAAAATCCATCATATGCCTCAAAGTAGAATATTGTAAGTCCAACGTTAATATTCTTGTCATATCTGCAATTCAACAGAATAGGACTTAGAAAAAAATATTTCATACATTTGAAACAATATTGCTGAACAGAATGTAAGAAATAAATAAAGTGTTTGAGTCGCACCACTTGGACAATTCTCTTTTAGCACCAAAGTCCATGTAAAAGAAGGAGTCGCTCAAGGAACTGAAATTGGGAAATATAGAAGTCACTTGCCATCACATACTTATATTTCATTTCAAGGTTACTACGTCTCGTAATAATCAAGATGGGATATCACCAACGAATTATGCATATACAAAATAAATGTTGGAATCTATATTTATGGAGTTCTGGAACAAAAAAAGCAGGACTAGCAGAATACTTAGGGATAGAACAAAATTCAGACAACCGCTCACTAAAATATGTGAGATATCGTGCCGAAGTGAACGTACTTGAATAAGTAAAATACAGACTGAAGTTAGAATTTCGACTGCTAGCTCAACTTCTACTTAGGTAAGAAAAAGGGAGGTTGAACAAGTTCAAAGACTCTCTAGGTGATATCTAGATTAACTCAAGTGATTTTTGGCATG
Source organism: Avena atlantica (assembly GCA_910589765.1). Taxonomy (NCBI): domain Eukaryota; kingdom Viridiplantae; phylum Streptophyta; class Magnoliopsida; order Poales; family Poaceae; genus Avena; species Avena atlantica. Next base: position 429,953,861 of record OU342735.1, on the reverse strand, counting down.
TTGAAAACTGTATAATACAGACAAAGCTACAGTACACGCAAGTCAAAATATTTTCCCAGGTTACGTGTTAAAAAAACCATGATTGCAATATGTAAATCCCGCACGGACCCGCCACATATATTTATTTCCTAACAAATATATCCGCCCGCACCATCCCCGCTTGCCCAAATTCCTCTCTACGTATCTGAGCCAATCAACACAGCTATCAAACCGCGACCTTTGCAAACAGCTACGGCGGTGAAAATTTGTGGAGCCCAACAACATATCGATTTGGTTTCAGGTACGTTCGACGACTCGTTCATGTTTACATTCTAATTAGCACTTGTATTTGCACAATTGGGGGAGATGAAATCATACCGAGTTGCGGTAGCACTTGAGGCTGCCGAGGCCTCCTCGTTCGTGCATCTTGAGGAGCGGAAGAGAGGCCGGCGACTTCGGCCCGGAAGTTAAGGAGAAGATGACACCGTCGTGTGGAGGGCAGCAGGGCGGAGAAGTCGTTGCCGGGAGAGGGGCGGCGGCGACGTTGTGGCAGGGAGATCAGACGACAAGGAGAACTAATGCGGGGAGAATCGAACGAGGCGGCTACGTGGTGCGGACCGGCAGAGGCTTCGCGTTGAACTCCAGCATGGACCGAGCGCCGAGGGGAATGCATAAGGGGTCGCCGTCGCTCTAGAACGAGGGCCGACGCAGCCGCACGAGCGCCTGGGGACGTGTCGCTCCGGGGAGGTGGCGCTCGTGCGTGGACCAACGGAAGAGAGGGGCGGGGCTGCACCGAGGGTGGAGAGGGGCAGTGCCATGGGAAATTTTTGTCTGGGTAGGACTAAGAGCTGAAGAACAGATATGGTTGAGAGAGTGGTGGCTCACCTGTGTTGCAAAGGCAGGACATATCCACCGCTGGAATCTCATCAAGTGGCTGTCCTCTCCTCTTGCTACTTCTTGCTCCTCCTCCTTAACTGAACAGCACGCCAAACTCACTCGACAGATAATGTTTCCCCTTGTCGCTGGCCACTCGCCGCCATGGTCACGCCACCATCCCGCTGCTCACACCCCACCCAGGAATTCCCCGCACCAGACTGTTCCGCCTTCCCCACGACCTCCCGTTGCCGGCGACCTCCATGCTCTTCCTTGTCAAGCCTCCCGTCACCGGCGACTCGCCGCCATGGCCACGCCACCGTCCCGCCGCTCACGACACCACCCCGACGCTCCCTCGCCCGGAAGATTTTGTCCTTTCCCATCTCCCAACGTTCCCGGTTCCCCTAGCCTGGCCGTCGCCAGCGACCTACATGCCCGTCCTGGCACAAATCAGGTACAGATGCGGTACAGCCTCCGTTGCAATTGATAGACCATTTAGGTTTAATGTCTAATAAATTGTAGACTTCAATATATAATTGCTGATTGATCTGTCAACATGATGCATTGTGCACATGTTGTACTGGCATGTAGAGATCAACAATCAACAACAATGGCTACTGCTGATAGGCAATTTAAGAGGTTCAGAAAAATAGTCACTTCATAAAATTAAAGCTTATGCTTGCTTGCAAAATCTACAACACAGTATATAAAAGTTCTACAAAATGGCCTTATGATTTCTTTATTCAAAAAATGTCTTTTCTAATGAAGGGTTGAGAGCTAGGCATATTGAGTAATTCGGTAAAGTTTGCAATCTGATCATATCCATACGAGTCTTCCATCTGTCTTAGGCTTCCTTTTGTCCTTCTTTTTGCCCTGCTAGATTGGAGTAAGGAAATATTAGATAAAAAAGAAATATTAGACTTCATTTTACCAGCTACATACTATTTAGTTTTGTACTATCTGTATAGCATTTAACAAAAAGAAATATTAGACTTTATTTTTATTCTTCTGGATATATAGTTAAAATATAGATAAATGTTTATAGAAAAATAATTGGAGGGCTATTGGCTTTATTATCTGGCATGTTTTCTATCATTTGAGAGTCTTATAATGTATTTGAGGATCGTAGAGTCAGAGCAGTAACATAATCCCAAAAGTACGCACTCATTTTCTGTGACGCTTGTTGCAGATCACCTTCGACACTGAAGCAACGTCGAAGTTAGGTGATCCGCGACTGGGCAAACTGATTTAAGACTGAGATGTTACAATTCATCCGACTTCCCACACAGTTTGTTTTTACATGTGCCTTGCGTCTCCCACATAGTTGACTCATGTGATTAATATGCTTACATTTTTTTTTTGCAGATGGATTCTCCGACACGATCCAATCAACATACTCCTTTGAAAGACTTGTCTAATACCATTAACACAAGTAACAATGATCATATATTGTGTAAATGAGCTGATGCTCAACTACTGACTACATTGTGTATTTTTATAGGTGCGGTCGACACCAGTAATGCACGGGAACCCATTGATGCAAAAGAACGTAATAGGCAACGTGCTCGGGAGCGATATGCACAAATGGATAAAGAAAAGAAAGGTGAACTGCTTAAAAAGCGTCGTGAAGCCTATCAACAAAAGAAAGCACGATCAACAACTAATACGCTTAAGATACAGGATAGTCCATCCGCACTCTCTCAACTACAAAGCACGCCCATTGTCACAGGTACACTTTACAATTATGTATATCACTTACTGGCTTCATGTTTATACAACAACTAAACCACTCAATCCTTGATTTTTACCCAGGAGACGCTGCTTGGAACAAGGAAAATGGGGTCTCTATTAATAACAATGCATACCAGAGTCAATCATTTCATATTTCATCTCAAATGAAAGAAAGCCTCGCAGACGGTACTAAGGAAACTAAACACTAATAAAGTGAATGCAACTATGTTAATAATTCATATCTAATGTAGCTACATATGTGGTGTTTTTTCTATGTAGAAACTATTGACGTCAACAATAGGTATAATGATGGACCTATTGAGACATTATCCATAGATCCAAAGGAGCGAAGGAGGCAACAAGATAGGGAACGATATGCAAAGATGGATAGCATGAAAAAAGAAAAAATGCTGAAAAGGCACCGTGAATCCCATCAAAAACGAAAATCATCGACATCGAACAAGGAGAACGAGGTTCCAGTTGACGACAACGAATGGTTAAGAAGGAATGACAACTACCAGAGGCATTCAACTCATGTGCCATTTCAAGGGCAATATATCATCCCATCTGGTAAGATGGCAACTCATTCTTTCTTAGGCCGATGCAGTAACATAAATAATTAATAGAACATTAGCTAATTGTGTGAAGTTGTTTTGCCATATATATTTCAAAATAACTATGTTAATAATTCATACCCATTGGAGTTATTAATGTGATTTGTTTGTTCTATGTAGATTTAGTTAACACGAACAATTACAGTAATGATGGACCCAGGCCACCCCTCATTCAATCAGAAACCATAGTAGATAGTACAGAGCGGGAGAAGGAGCGAAGAAAGGAACGATATGCACAGATGGATATCGAAAAGAAAAATGAACTACTAGCAAGAAAGCGTGAAGCCTATCAACAAAAGAAATCATTAGCAGGTAAGGAATGCATATTTAACAAGAAAAAATATATCAATAATAGCATGGGAAAATATTTGGATGATATATCCACTCATCTTAGCATTATCATTTATTTTTTTCTAGAGAAAATTGAAACAAAGCGTGCAAGGGATAGGCTTGATTATGCCGATATGACTCCTAAGCAAAAGCGTTCAAAGAAGGCTCTCCGCGAGTTGCGACGCAACAACCTGAGTAAAGAATCCATAGCCATGGAGAACCCATATTGGACCCCTGAGGTTGTTCATACCCCTGCTCCTCAAGGCTCCATACCCACAAGTGATTGGTATATTCCCGAGTTCAGTGGAACCCCTATTTATATCCAATCTGCTTCGGAGCAAATGTTAGGGGAGGTGACCCCTAACATGGACGTTCGTAATATATCATGGAGAAAGCATGTAACACCTGGAGAAAGGCACACATTGCTAGGTCTTCGAAATGAATCATTCTATGCAAATAGTAAGAAGCATGTGACTACACCGGCAGATGAAAACCTGTCAATGACCACGGAAGGCGTCAATGGTTCTAAACAACCAACACAATCAATCGTCATTAACAATGGTAATGTTCATATCCTCATTGTTCTATATTTCTCTAATTTATGTCATTAGCGGCTGTAATGATCATACTTTCATGTTGTATCTACAGAAACTACGGCTCCCACGCCCGAGATTGTTCAAATACAACAAACACGCTCACAAGCCAATGATGATTGTAATTGTTTTGATCATACTCATTCCTTATTATTATATTTGAAATATTTGCTCATAAATAATTATTGTATGACAGGTGAGGACGAGGGTGTCATACTGGACAAAGACTCTGAAGACGAGGAAGGTTACGTGTTCGCTGGACAAGGTAACTTGCTCATGTTCCACATCATCTCATGTATATATTGCACGTATCTTTTGGAATCATGCTATTAACTACCATTTCAGAAGAGGAGATGGATGAGGATGTTGAAATAGATGAGGTTGATGATGACTCTTATTTAATTTCAACCGCCCCTGATCCATACGACATGGTGTACAAGACAATCCCAGCCGAGACACACATGCTAAAGGCCGCTGTGGACTGCAAATATTGTGGTGCAAAGAGGTTCGAGCATGAGTCCCAAGGGTTCTGTTGTCGTAATGGGAAGATCAAGCTAACTAATGCAGATACACCACTCGAGCTCATGAGGCTTTGGACGAGTGAAGACCCTGATGCTCGGCATTTTCGTGACAACATCAGGTTTTTCAACGGGCATTTCTCGTTTACCTCACTATATTGTCACCTGGATGAGAATACCACTAACACATCAAAGCACCCTATCTACACTTTCCGTGCCCATGGCCAAATGTACCACAACTTACGGTCATTTGGAAACAAGATGGTTTGGAGCGCAGTTACCTGGAGCTTTACTTCTTTGATGATGATCCAAGTTTAGAGCACAGATATCGTATGTGTCGCAAAGAGCAGTGCCTGAAAGACAAAGAAGTAATCACACACCTGGTCAACATACTTCGTGACAACCCATACTCTGAACACCTCCGGAGTATGGGACAAGTTGAAGATGTTGATGACTATCATATCACACTAAACCTTGACCAAAGGATGGATCAAAGAAGATATAATGCACCTTCTACTTCAGAAGTAGCCGCTGTTTGGGTGGAGGGCAGCGACCGCCGAAGACATTTCGAGAATAGTGTCATCCTGCAAGGGAAGAATAGAGATATATTTGGTATAAAGTCCTATCATGGATGCTATGACGCACTATCCTACCCTCTATTCTTCCCTAGAGGCGAACTTGGGTGGCATACCGATATCCCCAAGGAAAAGGTTCGCTATGAAACTGTGATGGCAGCTCGTGCAGCTCGTTTAGCTCGTCGTAATAGCGATGAGTCCTCCCAATGCCCACCCGGTGATAACGATGATGATGATGATGATAGTGATGAAAATGGCGATGATGCAGGTTAGTGTTCAAATTAGTTGTTTCATGTGCATTCCATGCTATGCAGTAGGATCTCTCCTTCCCGAGACCATTAATTTTAAATTCATTATGTAGGTTCCGGAGGTAGACTATGTGTGTCTGTGCGGGACTACTACTGCTACAAATTCCAGATGCGTCCTGGGATATTCAACCCGATCCTCTATGGCAAGCGTCTTTTTCAGCAGTTTGCGGTCGACACATATATCAAGATCGAGAACTCCCGATTGGACTATATATGGAATCATCAAGACACGATAAGGGCGGACCTGTACCAAGGCTTAGTGGACAGTTTGCATGCCGGTGAGGGTAGGGCGGACGCTATTGGAAAGCGTACAGTGTTGTCTACGTCATTTATTGGTGGTCCACGAGACAAGAGGCGCCGCTACATGGATGCTATGGCCTTGGTGAGGAAGTATGGCAAGACATATATCTTCCTTACAATGACATGCAACCCCAACTGGGAAGAGATCAAGCGTGAGCTCTACCCAGGGCAGACACCTCAGGATCGCCCAGACCTTGTTGTGCGTGTTTTTAGGGCGAAGCTAGAGGAACTCAAGCATAAGCTGCTTAAGAAGGACATCCTCGGAAAGGTTAGGGCATATGTGTATGTGGTGGAGTTCCAAAAGAGGGGCCTTCCACATGCACACTTCTTGCTCATCATAGAGGGGCGATACAAACTCACATGCCCTGAGCAGTATGACCGTCTTATCTCAGCCGAGCTCCCAAACAAGAAGAAGTACCCAGAACTGTACAAGATGGTCGTGAAGCATATGATGCATGGCCCATGTGGTGCTTTGAACCGTGATTGCCCATGCACGAAGGTCCGTCCTTCTTGCAAGAATCACTATCCTCGACCTCACAATGAGGCTACCTTACAGGGCAAGGACTCCTACCCTCTATACAGAAGACGTAAAGATGGTTGTAGAGTAATGGTTCGAAAGGAATGGCTAGATAATAGGTGGGTCGTCCCATAAAACCCTTACCTTTTGCGTCACTTCAACTGTCACATTAATGTCGAGGCATGCGGTAGCATAAAGGCCGTTAAGTACCTATTTAAGTACATATATAAGGGCCATGATCGAGCTTCTATTTCGATGAGCGAGGCTGACAGGACAGATAGCAACGGAGACATAGATGAGATAAAACTATATAGAGATGCGAGGTGGGTGACTCCTCCAGAAGCCTTGTGGAGGATATACGGCTTTAAGTTGAGTGAGAACTCACCACCTGTGATGCAGCTGCAGCTCCATCTGCCAAACATGCACATGGTATCGTTCAAACATGGCCAAGATATCCAACGAGTAGTTAACCGTGAAGGTGTTGAGAAGTCAATGCTTACAGAGTACTTTGAGGCAAACATATTACACGAGGAAGCTCGTTGTATCTTGTATAGGGACTTCCCTGAATGGTATAGTTGGCAGAAAGGAAAGAAGAATGGAGAGAGTAAATACTGGAAGAGAAGGTCACTAAAAACAGATGGTACACCTTCACGAATACAAGTTGGAAGAATTGTGTCAGCTCATCCAGCGGAGGGGGAACGCTATTATCTGCGAGTCCTTCTAAACCATGTCACCGGGGCCACCTCCTACGATGACTTGAAGACGGTTAATGGCGAGTACCTACCATCCTTTCGCGAAGCTGCAGAGAGAAGGGGTTTGATCGAAGGGGACAACACATTAGATGACTCCCTTACTGAATCTACATTGTATGAGATGCCATCATCTCTACGAAGGCTCTTTGCGACAATATTGGTATTCTGCAAGCCTAGCGATGTGCACGGGCTCTGGGAGAAGCACTTCAATGCAATGTCAGAAGACTATCGCCGCAATGAACCATCAGATGTTGTAGTTGAGCAAAAGGTTCTCATAGATATTAGGAATATGCTACAATCAATGGGCAAGGAAATAAAGTCATTTCCTCTTCCTGATATTGATGAAGAATTTGACAGCGCTACCGGCGTGGCAAGGGAGATCTTTGAGGAGTCTAGCATCGAGCCCAATGACGAGGACAAAAACCTATCATACTCACTTAATAAAGACCAGAGGGTCGCATATGATGAAATCATGTCTGCCATTGATGGCAATGAGGGTGGTGTGTTCTTTGTGGATGGACCTGGAGGCACCGGAAAGACTTTTTTGTATAGAGCACTGCTCGCAACAGTACGTGGGCAGAAAAAGATTGCTGTAGCGACAGCTACATCGGGTGTTGCAGCTTCGATAATGCCTGGAGGAAGAACAGCACATTCACGGTTCAAGATACCGTTGAACATTGATGATGGTGGGCTTTGTACCTTCACTAAACAAAGCGGTACTGCCAAGCTACTACAGTCCGCTTCTCTCATTATTTGGGATGAGGCTTCCATGACAAAGAGACAGGCAGTAGAGGCATTGGATAATAGTATGCGAGATATATTGAGCCGACAAGACCTACCATTTGGTGGAAAGACGGTTGTGTTTGGTGGAGATTTCAGACAGGTCCTCCCTGTTGTCCGTAAGGGATCCCGAGCTCAGATAATTGATTCGTCGCTACGTAGGTCTTACCTTTGGGATTGCATGCGTCACCTAAAGCTGGTACGCAATATGAGGGCACACAGTGACCCATGGTTTGCAGACTACCTATTGCGCATCGGTGATGGTAAGGAGGATACCAATGGTGATGGTGACGTCCGCCTTCCAGACGAGATATGTGTACCGTGTACCGGGAAGAAGAGCATTGACCTTGATACACTAATAGACAATGTTTTTCCCAGTCTTGGTGCTAACATGGAATACCCAAACTACATCACCTCTAGAGCAATTTTGTCGACACGAAATGACTGTGTGGATAGGATTAATTTGAAGATGATCAATCGATTTCAGGGAGATGAGATGGTGTATCGTAGCTTTGATTCTGCGGTGGACGACCCTCATAACTACTACCCATCTGATTTCCTTAACACGCTCACGCCTAATGGTCTACCCCCTCATTTGTTGAAACTGAAGATCAACTGCCCTATCATATTGCTCAGAAACATTGACCCTGCAAACGGACTCTGCAATGGCACGAGGCTGGTGGTTCGAGGATTCCAAAGGAATGTCATCGATGCAGAAATTGTGTTGGGCCAACATGCCGGAAAGAGGATCTTTTTGCCAAGGATCCCGCTTTGCCCCTCTGATGATGAAATGTTCCCTTTTCAGTTCAAGAGAAAGCAATTTCCTATCAGACTCAGCTTCGCCATGACGATTAACAAGGCACAAGGGCAGACTATCCCGAATGCTGGTATCTACTTCCCAGAGCCGGTGTTCTCTCACGGACAGTTGTATGTAGCGCTATCTAGATCCACCGCTAGAAAGAACGTCAGGATTCTTGTCATCCCGGATGCTGGTAACAAGAACAATAACAATAACCCAAATGATAGCAGAAAGAAGAAGAGTTCAAATTACAACAAGAGCAACAGATCCAATTGTCCTGTTGGGACGTACACAAAGAATATCGTCTATAGAGAGATCCTTACATCATAAGGTGAGATATTTGGCACCTACAATTTCAATAATCATAGTTTTATCTTTCCTTCAAATATAACTTATTTTTGTGCATATCAACTCCATTATTGTGTTAATCATGTGTTACTCAGGGAAACCAAATTAGTTATATCTAGATGAAACTGGTTATAATCTAGCCGCGGATCCATAGACCAATTGTGTAAATACAAAATGCGCTCGTTTTTGTTTTTTACATGATATTGCATGGAGGGTAGATCTGATGCCTTACTTCAACGAGTAATACAGTTCAAAATACCAAGCGTACATGGTCAGGTTTCCCTTATTTTATACAACGTATTTACTTGTTTCGAACCCAGTTTTGCTGCCACGAAATTCATAACTATTTTGTCACACCAAACCAGCTTATAGGGTCATAAATGAGTCCAGTTTATGAGAGAAAATCTGAACCATACAAATGATTTTATAGAGAACCTTTACTTATTGGAAATTTGTAACATTTGCTATAGAAGAAATAAGACATGAGAGCATCACCCATGTTGATTGTGTAAGATAAAACAAATGAAGTATTCTAATATTATTACTATGAAATTTTGAACAAGCATTGTATTAATTGTTACTGTTCTATAGCCATTTTAAGTGGGTGTTTTACATGCTTTGTACTCTGTTGATGTTTCTGCAGTGTTCCTCTCTATTACCGCGGGCAAAATTATATATCCTTCTGTGGCTTCAGTTTTCTTCAAATGGTGTAAGTCATAAAATGTTTATATGCATATGTATTCCTATTTGTATGGTCAAAAACTAAGCGATGTAATAATTGTTGTTCTTTAAATTATCTGTATTAAGGAAGTGAATCAGACTAAGCATATGTTTATTCATTTAAAGAACCTACAAGATATGAAAAGGATAAATGTGTTATATAGCATCAGCGTTGTACAAGGTGTGTCAAACTTTGTCAACACCAAGTTCATCAGAATCAGTAAATGAGAAAACCACTCGACTTCTCCAGTTCACAATTTGAATGGTTAGCTGATATGGTTGTGATAGAAAAGAGTGCAGTTATAGTGTAAGCTTGCAATTGATGAGATTTATGTTTTCTCAAAGGATGATGTAGCCAGCAACATTTGGTTCTTGGTTATACAACCTGGAGCTTGAATCATGATATTCATCTATTCTTAGTTAATTCATTGCCCCATTCTATTTATGTTTAAGCAAGAATGATTCTATTACTAATTGTAGAGTTGAGGGAGATCGTTCAAGAATGAGTGGCTGACCCTGCATCACCTGTAGAGTTGTCTTCTTAAAGGCGTCACCGTGAGCTGGTGTTACATGTAAGAGATCACTGCTGCATGACTTTTTAGAAAGGTTTTATATGTTGGTTGTACCGTCGTATTCTGTGGTCATGAGATAGCCTGATAAACTGCATCGCTGCAATTGTAACAAGTATTAACTAGAGGTATGGGTTCGGTTGTACACTGGATAACTGTATTCTTTATATGTTTATATCGGACAATTTTCTTTTGGCAATATATCTATACACCCAGATAAATTCTTATACAGAAAATTAGTCCATAGTGTATTGTACACTCAATTTGTTCATTGCAAAATAGTTAAAGCATATTGTGCAAGATTTTAAGTACTTGATGACTATCGTACACATCTATGTACATGCATTAGCTTTTGTTTCGGGCCACTACTTCACTTGATTATGTTTGTCTGTTGAGTTTAGAGATAGACATGATTTTCCGGTAAATGTGCTTCAAATTGTTGGTTGAGCTGATGTACTTCTTGCACACTATGAAGAAAGAGACCAAACAAATTAGGAGAGGAAGCGAGGAACGTTATGGAGAAAATAATTTGTTATACATGAGATAAAAAAAGTGAAGAGGTTAAACCTGTTCATGGTGATTATAATACAGTACCATAGTTTCTCAATATGACACCATCCATAACTCTGAACTCACGGATTGATTACACGTTGACAAAATAATTTATTTTCCCGTAGCAACGCACGGGCACATTACTAGTAGCAAACAAAAAGAAGCTGCCGGAGAGAGGTTAACACATGGCGGAACCACAGTTTACAGAAGGATAGTTCATGACTCTGAGCACATACTGATCTCATAACAGGGTGCAAGTTTACAACACACTGCTGAGGCTGGCAGAACTGTTTTGACATCGTTGGAGTTATCAACAGATGCCTTGCACCACGATAAAACTATCTAGAAGGGAGAAAAGAAGGAAATGTCAGAAAACATCAGCCAAATATACTTCCTTCTCCGTTACCTAAGAGCATACGGCTCTTTCACTAGAACTGTTCCTCGGCTCTTGAAACTTGATTGGTATTTGTGCCATCTGCGGCTGATGCTTCCTGACCTGTGATGGATGATGCGTAAGAATGTAATCCGTGCCGATGCCAAGTGCTTATATTTGAAATGGTCAAAAACTTGAGTACCTTCACACCAGCCATTGATAATAACTTGTGAGAAGCGACATAAACATGATCTGAGTTGTCAATCCTTTTCTCTACAAAATAGATGACTTCAGATACACCTGACTGTAAGAAAGATCAGCACAATGGTTAGAATTGAGCTGTAGATTCTCCAAATTAGGCAAGCACAGGTAGAAGTTACTGCACACAAAAATAGCACGGGTGATAATTAAGATTTAAGGGAGAAAAGGGTAAAAGGTAAAACCAGTAATTTCTTAGTGCAGCATTCACGTGATGCTTATTTTTTGGTAGACTTAGAAAATAATGAGTAAATGAAAACTGCTGACTAAGGTCAGACCAGTAAATCATTTAAAATGTAATGTTTGCACATATTAAAGTAATATAAACTGTAAATGCCAAAGCTTGAAGAATCAGAAATTCAGAATGTTTCAATAAAGCGTGAAAGGATTCTATACTAGTACAAACTTGGGTCAACATTCTATATAATGCGTGGTTAGAATTTAGAAATACACATAAACATGTAAGAAAGATGTGATACTTGAAAGCAACTCTTCAAACACATGTGATTCACTGTAGGAACTAACCTGGATGATAATCTTAGCACACTCGTTGCAGGGATACATGGTGACATATAACTTCTGCAGTAAAATGGAAACAATAAGGCATTCGTCTAAGACTCCTGAAGACCAGTCAGTGGCGCTACTGAGTACTACAAACTACGTGATGCAGCAAGAGAACAGAAAGACCAAACCTGTCCAGCCGCTGAAGCATGGTTTGTGTTTAAAATAGCATTAACTTCAGCATGAACAACATAGCTGCAAAAAGAAAAAGATTCTGGTGGTTACAATTGAACAGAATTTAGCAAATGCATAGAGATGTCAGTACCTCATAATGTCATAACCAATGTTAGGATTGCTACAAAATTACATGGAAATTTTAGATGATGGACACTTACTTGTTTACAACTCAGGCAATAAAAACTCAGAATTCTCAGGAAAAAAATGGATGACAAAATAATGAAGTGGCAAGATATGCAGGGTTAACAACTTCCCAAATGGCGAGCTAGACAATCACCCATGGTGTGAATTGTAAACCAGTGGTGTAGCAATATTGCTTGTGAAATCAATTACTGTTTACAGAAAACAAAGGAGCTCAGAGTTCCCTTTACAATATGGCATAAAATAGAAAAAGTTATCACGTTAACAGGCCACTTTTTTTTGAGAAATGGGCTCTTTCGAGACGCTACTAATTACCTCTTAGGAGGTAAGGGTATTTAGATCTTAGCCGTCCATTGGTCAATGGTATATTTGGCCATATGATCTCTCAACTTATATTAATCTATCAGTTGTGTCTGTTAAAAAAGATATTCATTCCTCATAAATAGATTATTCTTTTTGATTCAGTCAGCGACTGCCATATGTAAACACACACAAAAAAAATCATGCCATATAATACGGTTTAGGATTAAGAGATATATATCTGTACTACAGATTTTCCTCATAAATAGATACATGAACGATGATTTTTGTCAAACTAGCTTTGGTATAGTCTAGGCACACGAGCATGTAAATAAGAATTTATCTTGCTCCGCACATAGCTCATAGAAACAAATCATCAAATGTGGAGTATTACTGACTTTGGAACCTAAATATATTCTAGTAGAAGCACTCAAAGTTAACATATACTATCTATATACGTGTGAGTTACTAATGGCATAAATAATGAAATAATTTATCTAAATTTATTAATTATCTATGTATTCTTTTACTTTAGTAGCGCTTAATACATGTACTGCTATCTGTGCCCAACATGCTACAGGACAAAAAAATAGTTAATTCTTTTATACGTTTGGAAAGTAGAAAAAGGAAATAAAATAGGATGATAGGAAGATTGCTAAGCAGCTGCGCACTATCCTTATTATCATTGTTCCTCAATGAAAATATTGTTTACTTGCTTATTTGTACTGAGTACAAAGTCTATTATACCAGTAAATATTATCCACTGGATCATGCACAATTAACGGCCCACATTTGTTCAGTGTAGCTTAAAATTTCTCTTGGGAAATACCCAATTTATCAATAGAAGAACTTTATTCAAGCTGCAATTATTTTGTTCTCATTAGATGTGCTTACATGAGTTATGTCCTAAAGTAGAAATCAACAACTATTTAACAAAAGAAATTCATAACTTACGGATATTTTGTCTCCAATGGATCCCCTCTTGCAGATTTCTGTACAAAAAGGTACAAAGAGATATATCAGAGACAATCCAATGCCAGCAAAAATGGTAAATAGTACTACCTCCGATCCAAAATAAGTGTCGCATTTTTGAACTAGGTAGTATTTGATTGAATAGGAAATGAACATCAAACTGGAAATTCAAGCTTGCACTAGTGTCGATGGAGCTACTCACTAGTTCTTAATACTGAACGGCACTCAATTTAAAACCCTTCTAATTATAGTTTCAAAGAAAACTACCTTTGCCCAAGGAAGCTTATCATCTGAACAACCTCTTGGGAATCCATTGTAGCCAATACCTGGTTATAATAAAATTTAAGTTATATATTATCTCTCGTTCAAAAAAAAAGTTATATATTATCTCCTTCACAAAAAAAAGAGTTATATCTTTCCTCTGTTTACTAATATAAGACGTTTTGGCAAACTAAGTTAAAGTCCATTAAGATATAAACTGTATGCTGAATCAGGTATTCTTGAGTTTCAGCCTCACCTAGGATAATGCCTTCTTGGCTAACCAAGCATGCTCCAACCTGCATAAAATGGATTTTAGGTACATAGATCATAATTTTCCACTAACAGAAAGTGGCAAATTAAAGAATCTGACATGAGTAGCTACATTTGTTAAGATTTCTTTTTCTGCCCCCTTTACTTAATAAATAGATATAAAAAAACTTCTTTCAATACCATCAACAGTACGGTACCTCAAAGATTCCTGATATTTTCTGCTTCATGTGAGAATTTCTGAAGCACCAGAATGGTTTTAGTTTAAGCAGATTTATCGATTGTTCATTGGATCCGCCTATAACGCAGTCAACTGATTTCACGCAGTGTCGCAGTTGATCCAACAGCCCTTCTTCTTCTCCCTCACGCGACCAACCGTACCTCCCCAATCGAAGCTCACCTGTGTCCACATCGCCACCGCTCGTTGTGCCCGGTAGCTAGTCCCCCCCGGACAAAGTGTTACCTCCCCCCCCCCCCCCCCCCCCCCCCCCCGGACAAAGTGTTACGTGTGTCCGCATTCTGAAAATAGTGTTTTCATTTGTGCTACACCATGTAGGAGGGTGTGTTGGGTGCTCACTTTCTACTTGACCGTTAGTTACATATATCACTATATAACTAATACAGATCTAGGCTTCAAGATGCTCCTACACTTTCAGTTATCTCATGCAGTACGAGACTGGCTTTTTTATTGAGGAATTTCTACGAACAGCCTGAGCGCAAACACATATGTAAAGTTCCAGGTGGATGTTTTGACAGGCATGTTACTTCACCTGCCGGTTAGGATCCTTGGACCGCTCAGCCGAAAGGAATGCGATCGCCATGAAGTAGTCGTCCCACGAGATAAACCTGCAACAGCATCACAAGCTCCTCAGAATCACAAATCCTCACCCATGCTTAACAAGAGCGGCAACCAAATTACGCGAGGCTGCGAGGGGTCGGCCGACGAGTACTAACCCTTCCCGCTTGGTTATTTTGTAGGGGTCCTGCGCTGGCGGGCTCCCGGCGGTGGAGCCGTTCACGGGGAGAGGCTCGCCGCGCGGCGGGGGTGGGTTCTGGGGCTTGCCTTTGGTTGCAGTGTAAGAGGACACGAAGCGGTGCGCGGCCACGACGGCTACGGCGCCCGCGGCGGCCGAGAGGGACGCTATGGCGAGATCCCTCGTCGAGGCCATCACGCTCGCCGCCGCCGCTGGCTAGATCCAGAGGTCGCGGCCTATGGAACGCGGGAAATTTTGGGGACACTATGGTTGCCGCTTCTTTTTTCTTGGGACTGTGCTCGGCGGCGCCGTATTTTTTTCGAGTTTGTCCGGTGGGCAATCCTCACCATACAAACACTATGGTCATTTAGATTCTTTTAATTTTGAATTTTTAAAAAAGTATTATTTCTCAAATCATTGATTCGATTGACGATTTGTTTTCACAGTTAGCTCGCTGGTGACGAGATTTTCAAAAATAAATCTCATATTGGTATGTTTCAGCTTTTTTATCGGCTATAATTGTCGTATTATTATCACATATTTGTCATATTATCTCTACATAGTTAACTTTTTTTGATGATATTTTAGCCCGTCACATATTTGCCGGATTATACACTACTTAGTTGTCAGTAATTCTCAAATTATTGCCATATACTTGCCCAAGTATCCGCTACTTAGTTATTAAATTAAAATAACTTGTTTGTCGGTTTTATATACGTCATTCTATATCAATGTAATGGGCATAACATTGTTGGACAATAGCATATCTTAGTTGTTAGACATATCATAAAGATTGTTCCCTAAATTGTGTATTTAATATCTAAAAATTGTGTTGTGCTAGTGGGTGTTGCTATATCTTCTTAGTTTTGTGCGGCGGCAGACCTCGTTCTCTCTTGCATGCATCTAGAAGAAATATTCTAGCCCAAGGGATCTCTTAGAGGCCATGTGAGGTCTGGACCATCTGATTGTTGTTTCAAAACGATCTAATCGTCCGCTCTGTCATGGCTTTGGACACTCACAGGCACAACCCAAGCTACCATCCTTCATTTTTCGGGGCCCGTTGGTCGGAGAGCGATGCGTTGGTGTAGTTTCAAACCGGGAGTGGGCGTGGCGTGGTTTCACAAACCGTGCCAGGGCAATTTTGTCCTTCCGCTAGGGAAACCCTATCCCATGTGCAAAGATCGAACCACCTCCTATTCTCCCACACGTTCATCTCCCTCCCATTTTCCTACTTTGTCTCCGTCGTTGTTGGAGATATGCCCAAGAGGAAATAATAAAATGATTATTATTATATCTTTGTGTTTATGATAAATGTTTACAATCCATGCTATAATTGTATTAACCAGAAACATTAATACTTGTGTGTTTTGTAAACATAAAAGAGTCCCTAGTAAGCCTCTTGTTAAACTAGCTTGTTGATTAATAGATAATCATGGTTTCCTAATCATGAACATTAGATGTTATTAATAACAAGATCATATCATTAGGAATCATTAGGAGAATGATGTGATGGACATATTCCTATAGTTAGTATAGCATAAGATCAAGTCATTTAGAGTTTGTTTTCTACAAGCTTTCATATACATAGTAACCTAATCCTTCGACCATGAGATCATGTTAATCACCATCACCGAATGAGTGCTTTGATGACATCAAACGCCACTTCCGTAACTAGGTGGTTATAAACGTGACATTAGGTATTCTGGAAGTATGCGTTGAAGCGCATGGATCGAGAGTGGGATTTGTCCATCCATATGACAGATAGATATACTCTAGGCCCTCTCGGTGGAGTGTCATCCAATTGGCTTGCAAGCATGTGACAAGATCACAAGGGATGTCACATCATAGTATGAGTAAAGAGTAATTATCGGTAACGAGGTTGAACTAGGTATAGAGATACCGATGATCGAACCTCGGATAAGTAAAGTATCGTGCAACAAAGGGAATTGGTACCGTATGTAAATGGTTCATTCGATCATGAAGTCATCATAGAAATATGTGGGAGCCATATGGATTTCCAGATCCCTCTATTGGTTGTTGATCGGAGAGGTGTCTCGATCATGTCTGCATAGTTCACGAACCATAGGGAGACACACTTACGGAATTGATGTTGTTTAAGTAGATATGGAATATGAGTTGGAGACCGAATATTGTTCGGAGTCTTGGATTGGATCCAGGACATCATGAGGAGATCCAGAATGGTACGGAGAATAAGATTCATATAAGGAAAGTGTTTTTTCGAGGTTTGAAAAAGTTTATGTGTTTTGACCGGATACTTCTAGAATGTTGGTTCCACCACCCCGGGAGGGGGTCACTTGGACAGTGGCATGCCCTAGGGGCCAGCCGCACCAAACCCTAAAGGGCCAATTCGGCCAAGACTAGTAAAAGGGTCAAACCCTAGTTTGAGTAGTCAAACCCTAGTTTGAAAAGTCAAACTCTAGTTTTTGGTAAGAAGGAAGACTTGGTGGAAAAGGTTTCAAACTCTTCCCTTGCTGGCCGAGTTGGGGGGACACGGCCTGGGCTGGGAACCCTTGGTCGGCCGCCCCCCCTCCCCACACACACACATCCTTGTCCATTGGTGCCTAACCCTAGCCGCCCACTCTCTTCTCTCTCGTCCACCATCCTGCTCCAGCTTAGGCGAAGCCCTGCAGAAATCTCTCCTCCACCACCACCACACCGTCATGTTGTTGGGATTCCGAGGAGATCTATAACCTCTGCTGCCCTGCTGGAACAAGGGGGAGGAAGGTCTTCATCGACTATCATACGTGTGACCGACTGCGAAAGCGCTGCCGGAATGCGGCGCCGGAAGGATCGTCTATACGATCTTGAGATCGGCAAGTGATTGACTACATCAACCATGAGAATCTGATCTCATTAAACTCTTTGGATCTACGAGTGTTAGTTCTCTACAATCTCTTTGCACCGAACTCGTAGATTAGATCTTGGATTTTCCATAGATTAGATATTGGTTTTGTGTGTTCATGTGATAGAAAATTTTGTTTTCGTTGCTACGACAGTGGTATCAGAGTCGACTCCATGCATAGATCTATTGCACAAGTAGAACACAATGGTTTTGTGGGCGTTAATGCTTTTGTTGTCGCTTGCTTTTCGTGTACTTTACATCTTGCGGTATGGTGGGATGAAGCGACCCGGGCTAACCTTACATGTCAGCGTACATGAGACCTGCTCCATGCTCAGCGTGCAAATTGCACTACACAAGTGGCTTTGCGGGTGTATGTCTCTCCCACCATAGTTAAGATTCAATTTACAATGGACACTTGGCAACACTTGTATCAGTGGTGTGGTTCATGTTCGTAGGTATGAATGGTTCTTATTCAAAAGCCCCAAGCCACGTAAAACATGCGAACAAAATTAGAGGCGTCTAACTTGTTTTTGCAGGGCATGTGATGTGATGTGATATGGCCATGATGTGATTGTGATTATATTTGATGTATGCAATGATCCTTATTGTAAGTTGGCAACCGGCAGGAGCCTTATTGTTGTCTTTAAATTCATTAAGACATGTGTGTCTATTCATCATGTAATAGCTTTGTTCCAAGTAGTTGTAATAGTTGCTGTTGGTGATGGACAACCATGAAACAGCGCCACAGACCTTGACGCAATGTCGGTGATGATGGAGATCATGTTCATGCTTTGGAGATGGAGATCAAAGGCACGAGAATAAAGACCATATCATATCACATATTATAAATTGCATGTGATGTTAATCCTTTTTATGCATCTTGTATTGCTTAGATCGCGATGGTAGCACTATAAGATGATCCTTCTCACTAAATATCAAGTAATAAAGTGTTTGTCCTTAGTAGAAACCGTTGCTAAGACTCGTCGTTTCGAAGCATCACGTGATGATCGGGTGTGATAGATTCTACGTATGCATACAACCGGTGCAATCTAGATTTGCACATGCGGATACTAAGGTTAACCTTGACGAGCCTAGCATGTACAGACATGGCCTCGGAACACAGAATACCAAAAGGTAAAGCATGAATAATATGGATGATATGATGAACATGTTGATTTTTTGCCTTTGAAGCTACATCATGTCTCGTGATGATCGGACTTGGTGTAGTGGATTTGGTTCATGTAATCACCAAAACGACTCGAGGGATGTTGTTTTGAGTGGAAGTAATATGATTAAAGTTGAACAAAATTTATCATAAATTAAATCAAAATGAATTTTCATAATTGTTGTAGTCATTGGCATCCGTTCACCACCTTACGCTTAGTTTCAATTGAGATAATAAAAGTATAGATTTCTAGTATCATATTGTTTTAAGTGTCAGTCTAAAGTTTAAAAGTCCTATTGCAAACTTTCAGCAAACTCCGTTTACTCCGTGAAGTTTAATAATTGGTATTGAATCAAGAGTAACAATTCCAGTGTTAGTATCTAAGTATCATGTTTGCCTCCATGATTCTTGATATTCAAAAGATTGTTTTAATATCAAGGTTATCTAGGAGCTGAAAGAATTGTTTCAGAAACCATCATGTGTGGAATATATTGCGTTATCTAAAAAAATGTTTTGATTGCAACATGATAGAGTATAATTTGGCAAAATATATTCTCATATTTGATGAGAATTTGCGAAGGTTGGAGATGCTAGACATCCTAATCCTCCAAAAGGGTTTTGTAAAGCAACATAATACTCACGATTCTCCTTTATAAGCTATGGTAGCTTGATCATGAAAGTTGTCATGATAAGGATGAATAAAAGATGTAGGTAAAATGTTTACTACACTAAAATATTACTAACGAATGGTTTTTGAAAGAACGTCAAACATTTGATGACGGTGATCTACTTCAAAGTGCAAGTCCAACGGTATTAGTATTTGACTATACACACTTTGGAATATGTGTCATGTGTATGATGCCAATGTTGATGTTAATCGATTCTTTTAAAAGGGAAAGGAAATGCTGAAAGAGAATCTCAGAAATATTTGGCCAAAAAAAGACTGGATTTTTCCAGCTCAGGTGTATAGATGATATACATGTTATGGTTGTATTATTTGCTTGTTAAACAATGTGGTTCTTGAGTATTGGATACCGAATTAGTTGGTGTGAAATGTCATGCGAGACAACACGATTCATGAACTGCAATGACCTAAGTAACTAGCAAGAGAATATGTGATGATGTTCATCGAAAACAAACAAAGTGTTGTTGTGTTTCTCGTTGACATCAAAGCTTTCTTCAAGATTTGTTTCACATAATTGTTATTTTGATCAGGTATTGTGAGAACAAAAGGTTGTTCAAATAATTACTATATTCCATAAAAGATGGATGATTTACAAGTCTGGTTGGAAAAATCACGTCCATAAAACTAATACTAAAAATGTCTAAAGAAAAATGATTTGCAAGTGCACAGATCGGTTGTAGCTAGTTTCGAAGTTAAGATATCGATCCCACAGGGAATCCAAAGGTAAGTTTTTATGAATGAAGTCTCTGTCACACTCAAAGTTGTCACAGGTCCTTGAGTGAATCGACTGCTGATACTTTCAATCCGGATTACGGATGTAGTATAACTCTTTTTCCCTAGTAGACCTAAGTTTATCGAATCCTCAGGAAGCAAAAAGCAAATTGAGATTACCTTAACAGACCTTCGAGAGTTTTAGAATTCCTATTGTGTTTTCACCGGTCCAAGAGTTTGTGATCTTGTTGTTGTTGGTGGTGGTGTTGGCGATGGAGAGAGAGAGGGCCTAGGGTATTCTGTTTTCACCAGTAGCTGTGCAGAACATCTGATGGGAATAATAGGTAGTAATAAAGTACTCATGTAATTATTAGAGCAAGATAAGTATATGTGGGCAGTGCATCCATAAATGTTATCGCCTCCGCAACCGCTTATGGCAATAACCTAATAGTCTCATCCATGGAAGAAAGAGAACTAATGATATGCATAGTGATGTCACCATTAATCCCAAGTAAGTTCCTCAAATACAGCCGTACTACCCTTTCTGTCACTGGGGTTCCTATCCTGCAGATCAGTCGTTACTCACACTCCCTTTACCTATATCAATCCTCGGGGTCTTGGGTACCTGACAAGTCCTTAGATTGAGGCAAGAGAGGGTACTACAATCATCAAGTCATACAAACTAATACATGATCCCATCTATGATAAATAACATGCACAAAAGCTACATGGCTAGGCCGAAGCCCTTAGCCCAAGGAGAATTCTCACACATAGAGATGAAATCGACAATCATAAACATTGTAATAGAGATCATAGAGTTAATAACAAATAGTCTTACAATGTTGCCAATTGGAGATGAGATCTAGTATTACAAGTGGTGGAAGATGGCTATGGTGGTGGAGAAGGATTTAGAGGTTTAGATATAGATCTCTTCCTCCGGCGTGGTGGCAGGGAGAGTTGAGGATGAAAGAAGCGATGTTGTGGAGTCGGGGGCGGCTCTTTTCTCGTCGCCTGAAGACTCTTTATATAGGGGTCCCTTCACGAAAGTTGTTCTGTTTGACCTAAGGAGGTCGTTGTAAACTATACGGCCGCAACTATACGGCGGCGGGCCATATAGTTGGTCGTTAAACTTGCAGTTGCCTCCCCATGGCTCCTGGTTTATTTGGCGTGTTGGAAATCTTGTATCTTTGGCATTTATGTAGTGATTCCCTTCATAATACATCATTATCTGCGCAGGCAAAAATAGCAAGAAATGATTGCATACCCCTTTGATCATTGGGCATTAGTGGTAGGAAATAGAGAGATATTTCATAAAATATATGAATAATATCTAGTTTAAATGCGGACGTGGATGGCTATATTTCACATCCATCAACCTCCCCAAGCTTAAACTTGATCGTCCTCGAGCAAGAAAACCAAAATCAAAAGGGAACTCGGCATTTAAACTGAAATAACGAGATGATGATATTACTCGTGATTGGTAGTCTCATGTTTCCTCCACTTTATTAATCTGAAAAACTTCAGTGTAACATCCCAGCATAAGAGCTTAGAAATAAGCTGAACACGGATGTGTGCATTGCATTCATGCATAAAAAATCCAAATAATTTTCGCGCTTTTGAACAAAACTTGTCAAAGTGATTGAAGCTTCTCTTAACTTGATGGAATTGAAGTAGATCATCAAGTTGACTGCGATAAGTTTCAATATGACCTTTGCTAAAACTTTATTTTGGGTAAGGAAGATTTGATCTAAGGGTAGATCAAATGTAATAAAATTAAACCATAATTCATTGCTTAATGATTAATATCTGATCCTTAAGTGATCATTCCATAGTATTCATTACAAAAACCCATGAATACTAAGCTACAGATATAATTCAAGTAATAAGAATGTAATAACTAACTCTTGACCTATCTTATTCTTACCCATTCCTACCATGAGCATCATGGTATTTCTTAACCAATAATTCCTTCTCACTTATTGAGTAGGAAGGAAACAAGTCAAGACCATTCACCACATATCTTTCTTCCGATGTCAATTCTTATTATCTCTATTGAAGCTTATTCTAATATCTGTTGTTCATCAATGTTGAGTAATCGACTATTGATTCACCAATTCTTAATCTATCAAATCTAGTCCTTATCATAACAATCACTTTAAACCTATAAAGAAAGAGGTAAGAAGAGGTAAATAGTAATGCTAGTTTTAGACATCATCTATAGGATGGGAGTGATTGAAGGAAATCATATCAATATGGTAATTGATGGAGTTAACTCACTCCTGAATGGATAGAAGAGTTATCTGGAAGATATAATTCTATGGTAACAAAGAAGATTATAAAGATGAATATTGAAGATAGTTACCAAGGAGTAATCCTATTGGATCAAGTAGGCATAGTCAATGAATAATATCCCTTAGTCAGATGGAAATATTAGGGAGATAATGATAATACAACTATAGTGTTGTATTGATGAAACCTTGATTAGCCAACTGGAAACCTAAGCCATAAATGATCAAATGATTATAATGATCATGCTCAAGTAACTGAGAGTGAATGATTATATCATGTGTAAGTGATATTGGTGGATAGAACATGATTAAACCCTAGTATAGTTATGTTACCCTAGATTAGTCATGACAAGTCACATTAATATAATGTGAGGTTGGAGTATGAGTTACTGGAGTTAGGTAGAGACAAGATAGTATGATTAAGATGATTCTAGAGCAACATTGTATTATAGAAGTAGTATTTTCGTATTGGGAAATACTAAACACTTGAGGTGAAGTAAAGTTTGATATAGACATCTACTGGAGTAATATTGGTGATTAGGATAAAGGAAGTATATGAAAGGAGTTACAAGTAACTACTTAATGGATTATAGGTGATCATTAGTGAAGTAGATGATATAACCAAGGATAGATATGAGAAGTTTATGAAAGGCTTCAGTGACAAGCTTATAAGATTTATAAGTGAGATTACAAAGTAAGGTATGAAGTAAGAGAGTGATCATTTAAGTGTAATTAGATTCAAAAGGAGTACCCCAGAGATGAGATTCATTCTTATGAGGAAATTATATTGAGCTTTAGTGTCAAGCTCATTGGATTTATAAATGGATTTGGAAAAATAAAATATTGATAAGAATATTCTTGTGAAGTAAAGCTCATCATGGTAACACATGATGATGGATATGAAAAAGTAGTATATCTAGGAAATGAATTACCTAATTAGAAGTCAAGAATAGTCCAGTATGGAAGATAGGAATTCTTGGCAAACACTAAACCTTAAATCTATAATTAAACTTAATATTTATTTCATCTATTTTATCAATCATCTTGTTTCCACAATGGCTCATAGGACTAATTTCCTATATCAAATCACTCAAGCATATCTTTGTCACTACAAACATTAAAATCATATATGCCTGGAAACTATAATTATCAATTCTCTCTCATAATTCATTCCAGAGAATAACCTTACTGATTTAAAGGGTGTTCATGATCACAAATATAAAGCCAATATGTCTTAACCACTAATCTTTATTCACATCAATAAAAGGATATACAAGAATATTAAAACTCCTAAAACTCATGGTAAACAGTTACAATTTAAAACCCTAACTTCTATTTTCAATCATAAATATCAATGTATATTTATTGTCATAACCAATATTACTAAAACATTACTCACCACCAAATTAAGGCATTAACTATACATAGAATGATATATTACCATCATTGATGGTTTAATACACCCAAATTCCAATAGTATAAATACACTTGAAAATCATTTTATAGGGAATTGTTAAGATAGTAAGCAAATTCTAAAACCCTAGTTCTTATTTATTCTACCTAATAACTTACCTCTTATATAATAATGAATACTGAAAATTACCAATCATATTAATCGCAGTCAACTAATTATAATGGCCTATGTAATATTTGAAGAAAATTGTACAAAAGATTTGGTAGTGAAAATTCTAATGAAATACAAATTAAAAAGGATTTGTGAAAACAGAAAATAGAAATAAAAAACAACCTGAAAAAAAAAATAAAGGAATCATCTCCTGGCCCATAGCCCATTTCCTCTCCACCTTTCTATCGCTCACGCGCTCCCACTGCACCGCGGCCCACGTCGGCCCAACGGCAGCCTGCGTACCCCTTCGATTCATTTATTTTCTTCTTCCTCTCGCCAGAAGGACTCGCCGGTGAAGCAGCTGCCTGGCTCGAGCTCCGCCGTTCGCCGTGGTCGCCATGATTCGTGCCGAAGCTGTCATCATCAGAAGGGGATAAGAAGGACATGACGCCGCCTCACACATCCTTATCCCCATTCCCTTCCTCTTCCTCCTGAGTTTATCCTCTGACCTGAACCCTAGGTTTAGAGGTCGACGAATCGATGTCGTTCTGCATCACCCCAGGCACCACCGAGCACACTCGCGCCTCCACCTCGTCTCCCTGATCCTTCCTGCCAAACCACACAACCTAAAATGGTCCATGTACCATGAATCGAGACGCCCTTCCTGAGGTCCGGCCGCCGTCGTCTTCCTCGATTCCGGCCATGATTTTCTTCACCGACTCCTTCATCCACCTTCTGGTGAGCCTTTGTTGCTCGGGCACCATTTATTTTGCTTATTCTCGTCACGGTTTGCTTCTCCGACGAGCATCTGCCATCGCCGCCGTCAGCCACCGTCGCAACCACTGTTCCGGCGACCAAAACCCAACGGGGCCAGCACTAGCTTGCTCGCCTCGTTGTTCCGGTTTGAACAAGCCCCTGCACGCACGCACGCACGCTCGCTCGCCCTCTACTTCCCTCCTCGCCATCGTCTGTCATTCCCCCGACGAGGTGATGTCAGGGTGAGGTCACCATTGCCACGTCATCGTGTTTGACCCGGTCCGTTGACTGGTCCACGCCAGCGTGGCACACCAACGGGGCCGCAGACCCACCAGTCAGTGACTAGGGCTAGATGTGTGTGCGGTATAAAAGTTCAGTGTCTGTTTAGAAAATAAAAAAAACACTATAAATTCAAACTCAAATAAATTCCAGAAATTAAATAAAGTGATTAAATCTTGTTAAATCAATAACTTTTGTTTTATAATTCAGAAAAATATGTTTAATATATGATTTTTTTTAGAAAAATAAAATCTAAAACTTAAAATTATTATCAAACATTACTTGTCAATAATTTAAATCATTATTAATTAATAAAGGTTTTATAAGTAATAATACTTTGATAAATCATATTTTAATATTGGTAAATGTTAAAAATATAAATAATATACCAAAAATCTTAGAAAATAGGAACTATAGTTTAAAACTATAAACCTAAAATATTATATCACTTAACTAAATATGTATTATTTATTAAGTGTTTATATAGTAAGAAATCTTATAAAAATAATATCTTTTTATTTATAAATCACAAAAATACATGTAATATACCAAAATGATCACAAAAATAATACCTACATGTTAAAAATATAATATTCACTTTTTAATAAAATATAAAAATTAAACAAAATAATAACTTAAATTTAAACCTATTTCCTTAGTTAATAATTCATATAAGGGTAAATAAAATATGTTAATATTTCTAAAATTAGCCAATTGAGTCTAATAAATAGTATTAGTCTTGAATATTGATAATATGAAGTCAAAATGGTTCAACATATTTTAAATACAATTTTATTAAATTAGCATTCAACCATAAGTGTAGAATATTTTCTAAAAAGATCCTTATCCAATATAAAATCTTCAAAAATAATTTGTGACTAAATAAAATCTTTTCCATTACTTCAACCTCAAGTTTATCAACCTACTAAAATACTATAGCAAATTCATAAGTAGTTAAGTAATAGTATTGCCTTGATTACAAATCCTGACCACACCTTTATGAGGAGATAAAAGTTTCTATTCCATTATAAAATTAGGAAACCACTACTCAAATAAAACTAATACCATTCCTAGTCAACTTTAAAGAAACCTTATGAAGTGAACAAAGTACAATTATCGTAAGCAGTACATATTAAGTCCGCATATGTCCTTAAAGTTAAATTTAAGTCTACAAGCCTTTAAATATAATGCTAAATCCTTGTTATGTATTTTATAGTTAACTTTGGTCTGTTATAATTAAGTCGTAAAGCATCTCAAGTCCAAACTATTTGAGCAAGCACAAACAACATAGACCACATTTGATTAACCTTAAAGATTGTTTAAACTATAGAAAAGAAATCTTTTCTTCAAATGTTATTCTTTTTGCCACTTCAAACAACAAGTCTTACGATAATATCTCCAACACTTAACAACTAAACTCAAAGATTTTCATCATAATCAACAAATGACAATTAATCATAATTACATTGCCTTAAACTTTACTTGTATATCAGGATTGTCAATACTTAAGTTCCTTGTAAATGCCTATACTTGTAAAGTAAGATTTGAAAATAAGGCAATTCTTATATAAGTAGTCTTTTGAGTAGCAGTCCACATTTGTGTATATTGTTGTTGTATGGTATGGTAATTACATGTTGTTTCACACACACTCACAAGCCTTAATAAGAAACCCAATTGCGAAGCTTATCTAAAAGTACAACACATTCTAAAGGAACCATTTCCAGTCTCCAAACCCTAGATCAACGCTTATTTCGAGAATTCAAGTTTATCAACTTGCATTACATTATTTATGCATAATAGCGTCTTGCTTCTTTAAACATTAGTCCTTACCGGACCAATGATGCTTATTTCAGATATTGGATCTTATATTGTCTTGAAGACCGTGAATGCATAATCTTGCAATCACAAAAGGCAAGTTCACACTTGCTCATGTCCTTTGATTATTTTCTATAAAGTATTTCGCAAATCCAGTGTTGTCATCACCTGCATTTCAAAAAGTTCATAAAACACTATTTTGGACAATAATGTGAAGTTGTGAACTATCGGTTACTGTTCCAAGGTGATCAGCTAATCTATTAAGTCTGGCAGTTGGAATACCACTGCACAGGACTACATCACCTAGGACTTAACAACCAATGTCGCCAGTGATTCTTGCGCCGTATATTACGCGTTGACCATGAGATTTGGAATGGGACGGAGAAGTCAGCTGTATATTTTCCCTCTCGCATGGAGCCGGATGTGCGGGTCGTGGTTGTTATCACTCATAGCATGCATATATTGGTAATTTGTAGAGGATATGCAGCATATGGGTGGGAACCCTCAATGTCCCACGATAGTTTCGACATCTGAACGGTCTGTACTGCCAATTGCCGCAATTCAATAGGTGGGCTCGCGTACACCAAGAAGACATGCGGGGTCGCGGAGAAGGCAGTGATTGGCTTGGATCTTAGGCTGGGCCCCACACCAAGGAAGTGTGGACGAGAATGCAACTCGGATGTGCAACAAAGCTAAGATCTCTCATGGGTAAAGTGACGCACCTCTGCAGAGTGTAAGAACTATAACTTGTTACTCCCTGTTCCGGGAAGGAGCTATGGACGCGGCAGCAAAGGAACTCCACGAAAGTTCTGGTAAACCTGTGAAGGCTGACGGACATAGTTTTTCAGAATAAAAGCAACCTTTGAAGAAATGTTTACGAAAACCTACATTGCCTATGACCTATGGTCTGTGGCTGTAGATATAGTGCATCAAACACTCTTTTTTAGTGAACTTGCTGAGTATGCTCGTACTAAAATTATCTTCTTAACCCTTGCTAGATTCTGAAGCCAATACAGACGACGTCTACATCAACTTATGCTCCAGGAATTATCCTCAAAATCTAAAGCTCTTCAATGAAATCAAGAAAGTCAATATATTGTCATATCCCAAAATTTCCCAAATTTTGAAATGTGAAAAATAAATAAACAAAATAAATAATGGTTGAAATTTAGGGTGAAAAGAAACTTTTTGTTTTTAAATGGAAATATCAAAACCCTTCTTGAACAAAACTTAAATGAAAAGGGAATCCAAAAAATTTCAATCAAGTGAAATGCATTCACCAAGGAATGTATCTTGAAATTTAAACACTTGGAAAAGTTAAACCAAAACCCTTAAACTCTAATAAAAGAAATCATTTCCAAGATCTCTCTAAGACTATGGATTGTTCCATATAAAAAATTGTCAACAAACATTTATAAATGATCAAAAAGGGTAAATAAAAATATTATAAAACCATAGAAATTGGTTTCATTTAATTTGGAGCCATGGATAAAAACTTATGAATTTAATAAGATAAAAGGAATTAATCTCCAAGGCTAATAAAGCTCCTATCAAAAATTCATATCAAATCATAAGCAAATAAATCCTAAAGGGATTTAAAAAGGTAAACAAATATTAAATAAAATCATACAAATTGGAATCACCAATTTTGGATCTATAAATAAAAAGATATGGATTTTATGAGATAAATAAATAAATAAATAAGGAATATTTAAAAGCCAAATTAAATCTTGGCCAAATCCATAAACAAATGAAAGTTATTGAATAATAAAAAGGAGAAAAGGATTATTTAAATAAAATCATAAGGATTAAACAATATCCAATTTTATTTAAATAAAGACAAATTGCCTAAACTAAATAAATAATAAATCCTAAGAAAATTATTTAGAAGACAATTTAAACCTTGAGTTAAATCCATAAGAAAATGGAATGAAGATAATCCAATTAAAATAAAGGGATAAAGAATATTCAAATAAAAGTATATGGCATTAACCAAACTCAATTCTATTTTGAATGAAGACAAAATCCCTAAGGTAAATGATCAATTAAAATCATGGGAAAATGATGGAATTTGCCCAAGTGGAATAAAAGTTACTTAAAAGGAATAAACGAATTATTTGAATAAAATTTATATGGGTTTAAAACCATATTGGGTTTTATTTGAATAGAGACAAATGCTCTATTTAAAAGAATATTAAATCATATTAAAATATATTATTTACATTAATGAATAAATAAAACCTACTCGAAAAGGGTTGACAAAAATTGGAATTTAAATAAAAAGTTTGAAACATTTAAATAAAATAATATGGGTTGGAAACATATTTAAAATCTTGTTTAAATAAAGACAAATGTCTATTTTAAATATATAATAAACCATAAAAGGAATATTCGAAATATTCTAAAAATGGAATTTTAAATACATTCATAAACAGTAGTAACCTACTGAAAAGTTTTGAATTCAAACAAGTGTTTGAATCATTTGAATAAATTCAAAACAGAAAAAGAAATCAGAAAAAGAAAAGAAACATAATAAAAAAATAGAAAACGAGTCCAGCCCAGCAACTTGGCCCAGCAAACCAGCAAGCCCACTCTCTTCCCTCTCGCGAATCGTTTTTCTCATGAAGAGATCAACCCACTCAGCCACTAACCGCAAGGCCCCACGCGCACCCCTCTCTCTCGCTGACGACGCTGCCCCACACTGCCAGATCGTCGTCTCCACCCGCTGAACCCGCCCTTGACCGCTCCTGGCCGTTTCTGTTGCCATTGAAAGCTCTTCAATTCGCGTTACTGGCCGAGTAACTTCTGCCCGCGACCGCGCGTACTTAGTCGCCCCACTCCCCTCTCTCTTTCCCCCAGACGCCACTCCCTATCTGCCCCTGGGCTGCCCGAATTTCTCACGACAAGCTCCACTGCTCCGGCGAGCTCCTCCGACGATACCGACCACCCCAGTCATCCCCACTGACGCAGAGAAAACGAGTCTGATCCCCAGCCTCTTGTGCATCCCCCAGTATCTCCCTTTCGCCAACGCGTGCCCCACAACATCGACAATGACAACAACAGAGCGCCACCGCTGCCTACTTCGACTCCGACGACCGCTTACGGTAGAATCCGTCCTCTCCTCTCTCTCTAATTGATGCCCCTGCAACCTCCTATCTCTCGAGCATCTTACCCACACTTTATCTTGTCTTGGCGTGCACCATAGCGTCGCCTCCGACGACGAACAGACGTGCCTGTCGCCATAAGCTTCTCTGACGAACAATCCCCGATGTCACCCTGCTCCCATGTCCCTGCAACGACCACCTCGAGAACCAGCACTCCACGACGAACCCGGTGAGCCTTTCCCCTATCTCTCTCGCTTCCTATTTTGCCAGCAACATCACCGCCTTAGCTCGCCGCCGTCCACCGTCGCTAGAGCCACCCATCTTAGGTCACCGTTCTGTCAGCCGTCAGATCCAGATCGTAGGGATGCGATAGATTCACTTAAACGAAGAGGTACGCTCAATCTATGTCGTGCGTTGTTAGTTAGATCTGACGGTCAGTATTGCTCGATCTTCACGAACCCTTACCAACCAACCAATAGGAAGAAGCCACGTAGCCTAGACTCTGTTTTTAAAATAGAAACATTTCTATTAGATGATTGAATTTGAAAAAATCATAACTTTTGATCCACACGCCCAAAATTTGCAAATTTTATATCATTGGAATCAGGAAAAAGAATACTTTGCAACCATTCCCTTTGTTTAGTATTTTTCTTCTGGAAAATTTACTGTTTTTGCAGAAACATGTTTAGGCCTATTTTGGTTATAAAATTTATTCTAGAAATGATTTTTGAGTAAAATCTTTTGCAAATGTTTTATTTTTAACCTACTGACCATAAAACCAATCTTTGGATTTAAAAGTTTATTTTGTGACACTTATGAATTATTCCTTGAATAAAAGCATTTCTAGTAAAACAAAAATTGTTGATTATGTTTTAAAAATAAATTTTGAGTAAAACATTTTGCAAATGGTGTGAATTAAAATCTGTGACCCTAAACACTAGGTTTTGGATTCAAAAATGTATTTGATTAACCATAGAAAACTATTCCTTTGAATAAAGGCGTTTCTAGTAACATAAAATTATTGCTTTGATTTAAGAATGGTTTTGAGTGAAACCTTTTGAAAATGGATTTGTTCTAAAACACTTTGACTCTAAATATTAATATTTGTGTTTAAAAACATTTTGACTAAACACTAGAAATTATTACTTTGATTTAAATCATTTCTAGCAAAACAAAAATGATTTAAATGGCCATTTTCACTAACTTAATTTTAAATGGTTTTGCCACTTTTATAAATGACCAATAGGTGTTTTAAAATGTTTATCACCTATTAGAAACCACCTTTCCAAATAAAAAAAATATTTTGCATGCTTGCATACGTTATTTTATGTGATGAATTGTTTGAATATCTGCTTGCTTGATTGAATTGTAGTGAACTTTGAAGAGTGTGATAATTGCAAGATCAAGGAGTGAATCTATATTCTCTACTAAAAAGGCAAGTGGTGCTTCATACATTTTGTCCTATTATTTTCACTATGCATTAGTGATATTTCTAAGTAGGACTTGCATGGAATTTTTACTAAGTATGTTATGCCATGGAAAATCCTAGTAGATGATGCCTTAGTAGAGTTTCCCCTAAGTTAATATTATTGCTACTATTATTCTTAGCCTAGCTAGTAGAAAACAAGGGTGGATTATATTCATGCTATGAAATATTTCTAAGTCTATGACTTGTGTTTTGTTAATAAAACAACTATATGAATGAATCACCTAGGTGGAATGGTGTGAATGGATTTATGTTGAGTGGTTACCCCAGGGGCAATAACTGGTGTATCTCACTTGTGGAATGCCACCCAGGAACAAAGATATTTGATATGTCAAATGTTGAGAAGCTTCAAGTGCAACCACATGGCAATATGGGCTCTGCTTGGATCATATAGGTTGCAATAACTTAGCTAGATGGACAGAAGGTGGTAGGGGTGATAGGTTTGGAACGCGTCCATTTTGGTCTAAGGGAAGGCTTCTGAAAGATCTTGTCTCGATGCATGTCGAGTCTTGTGGAGTGCACCACCTCTCTCGAGAGTAAAATCTAAGTACTTAGCCGTGTCCCCGACAATGGACACTCTGAGCATCAAGACATGGAAGCTATCAAGGATCTCCTCATCCCAATTTCTAAGTTAAAAGCTTGTGTTTGAACAAGGGTTAAAGGTTAACCAATTCTATTGGTTGTTCCTTGGGTGATTTTGACAAACTAAAACTTAGTGTTTTCAAATGATAAGGAAAATCTATTTTGAGCAAAGCAAGCCTAAGCTCCACTTAGACAAATGCATATAGATGATAGATACCACTATTCTACCATAGCATCACTTACCAATACAATTCAAATGTATTGACCCTTGTGGCTGTAACTTATTATGTTGCAGGTTTGTTTGATGATAGTGAAGTGTGTTCATGTAAGGTTCCCAACCTTTAATAAGGTAGAGTCCCCTGTGTTTACAATGCTAGTCCCTGGATCAATAGCTAGCATCCACAGTTAAGATGTAATATCAAGAAACAAAGGTCATAATACAACTTTATAACCAGGAATAACATAATTTTATTACATCTTACATAGCTCATTTGGCTATTACATTACATTGCATCAGAATTTCTATAAGCATGGGGTCCTTCATCTTCAAAGTGCCACAGGCAAACATGTTGGTTGTAGACTTGTAAACCTAATCAATCAACTTCACTAATATCAAACAAACCTGCAACATAACAAGTTACAGCCACAAGGGTGAATACATTTGAATTGTATTGGCAAGTGATACTATGGTAGTATAGTGGAGTCTATCATCTATATGCATTTGGCTAAGTGGAGCTTAGGCTTGCATTGCTCAAAATAGATTTTCCTTATCATTTGAAAACACTAAGTTTTGCTTGACAAAATAATCTTTCCCAAAGCATCTCCCAATCAAAGATTGAAGATCCTTTAACCCTTGTTCAACCACAAGTTTTTAACTTAGAAATTTGGATGATGAGATTCTTGATTGCTTCCATGTCTTGATGCTCAAATTGTCCTTTGCCAGGTACATGGCTAAGTACTTAGATTTTACACTTTGCAGAGGTGGTGCACTTTCCCCACAAGACTTGGTTTCACCAAGACAAGATCTTTCAGAAGCCTTTCCTTAGACCAAATGGACGCGTTCCAACCTATCATCCCTCTACCACCAACTGTCCAAATGGCTAAGTTCTAGCAACCTATGTGATCCAGGCAGAGCCCATATTGCCAAGTGGTTGCACTTGAAGCTTCTCAACATTTGACATCTCAAATCTCTTTGTTCCTGGGTGGCCATCCACAAGTGTGATACACAAGGTAAACCATAGCCATGGGCCTTGTGTAACCACTCAACCAAAAACCACCAAGCAATTACCATTCCACCCAGGTGATTCATTAACTTAGTTGTTTTATTAAACAAAAACACAAGTCCTCAGACTTAGAAATTTTTCCATAGTGTGAATATATATTCCACCCTTGTTTTCTACTAGCTAAGATAAGCATGATAGTAGTAGGAGTCTTAACTTAGGAAATTTTACTAAGGTTTCATCTACTAGGATTTCCCATAGCAACGTTTATACTTAGCAAAAATTCCATGCAAGTTTTACTTAGAAAAATCACTAGTGCATAGTGAAAGTAATGGGACAAAGTATGAAGCATCACTTGCCTTTTTGGTAGAGGGTATAAGTTCACTCCTTGTCCTTGCAACAATCACACTCTTCAAGTCACTACAATTCAATCAAGCAAGGCACAATCTCAATCTACCAATCAAGCAAAACATCACATAAAATGATAAAGTCAAAGTAATGCATCCAAGCATGCCAAGTTTTGTTTTATTTGAAAAAGTGGTTCCTAATGGGTAATGAACATTTGAAAACACCTAATTGTCATTTTGTAAAGTGGCAAAGTCATTTGCAAAAGGTTTCACTTCATAAACCATTTTCAAAACAAGGTATCATTTTATGTGGTGTAGAAATGTTTTTACTAAGGCATTAATCTATAGGGTTCACAAAATATGTTTTCAAACCTTAAAACTTTGTGTTTAGGGCCAGAGAGTTTAAAACAAAACATTTCCCAAAGGTTTTCTTCCAAAACTATTTCTAATAAATAAAACATATTTTTATTTGACTAGAATTGGTTTTAAATCCAAGAATCATTCTTTTGTTTCTCCAAATACATTTTTGAATCCACAAAGTGTTTCCTATGGTCAGTAGGTTCAAAACACTCCATTTGCAAAAGATTTTATGCCCAAAATCATTTTTGAATAATTTTTACATCCTAAACAAGCATACATAAGTTTCTGCAAAAACAAACCATTTAACAGAAACTTTTTACTAAACAAATGGCATGGTTGGCTAGGGATTTTTCCACTGATTCCAATGATATAAAGTTTGCAAATTTTGGACGTGTGGATCAAAAGTTATAAGGGTTTCAAATTTGCAAATCAATCTGATTTCAATTTCTGTTTTAAAACAAAGACTGGCCACTCGTCGCGTTTTTATTGGGCGGTACCGGTTCGCGCGGATTGCGCTCTGCGGTTCGTTGGATCTAAACAGATCGCACGACACGGGTTGACTCATACCGCTTCGCTCCGTTCTATTCACAGCCACACGATATCGATCTAACAGCTACAATCAACTTGCCACTAACTGGCGGCGTTGCGCGGCGGCAGACGGCGGCGCACGCTCTGGCGGCGAGCTTGCCGATGGTACAGGAAGCAAAGAAGGAAGTGGAGATGCTCACCGTGATTGCAGTGACGTGGGGATGCTCAAGGTACGGTCAGCTCGTCGAGGGGCGCTCTGGTTCTAGCGGGATTTCTCGCCGGAGTGGGGGACGGCGTCGGGCGGCTCTGGTCGTTGTCGGGGGCGACACTGTGGTTCACTCCGAGGCAAAATGAGGACACGGTTAGATGCAGCCGAGTGTGGCGAGTGTAGGAGCATGAACGAGAGGGCGTGGGGTGGTCTGTCTTACCAGGGGGAGGTCGCCGGAGAAGTAGCAGACGCGGTGGTGCTCAGAGGTGGTCGGATTCGACGCTCTGGGGCGCCCGCAGGTGAATGGGAGGTACGGACAGATGCGCCTGTGAGTGGGGATCACGGCGGTGTGCTTAGGAAGGCAAGGGGCGGCGAGGTTCGGCCGGAATTTACTGGGGATGTTCGTCGGAGCATTGGGGTGTAAATCTGATTCATGGCAGCTTGGTGGCTCTCGTGCAACGGTGTTTGAGGGTAAAGGAGGAGAAGGCGCATGCGATTAAAAGTGCGTGGTCGCAGGGTGGAGTAATGGCCGTTAACAGCGTGAATTGATCGCCGGAGTAAAGGACAGGAAACGGCGAGGCGACGTGGTCAGGGGGAAGACGATGCTGAGGTGGTGTGGGGCCTGGGCGTCAGCGAAGGAGTGAGAGGGAAAGAGGGTCCACCAGTCAGTCGCTCTGCGGGTGCGGGTTCAGGTGAAAAACGATTCGCGCGTGGGAAAGAAGCTAGGCTGCTACCGGGCTTGTTGGGCTTGGCCAGTTGGGCTGCGTCTGACTCTATTTTTTTTCTTTCAAATGCTTTTTCTTTTCCTATTTCTATTTTCTATTTTGAATTTCAAACAACAAATCAAACAACCAAATCAAATAAACTTCCACTAAACTTTATATTGAGTTTAGCTCTGTCTATCAACACAAATCAAAGTCCAAAACAAAATAATATTTTTAATCTTTTTAGGATCCATTTATTAATTGAATAAAATGGACCTTAGTTATTAAATCAAATAAGGTTTGATTTATTTAAAATCTCCATTTGCAATCTAAATATTATCAAAACCAAATCAGTAGGTTTTATTTGAAAATACAAAATACTAGGAAGACTTGTTTAAAATAAAATAACATGTTTTGATGTTTAATTAAAGTGGTAAAACCTTTATTTTAATAAAATTGGTTTAATAATAAACTCCTTATTTTTATTTAAATAAACCTTTACTCTTTTAATCAAAACAAAACATTTTATTTCAAAAGCTTGGCCAAGGTTTAATTTGGCTCTATAAAACAATCCTTATTTATAAATCTACCTTTTCTTTTGAAAACCAAATCTTTTATTAAAAGATCCAAAAATAGTAATTTTAAATATTTTTAAGTTTATTGTTTATTTATCTTTTTAAATCCCTTTAGGATTTTATTTGATCCAAATAGGTTTTGCAAGTTTCCAATTGGATTCAAAAGTTTCTTCTCACCCTGAAAATCAACAAATTTTATTTTATTCATTTATTTTTCACATTACAAGATTTGGAAAATCTTGGGATGTGACAGGCTACCACCCTTAAAATAAATCTTGTCCCGAGATTTGGGGAGGCTAGGGGTTACAAGTTGGCTCAAAAGCATCTAGGGTACTACCACCCTTGAGAATTTCCAACTAGTTTACATCTTGGCTTGCTTGGGATCTTGATGTAACTTTCCTGGACAGAAGTTTGCATAGTGGCCTAGTTCCTTGCATTTGAAACATGTGATAAGGCTGAGGTCTTGAGGTGGCTTCTCTGGACAATATGATGGATAATGTCCTAACTCTTTGCAGTGGTTGCACATCACTTGGCTAAAATCCTTCCTCATCTTGGGTTTCACTAACTTTTGTTTGTCTTCTTGGCTCTTCTTCTTTTCTGGGCATTCACTGGCATAGTGTCCCATCTCTTTGCAATTGTAACATTGCAACTGGCTTTTGTCCTTCTTTTTCTTTTTGGGTCTCTCCAAAGCTAGGAGTTCTTCTAGTTCATGTTCTTCATTCCTCACCTCAGAGGTGGGAAATCTTTCTCTCTTCTTGGGGCAGTTACTAGAGATATGAATTTCTTCTTCACAATTAGGGCATTGATCTTCATGCTCCTTGCATGTATGATCCTTGTCTCTACAAATATTGCATGCTTGGGTTCCTTCTAGAATAACATCTTTGTCATCCTTGTTGTCATTAGCTCTTTGGGAAAAGTTTTCTCCCATGTTGATCATTTGAGTAACCAATCCTTGCAACAATTGGGATTGAAGTTTCAAAATCCTTTGTATGGCTGGGTCTAGTCCATTGTTGTTGGCTAAAAGTTGAGTTGTCATTTGGCTCAACTGGTTTTGGGTTGCTATAAGTTCTCTCATGTTGTCCTCTTGGTTGTTGTTGGTGTCATCAACCTTGATGTTGGAGTTTCTTGGAGTAGTCATCTGTTTGGGTTGAATTGAGGTTAGAATAGGCAAGATATTTCTAAGGAAATCAATTCTAATCACACACATCACAATTCACACAAGCAATGTGCAAGCAATCACAAGCCAAACATTTCACTCAAACAACAAAGTTCAAGCACATCTTTAGGCAACCAAAAATATTTTTGTTACACCACATAAGTTGGTGGGTTGGTCTTAAACTAAATATGGTGGTCCATCTATATGGTTCACTTGAGTCCTTTCCATCTTCCTTGGTTGATTCTTCTTGCATGAGATCATGGTTTCCTTGGGAAAACTCTTGGTCACAAAACTTCAAAGGTGATGGTGGCTCCTTCTAATTTGTGTTTCCTTAGTCTCCAAATCTTGAGTAAGATTTCTTGTCTCACTTCTCCTTAGTGATATCCAAGGTTGAGGTCCTTGGTGAATATGCTTAAGATGTTGAAGTCATTAGAGTTGAAGATGTCGAAGCCATTAGAGTTGATGAAGTCCTTTGCTCATGGTGAAGTCTTTGGTCATGGGGTAGGTTTTTCCATCAAGTTTGAAATAGATGAGATGTAGAATCAAAACCAAAATGGTTTAAGGAAAGAGTTTACAAGATTGTTTTGTAAATAAGTTTTTGGAACAAATACAACTCCTATTTTTCTAAGGGTTTTTGTCCAATCCTAGGGTTACAAATCCTACAGGCAACACAATGCTCTGATACCATCTGTAAGGTTCCCAACCTTTAATAAGGTAGAGTTCCCCGTGTTTACAATGCTAGTCCCTAGATCAATAGCTAGCATCCACAATTAAGATGTAATATCAAGAAACAAAGGTCATAATACAACTTTATAACCAGGAATAACATAATTTTATTACATCTTACATAGCTCATTTGGCTATTACATTACATTGCAGCAGAATTTCTATAAGCATGGGGTCCTTCATCTTCAAAGTGCCACATGCAAACATGTTGGTTGTAGACTTGTAAACCTAATCAATCAACTTCACTAATATCAAACAAACCTGCAACATAACAAGTTACAGCCACAAGGGTCAATACATTTGAATTGTATTGGCAAGTGATACTATGGTAGTATAGTGGAGTCTATCATCTATATGCATTTGGCTAAGTGGAGCTTAGGCTTGCATTGCTCAAAATAGATTTTCCTTATCATTTGAAAACACTAAGTTTTGCTTGACAAAATAATCTTTCCCAAAGCATCTCCCAATCAAAGATTGAAGATCCTTTAACCTTTGTTCAACCACAAGTTTTTAACTTAGAAATTTGGATGATGAGATTCTTAATTGCTTCCATGTCTTGATGCTCAAATTGTCCTTTGCCAGGGACATGGCTAAGTACTTAGATTTTACACTCTGCAGAGGTGGTGCACTTTCCCCACAAGACTTGGTTTCAC
Source organism: Avena atlantica (assembly GCA_910589765.1). Lineage (NCBI taxonomy): Eukaryota > Viridiplantae > Streptophyta > Magnoliopsida > Poales > Poaceae > Avena > Avena atlantica. Next base: position 429,914,944 of record OU342735.1, on the reverse strand, counting down.
CAAGACAAGATCTTTCGGAAGCCTTTCCTTAGACCAAATGGACGCGTTCCAACCTATCATCCCTCTACCACCAACTGTCCAAATGGCTAAGTTCCAGCAACCTATGTGATCCAGGCAGAGCCCATATTGCCAAGTGGTTGCACTTGAAGCTTCTCAACATTTGACATCTCAAATCTCTTTGTTCCTGGGTGGCCATCCACAAGTGTGATACACAAGGTAAACCATAGCCATGGGCCTTGTGTAACCACTCAACCAAAAACCACCAAGCAATTACCATTCCACCCAGGTGATTCATTAACTTAGTTGTTTTATTAAACAAAAACACAAGTCCTCAGACTTAGAAATTTTTCCATAGTGTGAATATATATTCCACCCTTGTTTTCTACTAGCTAAGCTAAGCATGATAGTAGTAGGAGTCTTAACTTAGGAAATTTTACTAAGGTTTCATCTACTAGGATTTCCCATAGCAAGGTTTATACTTAGCAAAAATTCCATGCAAGTTTTACTTAGAAAAATCACTAGTGCATAGTGAAAGTAATGGGACAAAGTATGAAGCATCACTTGCCTTTTTGGTAGAGGGTATAAGTTCACTCCTTGTCCTTGCAACAATCACACTCTTCAAGTCACTACAATTCAATCAAGCAAGGCACAATCTCAATCTACCAATCAAGCAAAACATCACATAAAATGATAAAGTCAAAGTAATGCATGCAAGCATGCCAAGTTTTGTTTTATTTTAAAAAGTGGTTCCTAATGGGTCATGAACATTTTAAAACACCTAATGGTCATTTTGTAAAGTGGCAAAGTCATTTGCAAAAGGTTTCACTTCATAAACCATTTTCAAAACAAGGTATCATTTTATGTGGTGTAGAAATGTTTTTACTAAGGCATTAATCTATAGGGTTCACAAAATATGTTTTCAAACCTTAAAACTTTGTGTTTAGGGTCAGAGAGTTTAAAACAAAACATTTCCCAAAGGTTTTCTTCCAAAACTATTTCTAATAAATAAACCATATTTTTATTTGACTAGAATTGGTTTTAAATCCAAGAATCATTCTTTTGTTTCTCCAAATACATTTTTGAATCCACAAAGTGTTTCCTATGGTCAGTAGGTTCAAAACACTCCATTTGAAAAAGATTTTATCCCCAAAATCATTTTTGAACAATTTTTACATCCTAAACAAGCATACATAAGTTTCTACAAAAACAAACCATTTAGCAGAAACTTTTTACTAAACAAATGGCATGGTTGGCTAGGGCTTGTTCCAGTGATTCCAATGATATAAAGTTTGCAAATTTTGGACGTGTGGATCAAAAGTTACAAGGGTTTCAAATTTGCAAATCAATCTGACTTCAATTTCTGTTTTAAAACAAAGACTGGCCACGCGTCGCGTTTTTATTGGGCGGTACCGGTTCGCGCGGATTGCGCTCTGCGGTTCGTTGGATCTAAACAGATCGCACGGTGCGGGTTGACTCATACCGCTTCGCTCCGTTCTATTCACAGACACATGCTATCGATCTAACAGCTACAATCAACTTGCCACTAACTGGAGGCGCTGCGCGGAGGCAGACGGAGGCGCACGCTCTGGCGGCGAGCTTGCCGACGGTACAGGAAGCAAAGAAGGAAGTGGAGATGCTCACCGTGATCGCGGTGATGTGGGGTTGCTCAAGGTACGGTCAGCTCGTCGAGGGGCGCTCTGGTTCTAGCGGGATTTCTCGCCGGAGTGGGGGACGGCGTTGGGCGGCTCTGGTCGTTGTCGGGGGTGACGCTGTGGTTCACTCCGAGGCAAAATGAGGACACGGTTAGATGCAGCCGAGTGTGGCGAGTGTAGGAGCATGAACGAGAGGGCGTGGGGCGGTCTGTCTTACCAGGGGGAGGTCGCCTGAGAAGTAGCAGACGCGGTGGTGCTCAGAGGTGGTCGGAGTCGACGCTCTGGGGCGCCCGCAGGTGAATGGGAGGTACGGACAGATGCGCCTGTGAGTGGGGATCACGACAGTGTGCTTAGGAAGGCAAGGGGTGGCGAGGTTCGACCGGAATTTACTAGGGATGTTCGTCAGAGCAGTGGCGGTGTAAATCTGATTCAGGGCAGCCTGGTGGCTCTCGTGCAACGGTGTTTGAGGGGAAAGGAGGAGAAGGCGCAGGCGATTAAAAGTGCGTGCTCGCAGGGTGGAGTAATGGCCGTTAACAGCACGAATTGATCGCCGGAGTAAAGGACAGGAAACGGCGAGGCGACGTGGTCAGGGGGAAGACGATGCTGAGGTGGTGTGGGGCCTGGGCATCAGCGAAGGAGTGAGAGGGAAAGAGGGTCCACCAGTCAGTCGCTCTGCGGGTGCGGGTTCAGGTGAAAAACGATCCGCGCGTGGGATAGAAGCTGGGCTGCTACCGGGCTTGTTGGGCTTGGCCAGTTGGGCTACGTCTGACTCTATTTTTTTTCTTTCAAATGCTTTTTCTTTTCCTTTTTCTATTTTCTGTTTTGAATTTCAAACAACAAATCAAACAACCAAATCAAATAAACTTCCACTAAACTTTATATTGAGTTTAGCTCTGTTTATCAACACAAATCAAAGTCCAAAACAAAATAATATTTTTAATCTTTTTAGGATCCATTTATTAATTAAATAAAATGGACCTTAGTTATTAAATCAAATAGGGTTTGATTTATTTAAAATCTCCATTTGCAATCTAAATATTATCAAAACCAAATCAGTAGGTTTTATTTGAAAATACAAAATACTTGGAAGACTTTTTTAAAATAAAATAACATGTTTTGATGTTTAATTAAAGTGGTAAAACCTTTATTTTAATAAAATTGGTTTAATAATAAACTCCTTATTTTTATTTAAATAAACCTTTACTCTTTTAATCAAAACAAAACATTTTATTTCAAAAGCTTGGCCAAGGTTTAATTTGGCTCTATAAAACAATCCTTATTTATAAATCTACCTTTTCTTTTGAAAACCAAATCTTTTATTAAAAGATCCAAAAATAGTAATTTTAAATATTTTTAAGTTTATTGTTTATTTATCTTTTTAAATCCCTTTAGGATTTTATTTGATCCAAATAGGTTTTGAAAGTTTCCAATTGGATTCAAAAGTTTCTTCTCACCCTGAAAATCAACAAAGTTTTATTTTATTCATTTATTTTTCACATTACAAGATTTGGAAAATCTTGGGATGTGACAGTTCAATAGGATAACAAGTCTACAACCAACATGACTGCCCGTGGCACTTTGAAGATAAAGGACTCCATGTTATATAGATATTTCTGATGCATTGTAATGAGATAGACAAATGAGCTTTGTAAGATGTAATGAATTATTTTATTCCTTGTTATAAGGTTGTATTATGACCTTTGTTTCTTGATATTACATCTTAAACTGTGGATGCTAGCTATTGATCCAGGGACTAGCATTGTTGTAGGGTTCGCAGCATAGAAAACAAAAAAAATTCCTACGATGTGAACTATGTACCAAGATCTACCTATTAGATACAAACAACGGGAGGATGTATATCCATAGAGAACATACCCTTGAAGACCGACAGAGCTTAACGAGTTCAACTCGTGGTTGATGTATACGATCTCTTGCCGATCTCAAGATCGAGAGGAAGTCCTAGCGCCGCAAAACAACAGCGCATCCGTGCTCGCACACACGTTCGAGGCACCGAGCAACCTCCGCCTCCTCGCTCCAGCGATGCAGCGGAAGCACAACTCTTTCTTTCCGAATAGCCACCGGGAACATGTATCTCGCTAGTCCGAGACCATGGGGGATAAATTCTAGAGGGGGAGAGAGATCCTTCACGAGGACGTGTGAGTGAGAGAGAGGGAGGGGGGCTCCTTTTATAGGGAGAGGGGGGGCACCCAAGGGGCCATGCGCCCAACCATGGGGCTGCCCCCACCTCTTCCACATTCATGTGGGTGGACACTCCACTCACTCAAATGCCTTTCAATTCCCTCCACTCAAAAACCCACTCAAATTCCCATTAAATTTCCACCAAATTTAATGCAAGCTCTCATTAAATAAAAATCCTTTTATTTATTCATAATTTTGTCAATTACTTTAATGACAAACATTCACATATAACCCCTTGCTAGTATTTCATTTCACATGCAGAAACACTTTCTGCAATTTCACCCGAAAACCCGTTTCGGTATCTAGTGAAATAAATTCCTGCGCTTGTTATTCTTTTCGGCATGAAACTTTTGCTCCAAATGGACGTCGGTGTCTCTTAAGTGTGTCACCCTATGATTCGCGAATAATGCGGACATGATCGAGACCCCTCTCAGATCAATAATCAGAAGCGGGATCTGGATACCCATACTGACTCCCACACATTCAACGATGACTTTCTTGTGATCGTCGGAACCTTTTACGCTAGAATCTTAATCCTTTTGTTTCGCGATATATTACATGTCCGAGATTCTATCATCGTTATCTCCATACCTATTGATCTCGTTACTGACATGCACTCTTTTCTCGTTCCTGTGATATAACATTCTAGTGATCAAATCACTTGCTTGCAAGCTAACCAATGTGATATCACCGAGAGGGCCCAGAGTATATCTATCCGTCATCGGGATGAAAAAATTCCAGTCTCGATCCATGGGCCTCAACATAACACTTTATTAGTTCTGAATCCATCTTTATAATCACCCTGTTATGGTGTGACGTTTGATGTTATCAAGAAACTCTTCCGGTGTTAGTGATTGACATGATCTCATGTTCTAAGGATTAGGATTACTTCGTAAGTTGTTATAGCAATATAAACTTAATGACTTTGATCGTAATGCTATACTTCGGATGAATGTTCATCACACCATTACACTAATGTTGTGACCCCGTTATTAACAACATCCAATGTCCATGATCAGGAAACCTTGATCATCTTGTTAATCAACGAGCTAGTTTATAAGAGAGGCATAACTAGGAACTTTCTGTTTGTTTATTAAACACACATGTATTATTGTTTCCGTATTAATACAATTATAGCATGAAAAATAAACATTTATCATAAACAAGGAATACGATAATAACCACTTTATTATTGCCTCTCGGGCATATTCCCTTCAGTCTCCCACTTGCACTAGAGACAATAATCTAGTTTGAAAACTTTGCGTATTGAACACCTATGGCTTTCTGGTGTTCCATATACGCAATTGCAAGTGGTTAACATAATCTACGGATCTGATGCTTCAGGTCCATGTGCATTTGCATGTCTTTGCGTCTTCACGCATCACTCATTCTCCAATGAGATGCCATTGTATAAATTTGGTCTTTCGGTGAGACCTTTAGTTCCTTGGGGTTAAATCATGTCGATACTACATACAATATATCTTTAGTGTTAGCCCGTTGCGAACCACACCTTAGTTTGATAACAAACTTCTTGACACAAATTCCCTCCTTTGTTGCTACTATAGCAGTCATATACTTAGCCTTTTGTTGTAGTATCCGTCATAATGTCTTAACTTTGGAATTCATCCAAATCCATCATGGAAACTTTCTTTCCATTTCATTGTGCCACTCATAGTTTAAATTGAGATAAACTTAATTTGTATCTTGTGACAAAACTAGTATCAATGTAACGCTTTACAATGAACTATTTGTGATTGTTTGTCACCTCTACACAAATATATTCTTAGTTCTTTGAAAAAGATCATAAGGATATCCTTACTATCGTCCAATGATCATTTTATGATTCATTCTGGTATATGCTCATAACACTTAGAGCATAGGACATATCTGGATGTGTACATATCATGGTATGATTGATCAAAAACATTCTCGTGATTTCACTCATCAAGTGTCAAAGCACTTGAATCTTGTTTCACTTATCAAGTGTCGATACACTTGAATCTTGATTCAATTCCTTTCCATGCAACAAGAACTGTTTCTTGTCGTTTCTATATCGAACTCCTTCAATATCTCATATATGTACGTTTGGCAGAACCATATTGGCGTCACAGTCTATCCACTATAGACATTCACGCTAAATATTCGGGTTTTGCCTAAGTATTTCATCGAAATGAAATTCTTAACCTTTGTCAATAAAAGATACATCATTTCTAATCAACAAGATGTCCTCCACATAATGTATTAGAAATATGTCTCAACGCTCCCACTTAATTTCTTGCAAATGCAAGCATCTTCATCGTCTCCTGATGAAAACTCCTTTTCATTAAGGTGAAGATTCCAACTCCGCGATGCTTACTTGAACCATTGAAGTTTGCATGCCCTTTTTAGCATCCTTTGAATTAACAAAACCCTTTGGATCGTGTCATGTACACGTCCTAGGTAACCATTCTATTAGAAGAACTTTGTTTTGTTTATTCATCTACCATATAACAAATTATATGTAGTGGTTGCTACTTTAATCCGTCCAGACTAAATATCGCTATGAAAGATCAAATCTTGTCATAGTCAACTCCTTGAACATTGTCGTAAAATACTTTACGACATGTCGACTATTTCATAGATGTGAAACATCCATGTCTGTTTCTTTATAGATCCAAATACGACCGATAGGTTTTTACACCTTTCCGGAGGGTCTTCCAAGTTCAAAACTTGATTTCTCGTGTATGGAACTATCACGGATTTTATGGCTTCAAGCCATTTGACGGAGTCAGGGCCCATCATCGCTTATTTGTAGTCGGTTCATCATTGTCAAACAGTAATGATTTACTCTCAAATCTCAATCATTTGATTGTTTATCTGACCTCCATGGTTCAATAGGAACTTTAGACCTCCGTGACCGCAACCTTTGAGGCACGTGATCCATGAGTATTCTGGCTACCTCCGGAACATTTTCCGGTGCTGCGCAACTCAGCACATATAGCTAAGGTTCGTTAACCTTATCAAAGTTCTATTGTCCTCCCACTTAACATTTATGAAAATTCCTTCTTCAAGAAACTTCACGTTTCAAGCGACAAACCCTTTTGTCCTTGGTGTTATGGAGGAATAACCAATTGTTATTCAAAATAACCTATAAAGACATGCTCATACGACTTTGGTTGTAAACATCTTACTTATGTTTAGCATACCAAAATTTAAGAAATGACAACTTGGGTTTTACCCCAAACCATAACTTCCATGGTGTCATTTCAACGGATCAAGATGGAGCTCTTTTCAGTGTAAAAGCGGAAGTCTCTAAAGCTTTTAATCTTTTTAAACATAATGGCAGTTTTATAAATAACACCTTTGATCCAACCATGTCAAACAAGGTTTCATTACAAATCTCAAACACTCCATACTCCTATGGTGTTTCGGGAGATGTAAATCTAGGTGTTTTGCTAAACTTGCAACTCAAATAAATCCCTTTTATGATAAAATCATAAATCATTTATTTTCTTGTTACACTTGCAACTCAAATAAATCCCTTATGATAAAATCATAAACCATTTATTTTCTTGTTACAATGATTTTCACTTCATCTTGAAAGTCTTTGAACGTTTTCAAATATTTCATACTTCTTTCTCATTAAGTGAACATTCACTCAAATTTCCGGAGAAAGCATATGAAGTTGAAATCCATCGCTTACGACTATACATAATGGACTACATACATCGATATGTATAAATTCCAATAATTTAGTCGTTCGTTCTTCTTTGGCCTTTGAACGAAATTTTAATTATCACGTGGAAAGTCTCACAAGCGTCACTTGATCAAATCAAAGACTCCAAAAATCCATGAATATGGAGATTCTTCATGTTTTCTTTCCTATATAATTTAAACAGCGATGTCACTTCGTAAGTGATCTTTCAATCATTTGTATTGCGACATTTTAGCATTAGGTTTTATGGATGTGATTTGTCCAACTAGATTTGTAAATCATCCATTTTATATGGAATACGGTAATTATTTGAACAACCTTTGTTCTCATAATACCTGATTTAAATAACAATTATTAAAACAAACCTTGAAGTCAAGATTTGATGTCAACGAGAAATACAAACAACGGTTTGTTTGTTTTGGATGAACATCATCACATATTCTCTTGCTAGTTACTTAGGCCATTGTGGTTCATGAATTGCGTCATTCCGTATGAAATTTCATACCAACCAATTCGGTATCCAATACCCAAGAACCACATTGTTTAACAAGCAAAGAATACAACCATAACATGTACCAATCTTTTCTTTTCTGCCAAATATATTTTATAGATTCTCTTTCAGCATTTCCTTTTCCTTTTTAAAAGAATCTATCAACATCAAAAGTGGCGCCATATACATGACACATAGTCCAAAGCGTGTATATTCAAATAATAATACCTTTGGACTTGCACTTTGAAGTAGATCACCATCATCAAAATGATCGGTATTCTTTCAAAATCCATTCTTTAGAAATCTTTTAGTGTAGTAAACATTTTACATACATTTTCTATTCACCCTTATCATGACGACTTTCATGATCAAGCTACTTTAGCTTATAAAGGCGAATCGTGAGTATAACATTACTTTCCAAAACCCTTTTGGATGATTAGGATGTCTAGCATCTCCAACCTTCGTAAATTCTCATCCAATATGAGAACATATATTATACTCTATCATATTGCTACCAAAACATTGTTTCAGATATCGTTATATCTGCCACACATGATGATTTCTAAAATAATTCTTTCAGCTCCTCGATAAACTTGATATTAAAACAATCAAGAATCATGGAGTCAAACATGATACTTAAGATACTAACACTGGAATTGTTACTCTCGATTTAATACCAATTATTAAATTTCACGGAGTAAACAGAGTTTGCTGAAAGTTTGCAATAGGACTTTAAACTTTAGATTGACACTCAACACAATACGATACCAGTTCGAAAAGTATATATCCAGAATTCTATAGTTCTATTATCTCAATTACAACTATGCATAAGGTGGTGAACGAATGCCAATGACTACAACAAATTATGCAAATTCACTTTGATTTAATTTATGATAAATTGAGTTCTACTAATCCAAATTAGAAATAAACTCCCACTCAAAAACGACACCCCTCGTGTCTTTTTGGTGATTACATGAACCAAATCCACTACACCAAGTCCGATCATCACGTGAGCCGGTATAGCTTCAAAGGCGAGCATCCATATGGTCATCATATCAAAACATATGACTCATGTTTAACCTTTCGGTCCGTGTTCCGAGGCCATGTCTGTACATGCTAGGCTCGCCAAGTAAGAACCTTAGTATTCGCGTGTGTAACCGTCTTACACCCGAAATATGCTCGTGGATTCAAGTACACCCGATCATCACGTGATGTCTTGAAGCGACGAAACATTGTCGATGCATACTTAAGGAAGAACACATTTTTATCTTGATATCTAAATGAGGGATCATCTTATTATGCTAATAAAACGCCAAACAAGCAATATAAGATGCAATCAAACATCACTTGTTTGTAAGTGAAGTGATATGGTTCCCGCATATGATCTCCATCATGTGCACTGTGGTATGATCTCTATCATACCTCTATGTGTAAGGCCAAGGTCTATGGAACTTACACGTTATGTGTGTTGTAAGAGTATCATCTTATATTTATACTTACAACATCACCATATCATAACACTAGCCCAACAACAATCTAAACTAGACGCCTCTAATTTATCCATTGCAAGTTTTACGTGGCTTACGACTTTCAAAGATAGAACCGTTCTTACCTACAAACATGAACCACAACGAGGATAACCAAATTGTTGACAACTCGTTGTAAATTAGATATTGACTATAGTAGGAGAGACAGACACCCGCTAGCCACTTATGCAAAACTAGTTGCATGTCAAGCGTGGAACAGGTCTCATGTGCGAGGACATGTAAAGTTTGTCTGGGCCGCTTCATCCCACTATGCCACCAATATCCAAAGTACAACTAAGAAGCAATAAAATGATCATCATCGCCCACATACTCATATGTGTACTACCCGTGCAAAGTATCTACGCATAGATCCCGCTCTGATACCACTGTAGGGTTTGCAGCATAGAAAACAAAAAAAATTCCTATGATGTGAACTATGTACCAAGATCTAACTATTAGATACAAACAACGGGCGGATGTATATCCATAGAGAACATACCATTGAAGACCGACAAAGCTTAACGAGTTCAACTCGTGGTTGATGTATACGATCTCTTGCCGATCTCAAGATCGAGAGGAAGTCATAGCGCCGCAAAACAGCAGCGCATCCGTGCTCGCACACACGTTCGAGGCACCGAGCAACCTCCGCCTCCTCGCTCCAGCGATGCAGCGGAAGCACAACTCTTTCTTGCCGAATAGCCACCGGGAACATGTATCTCGCTAGTCCGAGACCATGGGGGATAAATTCTAGAGGGGGAGAGAGATCCTTCACGAGGAGGTGTGAGTGAGAGAGAGGGAGGGGGGCTCCTTTTATAGGGAGAGGGGGGGCACCCAAGGGGCCATGCGCCCAACCATGGGGCTGCCCCCACCTCTTCCACATTCATGTGGGTGGACACTCCACTCACTCAAATGCCTTTCAATTCCCTCCACTAAAAAACCCACTCAAATTCCCATTAAATTTCCACCAAATTTAATGCAAGCTCTCATTAAATAAAACTCCTTTTATTTATTCAGAATTTTGTCAATTAATTTAATGACAAACATTCACATATAACCCCTTGCTAGTATTTCATTTCACATGCAGAAACACTTTCTGCAATTTCACCCGAAAACCCGTTTCGGTATCTAGTGAAATAAATTCCTGCGCTTGTTATTCTTTTCGGCATGAAACTTTTGCTCCAAATGGACGTCGGTGTCTCTTAAGTGTGTCACCCTATGGTTCGCGAATAATGCGGACATGATCGAGACCCCTCTCAGATCAATAATCAGAAGCGGGATCTGGAGACCCATACTGACTCCCACACATTCAACGATGACTTTCTTGTGATCGTCGGAACCTTTTACGCTAGTATCTTAATCCTTTTGTTTCGCGATATATTACATGTCTGAGATTCGATCATCATTATCTCCATACCTATTTTGATCTCGTTACTGACATGCACTCTTTTCTCGTTCCTGTGATATAACATTCTAGTGATCAAATCACTTGCTTGCAAGCTAACCAATGTGATATCACCGAGAGGGCCCAGAGTATATCTATCCGTCATCGGGATGAACAAATTCCAGTCTCGATCCATGGGCCTCAACATAACACTTTATTAGTTCTGAATCCATCTTTATAATCACCCTGTTACGGTGTGACGTTTGATGTTATCAAGAAACTCTTCCGGTGTTAGTGATTGACATGATCTCATGTTCTAAGGATTAGGATTACTTCGTAAGTTGTTATAGCAATATAAACTTAATGACTTTGATCGTAATGCTATACTCCGGATGAATGTTCATCACACCATTACACTAATGTTGTGACCCCGTTATTAACAACATCCAATGTCCATGATCAGGAAACCTTGATCATCTTGTTAATCAACGAGCTAGTTTATAAGAGAGGCATAACTAGGAACTTTCTGTTTGTTTATTAAACACACATGTATTATTGTTTCCGTATTAATACAATTATAGCATGCAAAATAAACATTTATCATAAACAAGGAATACGATAATAACCACTTTATTATTGCCTCTCGGGCATATTCCCTTCAGTCTCCCACTTGCACTAGAGACAATAATCTAGTTTGAAAACTTTGCGTATTGAACACCTATGGCTTTCTGGTGTTCCATATACGCAATTGCAAGTGGTTAACATAATCTACGGATCTGATGCTTCAGGTCCATGTGCATTTGCATGTCTTTGCGTCTTCACGCATCACTCATTCTCCAATGAGATGCCATTGTATAAATTTGTTCTTCGGTGAGACCTTTAGTTCCTTGGGGTTAAATCATGTCGATACTACATACAATATATCTTTAGTGTTAGCCCGTTGCGAACCACACCTTAGTTTGATAACAAACTTCTTGACACAAATTCCCTCCTTTGTTGCTACTATAGCAGTCATATACTTAGCCTTTTGTTGTAGTATCCGTCATAATGTCTTAACTTTGGAATTCATCCAAATCCATCATGGAAACTTTCTTTCCATTTCATTGTGCCACTCATAGTTTAAATTGAGATAAACTTAATTTGTATCTTGTGACAAAACTAGTATCAATGTAACGCTTTACAATGAACTATTTGTGATTGTTTGTCACCTCTACACAAATATATTCTTAGTTCTTCGAAAAAGATCATAAGGATATCCTTACTATCGTCCAATGATCATTTTATGATTCATTCTGGTATATGCTCATAACACTTAGAGCATAGGACATATCTGGATGTGTACATATCATGGTATGATTGATCAAAAACATTCTCGTGATTTCACTCATCAAGTGTCAAAGCACTTGAATCTTGTTTCACTTATCAAGTGTCGATACACTTGAATCTTGATTCAATTCCTTTCCATGCAACAAGAACTGTTTCTTGTCGTTTCTATATCGAACTCCTTCAATATCTCATATATGTACGTTTGGCAGAACCATATTGGCGTCACAGTCTATCCACTATAGACATTCACGCTAAATATTCGGGTTTTGCCTAAGTATTTCATCGAAATGAAATTCTTAACCTTTGTCAATAAAAGATACATCATTTCTAATCAACAAGATGTCCTCCACATAATGTATTAGAAATATGTCTCAACGCTCCCACTTAATTTCTTGCAAATGCAAGCATCTTCATCGTCTCCTGATGAAAACTCCTTTTCATTAAGGTGAAGATTCCAACTCCGCGATGCTTACTTGAACCATTGAAGTTTGCATGCCCTTTTTAGCATCCTTTGAATTAACAAAACCCTTTGGATCGTGTCATGTACACGTCCTAGGTAACCATTCTATTAGAAGAACTTTGTTTTGTTTATTCATCTACCATATAACAAATTATATGTAGTGGTTGCTACTTTAATCCGTCCAGACTAAATATCGCTATGAAAGATCAAATCTTGTCATAGTCAACTCCTTGAACATTGTCGTAAAATACTTTACGACATGTCGACTATTTCATAGATGTGAAACATCCATGTCTGTTTCTTTATAGATCCAAATACGACCGATAGGTTTTTACACCTTTCCGGAGGGTCTTCCAAGTTCAAAACTTGATTTCTCGTGTATGGAACTATCACGGATTTTATGGCTTCAAGCCATTTGACGGAGTCAGGGCCCATCATCGCTTATTTGTAGTCGGTTCATCATTGTCAAACAGTAATGATTTACTCTCAAATCTCAATCATTTGATTGTTTATCTGACCTCCATGGTTCAATAGGAACTTTAGACCTCCGTGACCGCAACCTTTGAGGCACGTGATCCATGAGTATTCTGGCTACCTCCGGAACATTTTCCGGTGCTGCGCAACTCAGCACATATAGCTAAGGTTCGTTAACCTTATCAAAGTTCTATTGTCCTCCCACTTAACATTTATGAAAATTCCTTCTTCAAGAAACTTCACGTTTCAAGCGACAAACCCTTTTGTCCTTGGTGTTATGGAGGAATAATCAATTGTTATTCGAAATAACCTATAAAGACATGCTCATACGACTTTGGTTGTAAACATCTTACTTATGTTTAGCATACCAAAATTTAAGAAATGACAACTTGGGTTTTACCCCAAACCATAACTTCCATGGTGTCATTTCAACGGATCAAGATGGAGCTCTTTTCAGTGTAAAAGCGGAAGTCTCTAAAGCTTTTAATCTTTTTAAACATAATGGCAGTTTTATAAATAACACCTTTGATCCAACCATGTCAAACAAGGTTTCATTACAAATCTCAAACACTCCATACTCCTATGGTGTTTCGGGAGATGTAAATCTAGGTGTTTTGCTAAACTTGCAACTCAAATAAATCCCTTTTATGATAAAATCATAAATCATTTATTTTCTTGTTACACTTGCAACTCAAATAAATCCCTTATGATAAAATCATAAACCATTTATTTTCTTGTTACAATGATTTTCACTTCATCTTGAAAGTCTTTGAACGTTTTCAAATATTTCATACTTCTTTCTCATTAAGTGAACATTCACTCAAATTTCCGGAGAAAGCATATGAAGTTGAAATCCATCGCTTACGACTATACATAATGGACTACATACATCGATATGTATAAATTCCAATAATTTAGTCGTTCGTTCTTCTTTGGCCTTTGAACGAAGTTTTAATTATCACGTGGAAAGTCTCACAAGCGTCACTTGATCAAATCAAAGACTCCAAAAATCCATGAATATGGAGATTCTTCATGTTTTCTTTCCAATATAATTTAAACAGCGATGTCACTTCGTAAGTGATCTTTCAATCATTTGTATTGCGACATTTTAGCATTAGGTTTTATGGATGTGATTTGTCCAACTAGATTTGTAAATCATCCATTTTATATGGAATACGGTAATTATTTGAACAACCTTTGTTCTCATAATACCTGATTTAAATAACAATTATTAAAACAAACCTTGAAGTCAAGATTTGATGTCAACGAGAAATACAAACAACGGTTTGTTTGTTTTGGATGAACATCATCACATATTCTCTTGCTAGTTACTTAGGCCATTGTGGTTCATGAATTGCGTCATTCCGTATGAAATTTCATACCAACCAATTCGGTATCCAATACCCAAGAACCACATTGTTTAACAAGCAAAGAATACAACCATAACATGTACCAATCTTTTCTTTTCTGCCAAATATATTTTATAGATTCTCTTTCAGCATTTCCTTTTCCTTTTTAAAAGAATCTATCAACATCAAAAGTGGCGCCATATACATGACACATAGTCCAAAGCGTGTATATTCAAATAATAATACCTTTGGACTTGCACTTTGAAGTAGATCACCATCATCAAAATGATCGGTATTCTTTCAAAATCCATTCTTTAGAAATCTTTTAGTGTAGTAAACATTTTACATACATTTTCTATTCACCCTTATCATGACGACTTTCATGATCAAGCTACTTTAGCTTATAAAGGCGAATCGTGAGTATAACATTACTTTCCAAAACCCTTTTGGATGATTAGGATGTCTAGCATCTCCAACCTTCGTAAATTCTCATCCAATATGAGAACATATATTATACTCTATCATATTGCTACCAAAACATTGTTTCAGATATCGTTATATCTGCCACACATGATGATTTCTAAAATAATTCTTTCAGCTCCTCGATAAACTTGATATTAAAACAATCAAGAATCATGGAGGCAAACATGATACTTAAGATACTAACACTGGAATTGTTACTCTCGATTTAATACCAATTATTAAATTTCACGGAGTAAACAGAGTTTGCTGAAAGTTTGCAATAGGACTTTAAACTTTAGATTGACACTCAACACAATACGATACCAGTTCAAAAAGTATATATCCAGAATTCTATAGTTCTATTATCTCAATTACAACTATGCATAAGGTGGTGAACGAATGCCAATGACTACAACAAATTATGCAAATTCACTTTGATTTAATTTATGATAAATTGAGTTCTACTAATCCAAATTAGAAATAAACTCCCACTCAAAAACGACACCCCTCGTGTCTTTTTGGTGATTACATGAACCAAATCCACTACACCAAGTCCGATCATCACGTGAGTCGGTATAGCTTCAAAGGCGAGCATCCATATGGTCATCATATCAAAACATATGACTCATGTTTAACCTTTCGGTCCGTGTTCCGAGGCCATGTCTGTACATGCTAGGCTCGCCAAGTAAGAACCTTAGTATTCGCGTGTGTAACCGTCTTACACCCGAGATATGCTCGTGGATTCAAGTACACCCGATCATCACGTGATGTCTTGAAGCGACGAAACATTGTCGGTGCATACTTAAGGAAGAACACATTTTTATCTTGATATCTAAATGAGGGATCATCTTATTATGCTAATAAAACGCCAAACAAGCAATATAAGATGCAATCAAACATCACTTGTTCGTAAGTGAAGTGATATGGTTCCCGCATATGATCTCCATCATGTGCACTGTGGTATGATCTCTATCATACCTCTATGTGTAAGGCCAAGGTCTATGGAACTTACACGTTATGTGTGTTGTAAGAGTATCATCTTATACTTCTACTTACAACATCACCATATCATAACACTAGCCCAACAACAATCTAAACTAGACGCCTCTAATTTATCCATTGCAAGTTTTACGTGGCTTACGGCTTTCGAAGATAGAACCGTTCTTACCTACAAACATGAACCACAACGAGGATAACCAAATTGTTGACAACTCGTTGTAAATTAGATATTGACTATAGTAGGAGAGACAGACACCCGCAAGCCACTTATGCAAAACTAGTTGCATGTCAAGCGTGGAACAGGTCTCATGTGCGAGGACATGTAAAGTTTGTCTGGGCCGCTTCATACCACTATGCCACCAATATCCAAAGTACAACTAAGAAGCAATAAAATGATCATCATCGCCCACATACTCATATGTGTACTACCCGTGCAAAGTATCTACGCATAGATCCCGCTCTGATACCACTGTAGGGTTTGCAGCATAGAAAACAAAAAAAATTCCTATGATGTGAACTATGTACCAAGATCTAACTATTAGATACAAACAACGGGCGAATGTATATCCATAGAGAACATACCCTTGAAGACCGACAAAGCTTAACGAGTTCAACTCGTGGTTGATGTAGACGATCTCTTGCCGATCTCAAGATCGAGAGGAAGTCATAGCGCCGCAAAACAGCAGCACATCCGTGCTCGCACACACGTTCGAGGCACCGAGCAACCTTCGCCTCCTCGCTCCAGCGATGCAGCGGAAGCACAACTCTTTCTTGCCGAATAGCCACCGGGAACATGTATCTCGCTAGTCCGAGACCATGGGGGATAAATTCTAGAGGGGGGGAGAGATCCTTCACGAGGAGGTGTGAGTGAGAGAGAGGGAGGGGGATCCTTTTATAGGGAGAGGGGGGGCACCCAAGGGGCCATGCGCCCAGCCATGGGGCTGCCCCCACCTCTTCCACATTCATGTGGGTGGACACTCCACTCACTCAAATGCCTTTCAATTCCCTCCACTCAAAAACCCACTCAAATTCCCATTAAATTTCCACCAAATTTAATGCAAGCTCTCATTAAATAAAACTCCTTTTATTTATTCAGAATTTTGTCAATTACTTTAATGACAAACATTCACATATAACCCCTTGCTAGTATTTCATTTCACATGCAGAAACACTTTCTGCAATTTCACCCGAAAACCCGTTTCGGTATCTAGTGAAATAAATTCCTGCGCTTGTTATTCTTTTCGGCATGAAACTTTTGCTCCAAATGGACGTCGGTGTCTCTTAAGTGTGTCACCCTACGGTTCGCGAATAATGCGGACATGATCGAGACCCCTCTCAGATCAATAATCAGAAGCGGGATCTGGAGACCCATACTGACTCCCACACATTCAACGATGACTTTCTTGTGATCGTCGGAACCTTTTATGCTAGTATCTTAATCCTTTTGTTTCGCGATATATTACATGTCCGAGATTCGATGACCGTTATATCCATACCTAGTTTGATCTCGTTACTGACATGCACTCTTTTCTCGTTCCCGTGATATAACATTCTAGTGATCAAATCACTTGCTTGCAAGCTAACCAATGTGATATCACTGAGAGGGCCTAGAGTATATCTATCCGTCATCGGGATGAACAAATTCCACTCTCGATCCATGGGCCTCAACATAACACTTTATTAGTTCTAAATCCATCTTTATAATCACCCTGTTACGGTGTGACGTTTGATGTTATCAAGAAACTCTTCCGGTGTTAGTGATTGACATGATCTCATGGTCTAAGGATTAGGATTACTTCATAAGTTGTTATAGCAATATAAACTCAATGACTTTGATCGTAATGCTATACTTCGAATGAATGTTCATCACACCATTACACTTAAGTTGTGACCCTGTTATTAACAACATCCAATGTCCATGATCAGGAAACCTTGATCATCTTGTTAATCAACAAGCTAGTTTATGAGAGAGGCATAACTAGGAACTTTCTGTTTGTTTATTAAACACACATGTATTAATGTTTCCGTATTAAAACAATTATAGCATGCAAAATAAACATTTATCATAAACAAGGAATACGATAATAACCACTTTATTATTGCCTCTCGGGCATATTCCCTTCAATTGTAAACACAGGGATCTCTACCTTATCAGGTCGGGACCTCTACAGATGGTATCAGAGCACTGTGTTACCTGTAGGATTGTAACCCTAGGATTGGACAAAACCACTTAGAAAATAGGAGTTGTATTTGTTCGAACTTATTTACAAACAATCTTGTAAACTCTTTCCTCAACCTTTTTGGTTTTGATTCTACATCTTCCCTCTTTTCAACTTGATGGACAAAACCTCCACCATGAGCAAAGACTTCAACATCATCAAAGGCTTCAACTTTAGTTGCACCAAGGACTTTAACTTGGACATCACTAAGGACTACAAGTGAGACAAGAATAATACTCAAGACTTGAAGACTAAAGAAACACAACTTAGAAGGAATCATCATCACCTTTGAAGTTTTGTGACCAAGATGCAAGAATTTTTCCAAGGAAAACCATGATCTCATTCCAGAAGAAACAACTAAGAAGAATGGAATGATCTCAAGAAAACCATATAGTTAGACCACTATACTAATGTTTAGTTTAGATCAAACACACCAACTTATGTGGTGTAATAAAAATATTTTGTTGCCTAAAAATGTGCTTGAACTTTGTTGTTTGATTGGAATGTTTGATTGTGATTGCTTGCACATTGGTTGTGTGATTAGACTTCTTCTATAGAAATCTTTTGCCTATTCTAATCCCAACCCAACCCAAACAAATGACTCATCCAAGAAACTCAAACATCAAGGATGGTGACAACAATAACCAAGAGATGCACATGAGAGAACAACTTCTAGAAACCCAAGCCTAGTTGAATCAAGTGACAACTCAATTTTCAGCCAACAACAATGATTTAGACCCAACCTGTAGGGGTCCCAATCTTTAATAAGATAGAGCCCCCTGTGTTTACAATGCTAGTCCCTGGATCAATAGCTAGCATCCACAGTTAAGATGTAATATCAAGAAACAAAGGTCATAATATAACTTTATAACCAGGAATAATATAATTTTATTACATCACACATAGCTCATTTGGCTATTTACATTACATTGCAGCGAAATAACTATAAGCATGGGGTCCTTCATCTTCAAGGTGCCACAGGCAGATGTTGGTTGTAGACTTTGTAATCCTAATCAATCCATCTTCACTAAAATCAATCAAACCTGCAACATTACAAGTTACAGCCACAAGGGTCAATACATTTGAATTGTATTGGCAAGTGATACTATGGTAGTTTAGTGGAGTTTATCATCTATATGCATTTGGCTAAGTGGTGTTGAGGCTTGCATTGCTCAAAATAGATTTTTCCTTAACATTTGAAAATACTAAGTTTTTGCTTTGATAAAATCATTTTTATCAATCAAAGATTGAAGATCCTTTACCAAGGCATCTCTCAATCAAGGATTGAAGATTTCAAACAACCCTTGTTCAAACCACAAGATTTTAACTTAGAAATTTGAATGATGAGATTCTTGATTGCTTCCATGTCTTCATGCTCAAATTTTCCTTTACCAGGGACATGGCTAAGTACTTAGGTATTACACTCTGCAGAGGTGGTGCACTTTCCCCACAAGACTTGGTTTCCCAAGACAAGATCTTTCAGAAGCCTTCCCTTAGACCAAAATGGACTCGTTCCAACCTATCAAACACTACCACCCACTGTCCATATGGCTAAGTTCTTGCAACCTATATGATCATGGCAGAGCCCATATTGCCAAGTGGTTGCACTTGAAGCTTCTCAACATTTGACACCTCAAATCTCTTTGTGCCTGGGTGGCATACCACAAGTGAGATACACAAGCCAAGTCCATGTCCTTGTGAACCACTCAACCAAAAACCACCAAGCAAGCCCATTCCACCCAGGTGATTCATTAACTTAGTTGTTTTATTACACAAAAACATAAGTCCTCAGACTTAGAGATTTTTCCATAGTGTGAATATATTTTCCACCCATGTTTTCTATTAGCTAGGCTAAGCTTGATAGTAGTAGGAATCTTTAACTTAGGAAAATCCTACTAAGGATTCATCTACTAGGTTTTCTTATAGCAAGGTCTATACTTAGCAAAATCCATGCAAGTTTTACTTAGTAAAATCACTAATGCATAGAGAAAGTAATGGGACAAAAAGTATGAAGCATCACTTGCCTTTTTGGTAGAGTATGGGTTCACTCCTTGTCCTTGCAACAATCACACTCTTCAAGTCACTACAAATCAATCAAGCAAGGCACAAACTCAATCTACCAATCAAGCAAAACAACACATAAAATGACAAAGTCAAAGTAATGCATGCAAGCATGACAAGCTTTGTTTTGTTTGAAAGAGTGGTTACTAATGGGTCAGAAACATTTGAAAACACCTATTGGTCATTTTGTAAAGTGGCAAAGTCATTAGCAAAAAGGGTTTTGTCCATGAACCATTTTTTTAAAACAAAGTATCATTTATGTGGTGAAAAACATTTTTCTCAATGTCACAACCTTAAGTGGTTTCACCTAATAAGTTGTTGTTTCTTAAAACTTGGTGTTTTTGGTTAGTAGGTCTGGTCCAAAACATTTTCTCCAAAGTTTTTACTCAAAAACCATTTTTCATAAACAAAACAATAGTTTTATTTGGCTAGAAATGGACTAAACTAATTAATCCATTCTAAACTTTTCCAAATTCATTTTCCAAACCATGGGTTGGTTCCTAGGATCAGTAAGTTTACAACAAACCATTTCCCAAAGGTTTTCCTTCAAAATCATTTTCAATAATTAAATCACATTTCTATTTGACTAGAAATGATTTTAAATCAAAGAATCATTATTTTATTTCACCAAATACATTTTTGAGTCCACAAAGTGTTTCCTAGGGTCAGTAGGTTCAAATCAATCCAATTGCCAAAGATTTCAACCCCAAATTCATTTTTAAACAATTTTTACATCCTTAACAAGTATACAAATGTTTCTGCAAATTCAAACAAGCTAACAGATACTATTTGCTAAACTAAGGGCATGGTTGGCTAGGGTTTGTTCCACTGAATCCATTGATATAAAATTTGCAAAATTTGGACGTGTGGTTTGAAAGTTATAGATTTTACAAGATTGCACTTCTAATAGATAAGTTTCTGTTTTTAAAACGAGGTCTGAGCCACGTGTCATGTTTTAATTCGCCAGTACCGGTTCGGTGTGGATCACGCTGCAGACCGTAGGATCTAATCAAATCGTGCGATCCAGAACGCGTACCCCTTCGCGGTTAAGTGGTCTAATTCTGCTCGCCCGATCTAGATCGAACGGCTCTCAGTGCCCCGACCATAAGCTGGCAGCGCTGGACTCCGACGCGCGGCGGCGGCGGCTTGTCAGTGGCGTCGCCGGCGTTACAGGAAGTGAGGAGGAGGGAGAGGGTGCTCACCTGGTTCGCAATAGCCTGGAGATGCTCAAGGCGTTGTTGGTTCGACGAGGGGCGCTCTGGAGTGGGCTTGATTTCTCGCCGGAGTTCCTGCTGGCGTCGGGTTCGCTCGGGCGTCGTCGGAGACGGGGCTACGATGCACGCTAGGACAAATGGAAGACAATATCAGATGCGTAAGGCTATGGCGACGATGTGTGCGTGAAGGAGAGGGCGCGGGGTGGTCGGAAACTACCTGTGGGGCTCGTCAGAGATGAACCAGACGGTGGCGGCGGCGGTTGTTGTCGTTGCCGACGTTCTGGGGCGCCCGCGGGTGAATGGAAAGCGCCGGGAGAAGCGCCAGAGCTAGGAGAGTATGTGAGGGTGCTTAAGGAGGCGAGGGGTGGCAGGACACGGCCGAAATTCTCGCCGGAGCGTCGTCGGACAGTGGAGGTGTTTGAGCATAATCCGACAGCCTAGGGGCGTGCCGAGGAGGGGTGTCTGGGGGAAACGGAAGAGGGGAGGCAGACGATTTATCCTGCGTGGTCAAGGGGCTGATTCAACGCGTGATTAAGGCGTATTACGCCGGAGTTATTCCGTCTGCAACGGCCGGCGAGGGGTGGGCGTCGTCTGCGGGTGGGGAAGAAGGGAGACGTGGCGGTGGGGTCGGCTGATCAGTGGGAAAAGAAGTGTGAGGGAGGTCCACCAGTCAGTGTCCTTGCGGGTTTCTTCTGTGGTGAAGAAAAACGGTTCGGGGGCGAGGGTGAGGTGGGCTAGGTGGGCTGCTGCTGGGTTAGTTGGGCCGGCTGGGCTGGGTCGAATTGTTCTTATTTTTTTCTGTCTGATTGATTTATCTTTTTCCATTTCTATTTACTGATTTGAATTTCAAACAAACAATCCAATCAACCAAATCAATTCAAACAAACACCACACTTCACAACTTTTGAACTTGGTTCTGTTTAGTAACAAATACCAAAATTCCAAAATAAAATAATATTTTTATTCATTTTAAAATCCATTCATTAATTAAATAAAATGGACTTTTAGTTATTTAATTAAATAGGGTTTGATTTAATTAATAAAATCTTCTTTTGAAATCCAAATACTTTCAAAACCCAATCAGTAGGTTTTATTTGAAAATATAAGATACTTGAAATACTTGTTTAAAATAAAATAACATTTTATTTTTGGGTCCAATAACAATTAAATGAATAGACCTTATTCATTTAATTCAGATAGGATTTGTTTTATTGAAATCTTTATTTTGAAATCTAAAATAAAACCAAAACACTTCTGTAGATTTTCTTTGAGAATGTAAAATATTTGGATAACTTATTTAAAATAAATAAACAAGTTTTGGTGTTTATTTAAAATGGGAAAATCCTTTACTTAAATAAAATTTGGATATTAAATCCTTATTATTCTATTTTAATTAATCCTTTGCTATTTTTATCAAAACAAAATGTTTTATTTTCAAAAGTTTGTCCAAGGTTTAATTTGGCTTTATAAAATAATCTTTATTTATAAAACTTCTATTTCTTTTGAAAACCAAATCTTTTTACTTAAAAGATCCAAAATAGTAGTTCCAAAATATTTTATTTTCTTTTATCAAATGTTTACTCTTTTAAATTTCTTTAGGATTTTATTTGATCCAAATAGGTTTTGATTTCCCAATTGGATTCAAAAAGTTTCTTCTGGCCGTGAAAATCAAACAAAGTTTTATTTTATTCATTTATTTTCACATTACAAGATTTGGAAAATCTTGGGATGTGACAGAACCATGCAAAAGTTTTTGGAAACCCAATCCCAATTGTTGCAAAGGATGACAAATCAAATGATCAACATGAGAAGCAGCCTTTTCCAAGGAGATTGTGACAACAATGATGTCAAGGATGATATTATGGAAGGAACTCAAGCTTGCAATATTTGTGGAGACATAGGACACACTTACAAAGAGCATATGGACCAATGCCCTAATTGTGAAGAGAAACATCCAACTAAACAATGCCCCACATCTCAAGTGACTTGTGTCCTATGTGAAGGAAATGATCATGTCCCTATCCAATGCCCCATCTATCCTATAGTTCAACAAATGAAACAAGATGGAATGCATCAAATGTTTGGAAACCTCCATAAGGGAACAACTTCTACCAAGAAGGATGAAGGCAAAGTCAGAACCATGCCTCATAAGGCCACATCCAAAGTGACCACAAAGTGTTGCTACTCTCGTGGAGAAGAAGGTCATATCTCAAGTGACTACCCCAAGAAGAGAGAAAGATTTCCCACCTTTGAGGTGAGATATGAAGAACATGAACTAGAAGAACTCCTAGCTTTGGAGAGACCCAAAAAGAAGAAGAAGGACCTTAGCCAAGTGCAATGTTACAATTGCAAAGAGATGGGACACTATGCTAGTGAATGTCCAGAAAATAAGAAGAACCAAGGAAAAAAACAAGAGGCAATGATACCAAAGGAGAAGAAGAGCCAAGAAGACAAACAAAAGATAGTGAAACCAAAGATGAGGAAGGATATTAGCCAAGTGATGTGCAACCACTTGAAAGATCTAGGACATTATGCATCATATTGTCCAGATAAGCCACCTCAAGATCTCAACCTTATCACATGTTTCAAATGTGGAAACAAAGGACACTATGCAAACCTCTGTCCAGAGAAGTTACATCAAGATCCCAAGTAAGCCAAGATGTAATCTAGTTGAAAACCTTTTTAAGGGTGGTAGCACCCTAGTTGTCATGAAGCCAACTTGTAACCTCTAGCCTTCCCAAATCTCGGGACGAGATTTCTTTTAAGGGTGGTAGCCTGTCACATCCCAAAATTTTCCAAATGTGAAAAATAAATAAACAAAATAAATAATGGTTGAAATTTAGGGTGAAAAGAAAACTTTTGTTTCTAAATGGAAACATCAAAACCCTTCTTGAACAAAACTTGAATGAAAAGGGAATCCAACAAATTTCAATCAAGTGAAATGCATTCACCAAGGAATGTATCTTGAAATTTAAACACTTGGAAAAGTTAAACCAAAACCCTTAAACTCTAATAAAAGAAATCATTTCCAAGATCTCTAAGACTATGGATTATTCCATATAAAAATTTGTCAACAAAAATTTATAAATGATCAAAAAGGTTATATTTTTATAAAACCATAGAAATTGGTTTCATTTAATTTGGAGCCATGGATAAAAACTTATGAATTTAATAAGATAAAAGGAATTAATCTCTAAGGCTAATAAAGCTCCTATAAAAAATTCATATCAAATCATAAGCAAATAAATCCTAAAGGGATTTAAAAAGGTAAACAAATATTAAATAAAATCATACAAATTGGAATCACCAATTTTGGATCTATAAATAAAAAGATATGGATTTTATGAGATAAAGAAAGAAATAAATAAATAAGGAATATTTAAAAGCCAAATTAAATCTTGGCCAAATCCATAAACAAATGAAAGTTATTGAATAATAAAAAGGAGAAAAGGATTATTTAAATAAAATCATAAGGATTAAATAATATCCAATTTTATTTAAATAAAGACAAATTGCCTAAACTAAATAAATAATAAATCCAAAGAAAATTATTTAGAAGACAATTAAAACCTTGAGTTAAATCCATCAGAAAATGGAATGAAGATAGTCCAATTAAAATAAAGGGATACAGAATATTCAAATAAAATTATATGGCATTAACCAAACTCAATTCTATTTTGAATGAAGACAAAATCCCTAAGGTAAATGATCAATTAAAATCATGGGAGAAATGATGGAATTTGCCCAAGTGGAATAAAAGTTACTTAAAAGTAATAAAATAATTATTTGAATAAAATTTATATGGGTTTAAACCTGTTTAGGCCTATTTTGGTTATAAAATTTATTCTAGAAATGATTTTTGAGTAAAATATTTTGCAAATGTTTTTTTTGAACCTACTGACCATAAAAACCAACCTTTGTATTTAAAAATATATTTTGTGACACTTTTGAATTATTCCTTGAATAAAAGCATTTCTAGTAAAACAAAAATTGTTGATTATGTTTCAAAAATATTTTTTGAGTAAAATCTTTTGCAAATGGTGTGTATTAAAATCTCTGACCCTAAACACTAGGTTTTGGATTCAAAAATGTATTTGATTAACCATATAAAACTATTCCTTTGAATAAAGGCGTTTCTAGTAAAATAAAATTATTACTTTGATTTAAAAATGGTTTTGAGCGAAACATTTGAAAATGGATTTGTTTTAAAACACTTTGACTCTAAATATTAATATTTGTGTTTAAAAACATTTTGACTAAACACTAGATATTATTACTTTGATTTAAATCATTTCTAGCAAAATAAAAATGATTTAAATGGCCATTTTCACTAACTTAATTTTAAATGGTTTTGCCACTTTTATAAATGACCAATAGGTGTTTTAAAATGTTTATAACCTACTCCCTCCGTTCCGAAATATAAGACATTCTAGCTTTGTGAAACGAATGTATCTAGACACCTTTTAGGGTATAGGTTCACTCCAAACCTCTACGAACCTATACACTAAAAGACGTCTAGATACATTTGATTCACAAAGCTAAAACGTCTTATATTTACGAACAGAGGGAGTATTAGAAACCACCTTTCCATATAAAACAATCTTTTGCATGCTTGCATACATTGTTTTGTTTTCATTATTTTATGTGATGAATTGTTTGAATGCTAGTTTGAATATTTGCTTGCTTGATTGAATTGTAGTGAACTTTGAAGAGTGTGAAAATTGCAAGATCAAGGAGTGAATCTATATTATCTACTAAAAAGGCAAGTGGTGCTTCATACATTTTGTCCTATTATTTTCACTATGCATTAGTGATATTTCTAAGTAGGACTTGCATGGATTTTTTACTAAGTATGCTATGCCATGGGAAATCCTAGTAGATGATGCCTTAGTAGAATTTCCCCTAAGTTAAGATTCTTGCTACTATTAAGCTTTGCCTGGCTAGTAGAAAACAAGGGTGGATTATATACATGCTATGAAATATTTCTAAGTCTATGACTTGTGTTTTGTTAATAAAACAACTATATGAATGAATCACCTGGGTGGAATGGTGTGAATGGATTAATGTTGAGTGGTTACCCCAGGGGAAATACCTGGTGTATCTCACTTGTGGAATGCCACCCAGGAACAAAGATATTTGAGATGTCAAATGTTGAGAAACTTCAAGTGCAACCACATGGCAATATGGGCTCTGCCTGGATCATATAGGTTGCAATAACTTAGCCAGATGGACAGAAGGTGGTAGGGGGTGATAAGTTTGGAACACGTCCATTTTGGTCTAAGGGAAGGCTTCTGAAAGATCTTGTCTCGATGCATGTCGAGTCTTGTGGGGAAAGTGCACCACCTCTCGAGAGAGTAAAATCTAAGTACTTAGCCGTGTCCCTGGCAATGGAAAATTTAAGCATCAAGACATGGAAGCTATCAAGGATCTCCTCATCCAAATTTCTAAGTTAAAAGCTTGTGGTTGAACAAGGGTTAAAGTTTAACCAATTCTATTGGTTATTCCTTGGGTGATTTTGACAAACAAAAACTTAGTGTTTTCAAATGATAAGAAAAATTTATTTTGAGCAAAGCAAGCCTAAGATCCACTTAGCCAAATGCATATAGATGATAGATACCACTATTCTACCATAGTATCACTTGCCAATACAATTCAAATTTATTGACCCTTGTGGCTGTAACTTATTATGTTGCGGGTTTGTTTGATGTTAGTGAAGTGTGTTGAATAGGATTACAAGTCTACAACCAACATGACTGCCTGTGGCACTTTGAAGATGAAGGACTCCGTGCTATATAGATATTTCTGCTGCATTGTAATGAGATAGCCAAATGAGCTATGTAAGATGTAATGAATTATTTTATTCCTGGTTATAAAGTTGTATTATGACCTTTGTTTCTTGATATTACATCTTAAACTGTGGATGCTAGCTATTGATCCAGGGACTAGCATTGTAAACACAGGGATCTCTACCTTATCAGGTCGGGACCTCTATAATATACATCTACTCAAGTGAAGATGAAGTTACTGATTGGATAAGAATATAATATCTAGCCATAGAACCTATTTCTGTAGAGTATTGCAATAGCAACAATACAAGCCTAATAGTTAGATGGTAATCTTATTAGCATAGTAGTCATGAGTTATTTATTTTTGATTCTTCTTTGTAATAATTTTCTTTCTCTCTTTAACCTAGAGTGTTCTCATAACAAATATAACTCATAACAAATATTCAATCTAGCCAAAGTGCCACACACGGTATGCCCGCTGTCACTTTCACACACATGGGGAAAAGCATAGATCTATTAAAGCACAAAGAGTATTTATGTAGACTCAAGCCTAAGTGCCACCATGGCGTCACTTTCACACACATGGGGAGAGCAGAGATCTATTAAAGCACTTGAGTAGCAAGGTAGATCTACTTGATTACAAAGCTCATGATCACAATATGACCATGCGTAGAGAGAGAGATGAACACATAGCTACCGGTAGAGCCCTTAGCCTCAAGGAAGAACTACTCCCTCCTCATCATGGGAATCAACAACGGTGATGGAGATGGTGGTGGAGATCGATGGAGATGGCTCCGGGGGCACTTCCCCTTCCCGGCAGGGTGCCAGAACAGAGACTTTCCGTCCCCCGAATCTCCCCTTCGGTGGTGGTGGCGCTACGGAGGTTTCAGTGGATTTCTTCTGGATTGGCTAGGGTTTTCTCATCGGGGGCTCTTATAGGCGCAGGAATCAAGGTCGGTGGGGGTCCAGGGGCCACACCCCCTCCAAGCGCCCCCAGGGCTTGCCCGCGCCTAGGGGGTTTGTCCACCCTGTGGCCGCCCTCCGTCTCTTCTTCGTGGTTCCGTGTTGCTCCGGGAAAATAATAACTTTGGCTTTTGTCCTGTCCAATTCCGAGAATATTGATTTTCTGCCTTTCTAGAACCAAAAACAGAAGAAAAAAGGCAACTGGCACTGTGGCAACTTGTTAATAGGTTAGTTCCAGAAAAGATATAAAAACACCTGAAAGTGTAGACGAAGCAAAGCAAAGTAGATACTAAACAAGCATGGAGCATCAAAAAATATAGATACATTTCCGACATATCAAGCATCCCCAAGCTTAACTCCTGCTCGTCCTCGAGTAGGTAAGTGATAAAAAAGAATAATTTTTTAGGTGACATGCACCATCAAAACCAAGATCAAACCATTTGCAAGCATTGAAAGCTGGGAACAAAGAACTCTAAACATGTGCATGAAAGATGGGGTTATAACAATAGGACATAGTAACTATGCATGCAACATGAAAGGCTACAAACAAAGATCATGAATAACATGCATTGAAAAACGTTTGTTTGTTTTACATACAAAAAACATAGCATAATGGCAATCAGCTTGTCCCTCATAGAGTAGCAATATAGATGCATAGGACACCTTCAAAGTTCACAAGGGTGACTAGAAACAAATAGCACAAGAACAAATAATATCACAATATGCATCAATCAATAAGCTTTGGAACAGTGCAGACAGAATGACAACTATCCTCTCTTAATGGTGCCTAAAGGTAGAAGGTGGAGACTCAATAATGGTGGAAGAAAGACCTTTTTTATAAAGGAAACAGTGATTACAAGTTTCAAAAAGTGCTTCAAAAAATTATGGTACTTGTTAGCTTTCAGCCCTCATTGCCCCTATCATAAGCATCTTGAAGTGATTAAGGTTAAACTGACAAAGATGGAGTATATGCTTGACGAAGTATAAGTTGGCAATCTCAAGTCCCTTAAATACGAGGGCCAGACCTCATGCAAACTCAACTTTGGGTCCAGGTAAGTTCTTGTCACTGTAAGTATTTGCATATCATTGAGAGCTGCCAACGGGGTACCCCTTGCACATGGTATAGGAGCTATCCCATAACCAAAATAACAAGGCAAGTAGACAATGAGCATCTCATCAATCTTCTTATTTACCATGGTAATATGGTGCTTTTCTCTCTCTTTCCTCTTTTCTCAATGTCTCTTTTTTTATAAGAAGAATGCTTCATAGATGTCACTATGGTGATGCTGCAAGTTTCCACCATGATTAGGCATGGCTTAGGCTAGCGGCCCAGGCGTTTCTCTAACACAGAATACAAACTCCATGGACTTACAAGTTCCCTCTTTATTTCACACTGGTGACATCCATAGACAAAAGATCATGATATCAACTGAGTACAAAGTACAAGTGCAATATTGAAAACGTTCCCCGTGACAGCATGGTTCTACTAATTCCAACTTATAAGTGCAAGCATATACAACAAAGTTGTCACAATGGTTCAAGTTTATTAGGGGCGAAGAATATAAAGTGTGCCATCAAGTTTGTGAGGGCTTTAATCACTAAGTTTTCACATAACAAAATAGTTTTTAATTGGAAGATAGCTGAAAACAATAATATACTTGGAATGGTGTAACACACCATGCATAGGAGTTTATAGTGGATACTTTGGAATAACTTGGTTTCTTGGGAGTTGGAAGCATGAGTAGAGCTTACTCATACAAGTGGAGGCTAGCAAAAGACTGGGAGCAACCAACTAAGAGAGCAATAATGGCCATAATCATGCAGTGCAACAAAGCATTACTAATCAAAGCAAAGAGGTACTAAAAGTCAAGGACTAAATGATCATAGAGGATATGGTGACTTGTCATAGTCATAACATGGTGTGAGCATGTGCCAAGTCAACCCAAGCAAAGCATCAAAGGAGAATACCACAATACTATGCTTTTGCATGCTAAAACAACGCATAATTTTTTCAAGGCACACTAAGCAATCCCTATTGTTTGGAACAAGACATGCTACAGCAATAATCACTAAGCATAAGGTCAAAACAACATCTAGCATGACATGATAAAGTCTAAGCCATAGTCAAAACAAGCTCCCTTTGTACCACTATAAGCATGAAACTTTCTACTCTTTTCCAACACCAAAAAACTTATTTGAAACAACTCACAAAGATAATAATCAAAAAATATGAGTGAGCTTGTTTCACAAATCCACAAACAAGAACTAAAAAGTTCTAAGCTGAAAGCACAAGAAAACTAAGGCTAAACACAGTGCTAGCAAAAGAGAACACTCACAAGACAATAAGAGTGAAAACTAGAGTGTTCTAGGAAATGAATAACGGGGTGTGTCTCTCTCCAAAAAAAGTGTGGTGTAACCAACCAACTTACTCAAGCAAAATTAAACCAAAAACTAAAACCAAGACGCTCCAAGAACAACACAACTGTGCATGAAACAATAAAAACGAAGTGTCTAGAAAGACCTGAGCTTTTTATTGATGAAGAAGGGGATGCCTTGGGCATCCCCTAGCTTTGACGCTTGTAACTCTTGTATGTTTCTTGGGGTGACACCGGGGTGGCATCCCCAAGCTTGAGCTTTTGTCCATTATTTATCTCATTACATCATTCTCTCTCTACACCTGAAAATTTTCCTTCATACAAAACTTCACACAATCTTCATTAGCAACATTAGTGTATTCAAAAGATAATAGACCTTTGGGTTTAGCTTTAGAACAGCAAAACTTTTCACTAAAAACACAAGCTACAGTAGTAACTCCTTCAGAAAGCTCAATTCCCCAAAAGAGAACCCCAAAAGGAATCAATAAGAAGCAAATGCAAATAATGGCAGAATTCTGTCAAAATAGACCGGCAGGTAGAAACCTATTTTTTCGAAGACCTTCTATTACTCAAATCAAAAAGTGTTGAACTAACGAAAGTTAGCTAACATACTAGTGATTTATTCGTAAATTTTCAGCTCAATACGAGTTACAGAGACTCCTCACCAATTTTTTTTTGGTGGAGGACAGAAATCTGTTTCGGGACAGCAACTCCCCAAATCTTACTTCCCTCTCATTAGAGGTCATTCTTGGCAAAAAAGCAAACAAAAAGTATAAAGAGAGGTCATAACTAAAGTAATAACTTCCAATACTCAAGGAAACTCTTGGGTTATCTCCCAACAAGTACTTTTCTTTAACGCCTTTAAGTTAGGCTTGATAGCTTGAGAAGATGCTCACATAAGAATTATGAATTGAAGTCAAAGAGAGCATCAAGAAGCAAATTCAAAACACATTTAAGTCTAACCCACTTCCTATGCATAGGAATCTTGTAAATAAACAAGTCATGAAAGCACAAAGCAACAAGCATAGGAAAGCAAAACAAGTGCAACTTCAAGACTTTCAACATAAAGAGGGGAAACTTAATATTTTTGAGATGCATAAGACCATGTTTCCCTCTCTCATAATAACTTTCAGTAGCATAATGAACAAAATTAACAATATAACTATCACATATAACATTCTTATCACGGGCAACATGCATAAAATGATTATTACTCTCC
The DNA here is from genome assembly GCA_910589765.1 of Avena atlantica. NCBI lineage: Eukaryota > Viridiplantae > Streptophyta > Magnoliopsida > Poales > Poaceae > Avena > Avena atlantica. The sequence continues at coordinate 429,883,095 of OU342735.1, read as the reverse complement.
ACATAAGCATAGTCATTCTTTTTAATTGTAGTGGGAGCAAATTCAACAAAATAGCTATCACTACTATTCTCATCACCATAATCATCAAATATAGGGGGCATATTGTAATCACAATCAATTTTCTCCTTAATAGTAGGTGGATTGAAAATATCATAATCATCATACATTGGAGGTATAGTATCATCATAAGCAATATAATAGCTATCTTCCCAAGTGTGTTCATTTGTAAACATATCATCATTGGAAGGAACATGGATAACACTAATAGCACAACAATTATTAATATTGTCATTTTCAGAATTGGTGCCAATGAGATTTTCAATATCAAAAGTAGTGTGCTTTTCCCAATCATGATCACTAACATAGGTAACAGGCGTAGGAACATCATCTAGTTCAGACTCATCAGCAAAAACTATGATAGGAGCAACATGATTAGAGGAAGACCGTTTCCTCTCTCCTTCTACTCTTCTTCTTCTTCTTCTTCTTCTTCTCCTCTTTAGGAGGGAGAGGCTTGAAAGGAAGCTTCTCCACATACCCTGGCTTATTGTTAGAGACAATAGAAGAAACTTTGGAGGATTCCTCCTTTTCATTAATAAGAAAAAAACTCATATTAGTCCTGTCATATTTTGGTAAAATATCATCTTTTATAAGATTTTGTATGTAAGTATTCGTGTGGCAATTATCAACATAATAAAGATGACACCCATGAAGTACGCAATTCATACCAAAAGCACTCATGTCTACCAAAGATGTTTTTCTTGATAAATCTTCACACCCCAAAAACAATGTAAGTTCATCATGTTGATTATCAGTGATCGCGTTATCACAATACAAGCTTGCGGTACTCATATGTCTTGAGCATTGAAAATTGAAATGACCCACTTCACAGGAGAGTTCACAAATAAAAGGGTAGAGGGCACAATTTTTTTACCAAGATCATTTAGAGCCTTATACCATGTTTTGGTTTTTCCATTCCAGTGGGTGATACAATATTATTCTTCTATTTGATTCTTCTCACAAGGTCTATGCATACCACAAAAATTAACATGCTTATAAGAAATAGTACTTTCAGAAGTTTGAGCATGTTTATTGCAATCATTAATAATATTTTCATTTTCCATGCAAGTGTCTTTAAAAGGTTCATGATACATGTCCCATTTTTCTTTAGGAGCATTAATATGGGAAGCAAAGGATCTATAGTATCTAACAAGAATATGAGGATCAAGACCATATTTAGCACTAAGCTCTTGAAAATCAGTAGTTTCAGCGAAAGACTTAATGCAATCATCTCATAGTTTATACCTGGTTCTTTACCTTTGTCGTTATCCCAATCTTCAGTATTTCTTTGAATTCTTTCAAGAAGATCCCACTTAGCTTTGACCTTCTTACTTGTGAAGGATCCCTCCAAACAGGTATCCAAATAGTCCTTGTAATGTCCTGAAAGCCTTGCATAAAAATTATTAATAACAATATTACTGGGGATCTCATGAATGGGACATTTGAGCATTAGTGACTTCAATCTCCCCCAATCTTGGGCAATACTTTCTCCCTCATGAGGATGAAAATTATAAATATAATTCCTATCTTTATGAATTTCATGAGGAGGATAAAATTTAGAGTAAAAGAGAGATTCAAGTTCCTTCCACTCCAAATGATGAGGATCATCTAGTAGCCCATACCACTCCCTTGCTTTGTCCCTAAGTGAGAAGGGGAATAGCTTCCTCTTAACTTGGTCCATTGAAATACCTGCACACTTGAACAACTCGCATAATTCATGTATAAAGAGTAAATTATCACTAGGATGGACAGTTCCATCTCCAAAATAGCAGTTATTCATAACAGGTTCAACTAATTCAATAGGTATTTTAAAAGGGACACTTTCAGTATGTGGATTTAAAATATCACAAGTATCATTAGAATTACCACATATGGGAGATAAAGTATCATAAGAGAAAATTTTCTTCCCTAAAGCTAGGGAACTAAAAAGATTTTTTTCATAAAAACTAGCTTCCCCAAGCTTAGATGTTTCCATACCATTAGTAACAATGGTGTTAAAAAAATTCACACTAATAACATTGCTATTAGCATGCAAAGAAAGTTCCACGGGTTTTTTATTTTTCTCTTCAAACCACTCAAGTTCTAACTTAGGAAAAATACTAAAAAGCTCTCTAATTTTGTTGTTGTCTTCCATTAAGCCTAACTAGTGAAAACAAGAAACAAAAAGACAAAACTGTAGAATCTAAAGGAAGTAACTTCGAGCACTCACACCGGAGGATGTGAGTACCTTTTACCTTACCTCCCCGGCAACGGCGCCAGAAAAGAGCTTGATGTCTACACACTTCTATTCTTGTAGACAGTTGTTGGGCCTCCAAGTGCAGAGGTTTGTAGAGCAACAACAAGTTTCCCTTAAGTGGATTACCCAAGGTTTATCGAATTCAGGGAGGAAGTGGTCAAAGGTATTCCCTCTCAAGCAATCCTGCAACCAAGATACAAGAAGTCTCTTGTGTCCCCAACACACCCAATACACTTGTCAGGTGTATAGGTGCACTAGTTCGGTGAAGAGATAGTGAAATAAAAGTGGTAATGGTGCTAGAAAACAGCTTGACGGTGAGGTAAAGACTAAAGCAAGCAAACATGCAACAGATCTAGATGCAAACGGTGTTTCAATGTTTAGAAACAAGGCCTAGGGATCATACTTTCACTAGTGAACACTCTCTCATATAAATATCCTCTCTTCATGATACTACTCTTAACTACTCTCCGGTTGGACACTCTAATCCATGGTTCCAACAAACACCACAATTTCATAGAGACATCCAACTCCAAATATAACTCATAACATATATTTAATCTACCCAAAGTGCCACACACGGTATGCCCACTGTCACTTTCACACACGTGGGGAAAAGCATAGATCTATTAAAGCACAAAGAGTATTTATGTAGACTCAAGCCTAGGTGCCACCATGGCATGCACGCTGTCACTTTCACACACATGGAGAGAGCAGAGATCTATTAAAGCACTTGAGTAGCAAGGTAGATCTACTTGATTACAAAGCTCATGATCACAATATGACCATGCATAGAGAGAGATGAACACATAGCTACCGGTAGAGCCCTTATCCTCGAGGAAGAACTACTCCCTCCTCATCATGGGAATCAGCAACGGTGATGGAGATGGTGGTGGAGATCGATGGAGATGGCTCCGGGGGCACTTCGCCGTCCCGGCAGGGTGCCGGAATAGAGACTTTCTGTCCCCCGAATCTCCCCTTCGGTGGCGGCGGTGCTACGGAGGTTTCAGAGGATTTCTTCTGGATTGGCTAGGGTTTTCTCATCGGGGGCTCTTATAGGCGCAGGAATCAAGGTCGGTGGGGGTCCAGGGGGCCCACACCCCCTCCAGGCGCCTCTAGGGCTTGCCCGCGCCTAGGGGGGTTTGGCCATCCTATGGCCCCCTCTCCGGCTCTGCTTCGTGGTTCCGTGTTGCTTCAGGAAAATAATAACTTTGGCTTTTGTCCCATCCAATTCCTAGAATATTGATTACCTTTCTGGAACCAAAAACAGAAGAACACAGGCAACTGGCACTGTGGCAACTTGTTAGTAGGTTAGTTACAGAAAAGATATAAAAATACGTGAAAGTGTAGACAAAGCAAAGAAAAGTAGATACTAAACAAGCATGGAGCATCAAAAATTATAGATACGTTTCCGACGTATCATAATGGCAAGCATATCATACGGGTTTCATGGATCCTTATAGCGCAGCAAAATTATTATAAGCATGGATGATTCAAAAGAGTAAACTTTATTTCTTATCATGTAATTAACTCATAGGCTTGCCTTTGATCAATAGAGTGTAATCATGTAAAATTAAGAGTGTGAGAGTTTATCATGAAAATCATATATACTAGTGTATCTCAATTCTCCCACATCAATAGATCAAGAATTTTCAAGCACTAATTTTCTATTCATTGTCCTTCAAGAATTTCAGTTCTTAAGTAATTGAGAGCATGCCAAAAAAATCATTAGTTTATCGGGCTGAGATGGACACTCGTGGCATCACTAAGGTTTTTGTTCCTTTTGCATAATGATTACTCATATCAGCCATAGGAGTGATTCTATCATATTACATCTACCTGGGAGTACCAAGAATCTTACCCATTATAGCATTGTTGCTACCAATTTTTAATCAACTCATAGCTGAAATCTAGGAGTTTCCTCTATGAAGATCGTTCGTAGGCCAGCAGAGTTGTTGGCATCCCATGAAGTTTGACACACATAAAGCTATGTCATTCTAATGATTTACAAGTCAAACTTTGGCATGCTCACAAAAACCACTAAACATTAATTCAATTGAAAAAATCTTTTCAAAGAGAGCTATCAAGTCAATCATTATTTTCTATGGTGTCGAGTGTTTCTAGGAATAAGTTTTCAAGACTAAACACTACAACACCCAAGTCTTCAATTTGTGAGACCTTTTCTTATTTCAATTGTTTTGCAAATTTTTAGGCAAGAATTGGTTAACTACAAGAGCTGTGAAAAAATGTACCCAGTTAAATACCCATCCTAACAAAATTTTACTACAATATAGAGACTCACTCCACCGATATAACATCTCAACATTACTACTAACTAGCATGGGTTTCTCACCTCTCATGTTGGTTCCACTTCTCTCTTACCTTTTTATTGGTTTCTTGGAAACTCGAAGTCAATCACTCTCCTGCAAATCAACGAGAACTTCGAGGCGGGAAGAAAAAGAGAGAGAGAAAATAATGAAAAGCGGAGAAATATTTTTGTGGTTTTTTAGAAGGGGGATTGAAGAATAGAAAATTGGCGGCAAGGCTCGGCTTGAAAATATGAAACAAAATAAAATAAATAAGATAAAGTGTTGGTAAAAACAACACGAGTGCTTGTAAACTCAAATAAAAGCATAACCTTGAAAATAAGATAAAGCAAATGAAAACCAAAATATAAAATAGATAGAAAACCTCCCCAAGCTTAGGCTTTGCAAGACCTTTAAATTACTTTGGTGGGGAAAAAAGTTGTAACTCCAGTCCGCAAATTGAGTTGAAAGGTTACTTGTTGTTTCTTGGAGGTTCAGGGCGACATTGTGCATTCCCTCCATAGTTCCTCCAAGTTCATGGAAATCTTGATATGTAGCAAACCGGTTTCGTGGCTGCTGCTCCTCATGAGGGACTTATTGCTCCTCCTCTTGGTCCTCATCCCCCTCCGATATCTCCTCCTCAGGTTGGTGTTGCTCAACTTGCAGGTCATAAATCACACGTCCTTCCTCGATAGAGAAAGGATAATTATTCAAAGGAGCATGGTATATACGCCTAGCTCCAGCAATATGCAGATAATAAACACCACCTCTCCTAGTAAGCATTCCACAAGCCCTCAAAGTAGAGTAACCAACACGTCGCTCACCTAGCATTGACTGTAACTCACCTAGGTCGATGCCCAATGCATTGGCAAGCATGGTGATGATGCCTCCACAAGTGGTTGGTCCTTGGATTTGGTGGGATTGGTACTCCAAGTAGCACACAAGTATTGCGCCCAAGTGAAGTGACAAGTTGTCATAGTTGAAAGCTGTAAGGTTACCAACCTTTAATAAGGTAGAGATCCCTGTGTTTACAATGCTAGTCCCTGGATCAATAGCTAGCATCCACAGTTAAGATGTAATATCAAGAAACAAAGGTCATAATACAACTTTATAACCAGGAATAACATAATTTATTACATCTTACATAGCTCATTTGGCTATTACATCACATTGCAGCAGAATATCTATAAGCATGGGGTCCTTCATCTTCAAAGTGCCACAGGCAGTTGGTTGTAGACTTGTAATCCTAATCATAAAACTTCACTAATAACAATCAAACCTGCAACATAACAAGTTACATCCACAAGGGTCAATACATTTGAATTGTATTGGCAAGTGATACTATGGTAGTATAGTGGAGTCTATCATCTATATGCGTTTGGCTGAGTGGAGTTTAGGCTTGCATTGCTCAAAATAGACTTTCCTTATCATTTGAAAACACTAAGTTTTTGCTTTGACAAAATCACCCAAGGAACCACCAATAGAAATTGGTGAACCTTAAACCCTTGTTCAACCATAAGTTTTAACTTAGAAATTTGGATGATGAGATTCTTGATAGCTTCCATGTCTTGATGCTCAAATTGTCCTTTGCCAGGGACATGGCTAAGTACTTAGATTTTACACTCTGCAGAGGTGGTGCACTTTCCCCACAAGACTTGGTTTCCCAAGACAAGATCTTTCAGAAGCCTTCCCTTATACCAGAATGGACACGCTCCAACCTATCAAACCCCTACCACCAACTGTCCATTTGGCTAAGTTCTTGCAACCTATATGATCCAGGTAGAGCCCATAATGCCAAGTGGCTGCACTTGAAGCTTCTCAACATTTGACATCTCAAATCTCTTTGTTCCTGGGTGGCCATCCACAAGTGAGACACCAAGTTTTCCCCAGCATGCTGGACTTGGTGATGCCCAAGTTTTCCCCAGCATACTGGACTTGCATGACCACTCAACACAAAGCATTCCTTCCATTCCACCCAGGTGATTCATTCACTTAGTTGTTTTATTAAACAAAACACAAGTCCTCAGACTTAGAAATTTTTCCATAGCATGAATATATATATTCCACCCTTGTTTTCTACTAGCTAAGCTAAGCATGTTAGTAGTAGGAATCTTAACTTAGGAAATTTCTACTAAGGTTTCATCTACTAGGATTTCCCATAGCATAGTTTATACTTAGCAAAATTTCCATGCAAGTCCTACTTAGAAATATCACTAATGCATAGTGAAAATAATGGGACAAAAGTATGAAGCATCACTTGACTTTTTGGTAGAGAGTATAAGTTCACTTCCTTGTTCTTTGCAATGTTCACTCACTTCAAATCACTACAATTCAATCAAGCAAACAATATTTAAATCTACCATTCAAGCAATTCATCACATAAAATAATAGAAACAAAACAATGTATGCAAGCATGCCAAACTTTGTTTTATTTACAAAAGTGGTTTACAATAGGTTGTAAACATTTGAAAACACCTAATGATAATTTTATAAAGTGGCAAAGTCATTTGCAAAAGATTTCACTTCATAAACCATTTTTAAATCAAGTCATTATTTTATGTGGTGAAGGAATGCTTTTAATGAAGCAAAATTCTATAGGTTTCATAAAATATGTTTTCACACCATATAACCTTGTGTTTAGGGTCAGAGAGTTTATTTCCAAAATATTTCTCAAAGGTTTTCCTCCAAAACCATTTTTTAATAATTAAACTATATTTTTATTTGACTAGAAATGGTTTAAATCAAAGATTCATTATTTTATTTCACTAAATACATTTTGAAACCACAATTTGTTTCCTATGGTCAGTAGGTTCAAAACACAACATTTGCCAAAGATTTTATCCCCAAAATCATTTTAGAACAATTTTTATATTCTAAACATGCATACACAAGTTTCTGTAAAAACATATAATTTAACAGAAGCAATTTTCTAAACAAAGTGCATGGTTGGCTAGGGCTTGTTTTTATGAATCCATTGATATAAAGTGTGCAAAATTTAAACGTGTAGATTAAAAGTTATAGATTTTACAAAATCTAGCATCTAATAGATCAAATCTGTTTTAATTCAAACCAGCAGAGCCACGTGGCGTGATTTTATTCATCTGTACTGGTTCGGTTGGATCGAGCGTTGGCAGCCGTTGGATTTAAGTGTGATCATACGGCTCAGAAGCTAGCGTACCCCTTCAGTTAAGTTTCTATCGTACTCGTTGGATCCAGATCGAACGGCTACTGTGCGACTGACCAAAGGTGGGCGGCGCTAGCGGCGGCAGGTGGCAGCGGCGTGTCTGGCTACGGCGTCGCGACGGTTGCAGGAAGCGAACGAGAGAAAGGGCTGGCTCACCAGGTTCGCCGTGGCATGGGTAAGCTCAACGTGCCTTCTGCTTGTCGAGGGGCGCGTTGGTGTTGTGGGGATTGCTCGCCGGAGCTGCGTCGTGCCTCGGGTTCGTACGGTCATCGACGGGGGCGGGGATACAAGGCGTGCCAAAGCAAAATAAAGGGTGTGTTAGACGCGCACGGTACCAGGGAACAGGCGAGCATCAATGAATAGCACCGGGGCGGTCCGATCTTACAAGGAAATCTCGCCGGAGGAAATGGCAGGCGGTGGCGCTACTGTTCGTCGTCGTTGCCGATGTTCTGGGGCGCGCGGGGACGAGCTGGAGCTACGGGGAGATGCGCCAGGGTCTGGGGAGCATGTGAGTGTGGTCGAGGAGGCGAGGGGCGACGAGGGGCTGGCCGGAATCGCTCGGTGAGCTCGGCGGAGACAACGGCAGTGCAACGCAAAATGGGAGCAGCCTGGTGGCTCTCGAGGCGTGATGTTTGGGGGGGAAAGGAAGAGGAGAAACGGGCGTTTAAGTGAGTGTGGTCAGGGGGCGATGATCACGCGGCATTGAAGTGAATTGACGACGCGAATCAATCGGCAGTAACGGGAGGAAGAACAGGTCGCGTGGGAAAGAAGCTGACGTGGTCGTGGGGTTTGCCTGTCAGTGAGAGAGAAAGAGAGGGAATGGGGTCCATCTGTCAGTGACTGCGCGGGTCAAAACTTGAGTGAAACGTTTTGCTGCGGGTGGGGTGGAAAGATGGGCTTGATGGGCCTTGTTGGGCTGGCTGCTTAGTTCATTCATTTTTTTGTACTGCTTTGTTTTTCTTTTTCCAATTTGATTTTGAATAAGTAATTCAAACACTCATTTGAATTCAAACCTTTGCCAGATTTTGTGTAGGTTTAAATACTGATTAATATTGTAATCTGAAGTCAAATTTGGAATAAAGCTTTTACTCCTTTAGTGCCTTTTTAATTACTTAAAGTAGGTCCTTGTATTTAATGAAATGAGATTTAATATAGTTTTTAATTTCCATTTAAATTCTAAAAACCTTCCAAAACCTTACAGTAAGTTTTATTTACTTAATAGGGTGTCAAAATAATTCATTCTGAATTATTTGGAAGTATTTAATGTGATTCTCAAATCATTTGTATTGGGCATTTGTTTTATTTCCAATGGAATTAAATATAGTTTTAATTCCCTAATTTTATTTTGGAAGATTTATTTTATTTAGTTTTAATTGAACAACTTTTATTCCACTTGGGTAAATTCCAAAATACTATTTTCTCCTGAATTATATAATTATTCTTATTAGAGATTTGTCTTTGTTAAAATAGGGATATAATGGTTAAATGCCATTTTTATTTTATGTTGGAAATTCCTTATCCTTTTATTTTATTTGGATTTGGATTATAATTCATTCCATTTGCTTATGGATTAGGCCAAGATTTAATTTGGTCTTTAAATATTTATTATTTAGTATTTTTATCTTTGTCTTATAAAATCCATATCTTTTTATTTAGAGACCGAAACTAGGTGATTCCAATTTATAAAATCCTGTTTAATATTTGTTTATCCTTTTAAATCCCTTTAAGATTATTTTCTCATCATTTGGTATGGATTTAGTTAAGGGCTTTATTAGCTTTTGGGAATTCAATTCCTTATCTTATTAATTTCATAAGATTTTATTTATGGCTCCAAATTAAGTGAAACCAATTTCTATGGCTTTATAATATTTCCATTTGTCATTCTTGATCATTTGTAAATGTTTGTTGACAAGATTTTATATGGATCAAATCCATAGGCTTGGGGATAACTTGGAAATGATTTTATTCCATTAGGGTTTAGGGTTTGGATTTATTTTCCAGGTGTTTAAATTTCCAGATACATTCATTGAGGCTCTAGATTTGAATTTTGTTGAATTCAAACTTTAATTAAAGTTTGTTCAAGATGGGATTTTAAGTTTCCTTTTAGAAACAAAAGTTTCTTTTCACCCTGATTTTCAACAATAATTTTATTTTGTTTATTTTATTTTTCACATTACAAGATTTGGAAAATCTTGGGATGTGATAGGCTACCACCCTTAAAATAAATCTCGTCCCGAGATTTGGGGAGGCTAGGGGTACAAGTTGGCTCAAAACATCTAGGTTACTACCACCCTTAAAATTTTTCCAACTAAATTACATCTTGGCTTGCTTGGGATCTTGTTGAAATTTCTCTGGGCAAACATCTGCATAGTGTCCTTTGTTTCCACATTTGAAACATGTGACAAGGTTGAGATCCTTCATAGGCTTGTTTATCTTGTGCTTCATCTTTTCTGGACAGTTGCTTGCATAATGTCCTTGGTTACCACAATTGTAACATGCGATAAGATTGAGTTCTTCACGTATCTTCTGTGGACAAGTTGCTACATAATGGCCTAGCTCTTTGCAGTTGTTGCACGACACTTGGCAGCTAATTTCCTTATACTTCTGCTTCTCTGGACATTCACTGGCATAGTGTCCCATTTCTTTGCAATGACCACATTGCACATGGCTTTTGTCCTTCTTTTTATTGGGTTTCTGCAAAGCTAGGAGTGCTTCTAGTTCATGTTCTTCATATGTTATCTCAAAGGTAGGAACAGTTCCTGGTCTCCTTGACCTTCTATTACTCCTTGGATAATACATATGTCTCCTTTTTGGTCCTTTAAATTGAGTCATGTTGTTGGGAGGTACAAGCTGAGATTTTCCTTTGTCTTCATCCTTCTTGGTAGACTTGGCTCTCTCATGGTAGTCTACAATCAGTTGTTGCACTCCACCTTGTTTCCTTTGTTCAACTATGGAATAAATGGGGCATTGGATAGGGACATGATTGTTTCCTTCACATAGGTAACAAGTAGCTTGGGATGTGGGGCATTGGTCAATTGGATGTTTCTCTTCACAATTGGGGCATTGATCTTCATGCTCCTTGGAAGTGTGATCCTTGTCTCCACAAATATTGCAAGCTTGGGATCCTTCTAGAATAACATCTTTGTCATCCTTGTTGTCATTAACTCCTTGGGAAGAGTTGTCTCCCATGTTCATCATTTGAGTGGCCATCCCTTGCAACAATTGGGATTGAGTTTCCAAAACTTTTTGCATGGTTGGGTCTATCTCATTGTTGTTGTCTAAAAACTGAGTTGTCACTTGGTTCAACTGGGTTTGTCTTGCAAGCAGTTGGTCTCTCATGTTGATCTCTTGGTTATTGTTGTTGTCACCATCCTTGATGTTTGAGTCTCTTGGATAAGTCATTTGTTTGGGTTGGATTGGAATTAGAATAGGCAAAGCATTTCTAAAGGAATAATTCTAATCACACACATCACAATTCACACAAGCAATGTGCAAGCAATCTCAAACAAACATTCCACTCAAACAACAAGTTTCAAGCATATTTTTAGGCAACCAAAATATTTTTGTTTCACCTCATAAGTTGGTGGGTTTGACTTAAACTAAATATGGTGGTCCATCTATATGGTTCACTTGAAATCTTTCCATCCTTCTTAGTTGATTCTTCATGAGCAAGATCTTTATATCCTTAGATAATTTCTTGCATCTTGGTCTCAAAACTTCAAGGTGATGATGGTTCCTTCTAAGTTGTGTTTCCTTAGTCTTCAAGTCTTGGGTAACATTTCTTGTCCCAATTGTAGTCCTTAGTGATATCTAAGGTTGAAGTCCTTGGTGAAAATGTTGAAGATGTTGAAGTCATTAGAGTTGATGAAGTCCTTTGTACATGGTGAAGTCTTTGGCCATGGGGAAGGCTTTTATCCATCAAGTTGAATAGAAGAGATGTAGAATCAAAACCCAAAATGGTTGAGGAAAGAGTTAACAAGATTGTTTGTAAATAAGTTTTGGAACAAATACAACTCCTATTTTTTAAGGGGTTTTGTCCAATCCTAGGTTTACAAAATCCTACAGGCAACACAATGCTCTGATACCATCCTGTAAGGTTCCCAACCTTTAATAAGGTAGAGATCCCTGTGTTTACAATGCTAGTCCCTGGATCAATAGATAGCATCCACAGTTAAGATGTAATATCAAGAAACAAAGGTCATAATACAACTTTATAACCAGGAATAACATAATTTATTACATCTTACATAACTCATTTGGCTATTAAATCACATTACAGCAGAATATCTATAAGCATGGGGTCCTTCATCTTCAAAGTGCCACAGGCAGACATGTTGGTTGTAGACTTGTAATCCTAATCATAAAACTTCACTAATAACAATCAAACCTGCAACATAACAAGTTACAACCACAAGGGTCAATACATTTGAATTGTATTAGCAAGTGATACTATGGTAGTATAGTGGAGTCTATCATCTATATGCATTTGGCTGAGTGGAGTTTAGGCTTGCATTGCTCAAAATAGACTTTCCTTATCATTTGAAAACACTAAGTTTTTGCTTTGAAAAAATCACCCAAGGAACCACCAATAGAAATTGGTGAACCTTAAACCCTTGTTCAACCACAAGTTTTAACTTAGAAATTTGGATGATGAGATTCTTGATAGCTTCC